>CM053030.1:248349633-248862133 GCA_028564925.1 Lithobates sylvaticus
AATTACATTCAATTTTTTTGTGGGGACTTGGTGGGATTCATGTTTTATAATTTTGCAGATCACTTATCCAAGGATTAGCATTTGTATGAACAAGGGCAACACTTTGTGGTGGAGTTAACTCTTCCACAGATAAAGAGAGTCACAGAAGAGGAAATTGTAATTTGGGTTTGTGGCTGCTCAATTTCTGGAACACCTTCTTTAAAATTGACCGAAGGAAGTCCATTTGTTCTGCATGTAAATATGCAGTAGGAGCAGAGGCCACTGATTCACTCATGTGTTCCCATAAGGATCTCTGGTAATGTGCATAATCATCCTTGAGTCTCTTTTTTTTAATTTTAATTGTCTTTACTGTTAAAAGAAAATAAATTATTTATTACATTTGTTTTTAGGTACCTAGAAACCAGATACATTTTTTAGTCTGCAATATGCATTTTATGCACACTCCCATTATCTTAAAAAAACAAAAGGCTATCAGTGCAGTTAAAGTTGCATGTGCACAGTGCAACTTTGTTCACCAGCGCAAATAATTCCTTTTTGTGGACTCATTAATACACAACAAGGAAATGACCCATGGGACCCATTTACTAAAGGCAAATCCACTTTGCACAACTGCAAGTGCAAAGTGCACTTGAACTTGCACTGAAAGTGCACTTGGAAGTGCAGTTGCTGTAGATCCGAGGGGGACATGCAAGGAAAATAAAAAAACAGCATTTTAGCTTGCACATGATGGGATAATAAATTCAGCAGAGCTTCCCCTCATTTCAGATCTACCCCTCAGATTTTCAGCGACTGCACTTCCAAGTGCGCTTTCAATGCAATTTGCACTTGTAGTTTGCACTTGTAGTGCAAAGTGGATTTTCCTTTCATAAATAACCCCCAGGGTGTCTCAGAGACACAGGCAGGGTGCATACATTAGGGATGAATTTGCATCCTACTTTGCTTCTCCCACAGGACAGGTCCATGGCATCTTGAGGCAGTAGATTATTTTAACATTATGAGAAATGCTGTTGTTCTTTTTATGAAATCTATCTTCTGTGGTGTGCTGAATTATTAAGTTGACCAGGAAAATCATTAATCTTGGCTTTTGTGTGTGTTCCTTTTGTGGTGATAACTGAGATATCACCTCGCAGAATTTTTATTTTTTTTACATGTTTTACCATTTACATAATGTCTACCCAGATTTGCATAATCCTATCAACACTAATCAAAACAAGGTCTCACATACCAATAACCAGGTTCCATAATTTAAAATAGTGATTATAATTCCTAAATTAATCTACACTAGCAGCATATTAGGATGTTTCTGCTAATCCATGAGAAAGAATAAGAGAGATGATAAATAGAGATTTTGCTTTGTAGAACTTTATTTGATTTTCATGTTAGGGCCCATATATTTTGCATGTATAATCATGTTTTTGTAGATTTTCATTTTAAAATTGCACATTTATAAATGGGCTGAGCATTATAGACAGCTACTTATCAGACTATAACAAAAACATTTCAACTGTCTCATTAGAATCCGGTGATTGTAGGACATTCAGCATTTATTACCCATAGCATAAAAAAGCTGTATGTCAGCATATGTATCTTATGCATTCGTGTTGGTACAGTATGTGGTACATATAAGCCTAAGGCTACCTCTGGTTGAAATTAACTTTCCTGTGAAGTTTATATACTTATGTGAGACCTATATAAAGCTCTTGACAGTTCATCTACTAGTAATTTAGTTGATGCTAGAAAAACTGCAATTAAAGTTTCTAGGTATGCCAATTAAAGCTCTCAGCCAGAAATGTTCTGATCCAGGCCAAAACTGTGTAAAATGTGCTTTAAGATTTTCACTTACCAAGTGATATGATATTATACACTTCCAAGGCTCCTAGAGATTCATATAGGCAATTTGGAGTATTTTGTCATCCATCAAAACCATATCACATTGTGGTAAATATTCCAGTTAATGAATTGGAAAGATATAAGGCCTGTTATCTTTATCCATGGAGTTTAGTTACATCTTTAATGACCTGTGCTTATAGGAGGGTAGATTTTAGATTTAATGAAAGATTTAAATATTGCCTGCAAGTAGTGTTGAAAGAAAAATATTTGATTATTACAGTATGTCTGTGTTGTTTTATGTACACACCATAGTGTACTATTTGTCATTCAGTTATTTTTTACTTTTGTGAATATCTTTAGTAAAGCCTTGTGTACCTCTAACTATGCAATATATTACTGTTTCCAGGTACATCTGTAATTCAGGTGACTGCCATAGATGCTGATGATCCTTCCTATGGTAATAGTGCTAAAATTGTGTATAGCATTATTCAGGGACAGCCATATTTCTCAGTTGATGCTGACACAGGTAAGAATATCATATCTTTTATATAGATAAAATATATATAGGTATACTGTATATATATATATATATATATATATATATATATATATATATATATATATATATATGCTCAGTGCTCAGTTTTCTGTGGACTTTTCATGGATTAAGAAAAGAAAATAACACACTGTATATCACTGTTATGTACCACTGCATCACATTAATGTACAAGCCTAAAACTGTTCATTTGAAACTCTCAAGTATCACAGCAATGAATCATTGAGACCTCATTAGCCTATTTTATGTTGGTTAGCAGGATTTCTGCATTAAATCCAATGTGGTTAATTTGAATTTTTGACAAATGAACATTAACTTCATTAATTTCACTAATCCAAACATGTACAAGCAAAATTTATATTATTGTTTATTTCCCTTGTACACAATGGAGTATTCAAGGTGAACACCATTCTACCTGATTAGGCAGCTAAAGTGAAGTTCCCTACTCCTTTAATAAAAATGATTGTAATACTGTGGTGCAATGTAATCCATTAATATAATCAATTTTGTTTTATACAAGACATATCTGGTTAAAACATTTTTTTACCATATCAGGTGAAGCTTATGTAAGAAAAGATTTTATTCTTACTTAGAGAGACCAACCAACCAAAACATGATATATGTGATATCGCCTATTTGTGTTAAATAGTTATATAAAAAAAACAATACCCAGCAAACAATGTTGTTCTTTTTCAATAAATTGTACAAAATTCTTTGTAAGTATCTGCTAATTAAATTATAATGTTGCTCGCGGGATTGAGGAGAGCTTATTATCATGCATTTTGATGCAAAAAATGAAAAAAATGTTGTTTACAGTTTTTACTTTAAATTTGTTAATCCTGCGTAGAGTAGTTATTCATTTGTTTTATTTGCTAACTTTTATATAGAGATTAATCAAACAATCTGATTATTGAATGTTGTAGCACCTGTTAAGTGGTATGGTGTTGTGTTTGTAAAAATGCAGAAGTTATCTCCAGTGTGCATCTGCTGACAAAGATTTTACATCTGCAGTGTATTTCATGTGAAAATATTTTGAAACAGTATTTTTCCCCTGGTTTTTGCAGGCATAATCAAAACTGCTTTACCAGACATGAGCAGGGAGAACAGGGAACATTACCAAGTGGTTATTCAGGCCAAAGATATGGGCGGCCAGATGGGAGGATTATCTGGGACCACCACAGTGAACATCACACTGACTGATGTCAATGACAATCCGCCTAGATTCCCACAGAGTAAGATTCATTTAATACTTGTGCTGTGTTTAAAACCCTGTTTAAATTTGGTAATTTAACAGATACCATCTGTGATGCGCTTTCATAAATACTGAGCTACTGCAGAGCCTGCTTATAGCTTTATGCTAGATAAAGGAGAGCAGTAGCCTGTTTTAATAGAAATTTTTTTTTTTTGCTTCCGTTTATTGCAAAATAGTAAAACAAAATTAAAACCATCCATTTTTTTTTGCAACACAGACCTTTAAAAGCTGTATTTTACTTAATGTTTGCAGGCAGAAATAGGATTATTAATAACATATTTTATTCATGACAACACAAACTGCTTTTCAATTCTTTATAATGAGAGACATTTCAAGATATGGGAAATGGTAGTTGTCTTTAAAAGTAACATCAAGTGGGGGAAGCAATGAAATTTGCAACAGATGTAGTTTTGAGTTTACCAACTAAAATACAGTAATCTTTTGCTTTATTTATTTATTGCCTATTTTATGCTTGTTGTTATCACTGGTAATTTAAATAGATAGTAATAGAAGTTTAATCAGTTAGCCACTTGGTATTGCAGCAAAGTTATAATTAAAGTACAGTATCTCACAAAAGTGAGTACACCCCTCACATTTTTGTAAATATTTTATTATATCTTTCCATGTGAAAACACTAAAGAAATTATACTTTGCTACAATGTAAGTAGTGAGTGTACTGCTTGTATAACAGTGTAAATTTTCTGTCCCCTCAAAATAACTCAACACTAAGCCATTAATGCTTAAACCACGGCAACCAAAGTGAGTACACCCCTAAGGGAAAATGTCCAAATTTCCCTCCCTGGAGTGTCATGTGACTCGTTATGCCCTGTACACACGGTCGGAAATTCCGACCACAAAATCCATCCGATTTTTTCCGACGGATTTTGTCCGACACTGGTGTTGCATTCACACGGTTGGACAAAGTTGTCGGAAAATCCGATCATTCTGAAACGTGGTGACGTTCGTTACGTACGACGGGACTACGTAGAGACTAGTAGCCAATAGCTTTGGTCTTGTAATGTGATCTGAGCATGCGTGGCACTTTGTCCGTCGGAATTCGCTACACATGATCGAAAAAAGTCCGATAGGACTTTGTTGTCGGAAAATTTGAGAGCAGGATCTCAAACTTTTTCCATTGGAAATTCCGACGGAAAAAGTCAGATGGAGCCCACACACGGTCGGAATTTCCGACAATATGGTCCGATAGGACATTTTCCGTCCGGAAAATCCGACCGTGTGTACGGGGCATTAGTGTTACAAGGTCTCAGGTGTGAATGGGGAGCAGGTGTGTTAAATTTGGTGTTATCGCTCTCACTTTCTCATACTGGTCACTGGAAGTTCAACATGGCACCTTATAGCAAAGAACTCTCTGAGGATCTGAAAAAAATAATTGTTGCTCTACATAAAGATGGCTTAGGCTATAAGAAGATTGCCAAGACCCTGAAACTGAGCTGCAGCACGGTGGCCAAGACCATACAGCAGTTTAACAAGAAAGGTTCCTCTCAGAACAGGCCTCGCCATGGTCGACCAAAGAAGTTGAGTGCACGTGCTCAGCAGCATATCCAGAGGTTGTCTTTGGGAAATAGACGTATGAGTGCTGCCAGCATTGCTGCAGAGGTTGAACGGGTGGGGTGTCAGCCTGTCAGTGCTCAGACCATACACTGCACACTGCATCAAATTAGTCTGAATGGCTGTCGTCCCAGAAGGAAGTCTCATCTAAAGATGATGCACAAGAAAGCTCACAAACAGTTTGCTGAAGACAAGCAGGCTAAGAACATGGATTACTGGAACCATGTCCTGTGGTCTGATGAGACCAAGATAAACTTTTTTGGTTTAGATGGTGCCAAGTGTGTGTGGCGTCAACCAGATGAGGAGTACAAAGATAAGTGTGTCTTGCCCACAGTCAAGCATGGTGGTGGGAGTGTCATGGTCTGGGGCTGCATGAGTGCTGCTGGCACTGGGGAGCTACAGTTAATTGAGGGAACCATGGATGCTAACATGTACTGCAACATACTGAAGCGGAGCATGAACCCCTCCCATTGGAGACTGGGCCGCAGGACAGTATTCCAACATAATGACCCCAAACACACCTCCAAGATGACCACTGCCTTGCTAAAGAAGCTGAGGGTAAAGGTGATGGACTGGCCAATCATGTGGCCAGACCTAAACCCTATTGAGCATCTGTGGGACATCCTCAAATAGAAGGTGGAGGAGCGCAAGATCTCCAACATCCACCAGCATTGTTATGTCATCGTGGAGGAGTGGAAGAGAACTCCAGTGGCAACCTGTGAAGCTCTGGTGAACTCCATGCCCAAGAGGGTTAAGGCAGTGCTGGAAAATAATGGTAGCCACACAAAATATTGACACTTTGGGCCCATTTTGGACATTTTCACTTAGGGGTGTACTCACTTTTGTTGCCAGCGGTTTAGACATTAATGGCTGTGTGTTTAGTTATTTTGGAAATTTACACTGTTATACAAGCTGTACACTCACTACTTTACATTGTAGAAAAGTGTAATTTCTTCAGTGTTGTCACATGAAAAGATATAATAAAATATATATATATATATATTCTTCTCCTCTTGCCTGACACAATATTTACTTTCAATCTCTGGGTACACAAACATTCCTCATGTGAAGGAATGCTAACTTTCAATAGGACTTATGTGCCGCAACTTTGAGTCAAGTTTTTTGCTCCGCACTTGCAATGTGACTCCATTGACTGTATTGACTGTACCACAGCACAATAATAGTGTATAATTGTAAAGCACAGTATAATATAATATAGCATTGTAAAATTGTATAGGATTGTATGGATTTACAAGGAACCACAAATAGCATAGGCGCTGTAAGAGGTGCATATATTACCAGGTGATGCGTTTGCATTCCACTACAGAGCTGATCTATTGTAGATTCTTTGCATTCACTTCCTGCCTATATACTATAGGCTATATACAATATATATATATATATATATATTTTATATATATATATATATATTTTGCAAAATGAGAGTTCTAGTATATAATTGTAATGCACTTTTTAATGTAAGTCGATTTTTAAAAGTAAAATTATAATTTTAATAGCTCATTTGGGCCAAGATAGCCCAAACAAACTATTTCCACTACAGAGTGTGTGACTGCTGTGTGTACTGTAATTGATTTTAGAAGCATTAGCTATATACAGTAAGTGGCTCTGTGTTCCTACAGCAGTAGGGGCGACTGCCCGAGAGTCAGATTAAGTGCTCATCTGACACACAGGAGAAGACTTTTATTTTTATCAATGTACACAAAGCTTCCTCTGATTGGTTGGGGTAGATACATTGTGATTTCCACCATGGCCAATTAGAGGAAGCATTATATTAATTCATAAAAATGCAGGCTTCTCCTGAATGGCAGAGAAGTACTCAGCTCAACTCTCTTTATTTCAGACAACAGATGGGAAGTCACTCACACAGCTACCACCACTACCAGAACACAACACCACTTACTATACTATGGGGTTTATTTACTGTACTAAAGGGAAATCCACTTTGCACTGCAAGTTCACTTGGAAGTGCAGTTGTTGTAGATCTGAGGGGGACATACAAGAAAAATAAAAAACAGCGTTTTTGCTTATACATATTTGGATGATAAAATCAGCAGAGCTTCCCCTCATTTCAGATCTTCCCCTCAGATCTACAGCGACTGCGCTTCCAAGTGCACTTGTAGTAGAAAGTGGATTTGCCTTCAGTAAATCAACCCCAGTATGTAGCTAATGCTGCTGTAATATATTACAGTACACACAGTGGCCACATCATTCAGTAATGGAAATAGTTTGTTTAGGCCAGCTTAAGCCAAATTAACTATTTAAAGTGAAATTGAATCTGGGATTTAGCTTTAATGAAGTATTTTTTTGAAGGGGAGCACTAGGGATGTCTTTATATTTTATCATTTTGAGTAACCATGCTTGGAAGATTTTAAAAATACTGTACCTCATGGTCATATCACTTAACCTATATTTGGGTAATGCTTTAATTGATGTTACACACACTATATGGTCCAACACAGACTGTGAGATACTGTCCATTGGGAGGGTATATTTGGAACAGAACATTTTATACTCTCCACAAAAAATGAATAAAGGAGGAATTTTCTTCTGGGACTTTGATGGACAGAAACAAATTCATTGTGATGTAAAGAATATGTGAAAGGGATTGTCACTAAAGATGTGGGAAACATAGTTATATGTTTGAGCTTATCTGCTGTTACACTGAAATGATTCATATAGTTTGTTAATATCACAGATATGACATTGAAGATATGAGGAATATACTGTATATTGTACTTTTGATCACTGTTGTTTTATGCACATAGAATTACCATTGTTTCATTATTTCACATTATTATTGTTGCTAGATATCACATATGGTATATGGTAAAAAAAAATGAAATATAGATATTAGAGAGGATAGTGCCTCATTATTTGTGTTTTATTTACTTTGCATGACAAGTATAAGCTTTACTTTTAGGACTAGGGATAGGAGTAGGGAAACATTTGTAACATTTTATATAAAATTTCAGTGATTAGGTTTACATTTTCTTTAATCATTTAGTTATATAATTAAAGCATCTTTGGATCCACTTTCATCTACTTAAACTCTCATTTCCCCCATTCTCATTCAGTGACAAGAGAGATACATTTATGTGGCACACTATTTCTCTACTACTCCCTACTTGATTGTCTTGAAATTGACTCTTCTCCACTGAAACTGCTCTTATTAAATGAACTCTTAACTGGAAATATTTTTTTCATTTTCCAACTTTTGATACTCTTGGACTCTCTTTAATACTGCAGACTCGCTTCTCTCTAGGGGTCAAAAGGCTTGGCATTTTAAGGACTTTCTGTATGTGTGTGGGAGATTGTATTAACCTATGATAGTATTTTCTTGAGAAAACTGGACATTCTGTTAAGGGAGCTGGGGAATAGGATACACTGTATTTTATTTTTGTGGGGAGGTGGTAAAACATAGCAGCAGAATTGGATGAGAAATAATGGTTGATTTCCCTTTGAAAGAAAAATACCGTATTATTTCTAATGCTTTACAAACAGACACATTTATTTTTTATTTTTTGTAGCAACACAATCACAGTGGCAATGGCTGGCTAAGGACCCTTTCAAAACCAGTGCACTGTGCTGGTGCATGCAGGATTTTTGGTCTGTTGTGGTAGGCAGCCCATTCAAATAATTAGACTGACTTAATGCAATTAACATGACCAGGCAATGTAATGTTTGTTCATTTACAAGCATTTAGTGCACCGTAACATAATGTGAATAGACCCTAGGACAGAAACAGCTGCAAGTGGTGGTGGTTATGAAAAATAGAGCCTATCACCTAAGATTATGTGATTATGAGGAGAATCACTTGATTACCCCATAAAAAAAGTCAGTGTTGACTGTTCTCCAAACAACCAAATTATAGGGTCGTTCGACCGTTTGTTTGGCCCACCAAATGATCACAATGCACTGCACCGCCGCACAGTGCATTTGAAGCCATGATTGGCTGAAGCAATGAAAGCTTTGCAGTGTCAGAGCCATGATTTGATGATGACTGTATCCAATCATGGCCCATTGCTCTTAATCCCGCCCCACCCTATAAAAGTATCCTTTCCATAGCGGCCATTTGTAGTGTGATGGTGGCATGGAGAGAGATAGAACATGTCTCTGTTCAGTGCTATTAGACAGTGTGCTATAGTGTGCTATTCTGATTTTATTGTTAGTGTAGAATATCAGTTTAGTGTGCATCTAGGGATAGTTCAGTGTGAGTGTAGTGTGACCATTCATGTTTACATTAGTGTCAATGTAGGGATAGTTCAGTCATTGTGAGTGTAGTGCAACCACCATTCATCTTTACATTAGTGTGAATGTAGGAATAGTTCAGTCATTGTGAGTTTAGTGACCGTTTAACACAGTATATTTTATTGCCTTACTGCAAGTTTAACACTGCATATTTCAATGTGTTACATGCCGTTTAATGAAGTACATTTCGGGGGCATTACTGCATGCTTAACCAGTAGCTGACCGCCGGCTGTCTATTGACAGCCAGGCGGCGCAGCTCTCAGGGCGTCCTCCAGGGAGCGCGCGCAGCCAGCAGCAGTGTCACTGGGCACCCGATGCGAGTGCCAATGTGCCGCGATGTCCGCCGGGCACCCGCAATTGCCCGGTAACACAGCAGGACCATGGATCTGTGTGTGTAAACACACAGATCCACGGTCCTGTCAGAGGAGAGGAGCCAATGGTGTGTTCTCTGTACAGAGAAACACCGATTGGTCTCCTCTCCTTGTGAGTCCCCTCCCCCCACAGTAAGACTCACTCCCAGGGAACATATTAACCCCTTCAGCACCCCCTAATGGTTAACCCCTTCCCTGCCAGTCACATTTATACAGTAATCAATGAATTTTTATAGCACGGATCGCTGTATAAATGTGAATGGTCCCAAAAATGTGTCAAAAGTGTCTGATATGTCCGCCGCAATATCGCAGTCACGATAAAAATCGCAGATCGCTGCCATTACTAGTTAAAAACAATTATAAAAATGCTATAAATCTATCCCCTATTTTGTAGACGCTATAACTTTTGCACAAAGCAATCAATATACTCTTATTGCGATTTTTTTATATATTTTTTGGCAATATTTAGTATAGCAAAAAGTAAAAAATATATATATTTTTTTTAACTTGTCACTCTTCTTTTGTTTATAGCGCAAAAAAAAAAAAAAAAAAAAACGCAGAGGTGATCAAATACCACCAATAGAAAGCTGTGGGGACAGAAAGATAACAATTTCATGTGGGTACAATGTTGTTGTATGATTACACAATTGTCATTCAAAGTGTGACAGCGCTGAAAGCTAAAAAATGGCTTGGTCAGGAAGGGGGTGAAAATGCACTGTACTGAGGTGGTTAAGATGGTATATTTCAGTTGCATTACTGCAAGTTTAACGCTGTACAGTCCAATGCGTTACTGCAGGTTTTCTTGTTCAAGTATTTTATTAACCACAGACCGCCACACGCCGTTATGCGTCCTAACTTTGAAGAGGGATATCTTTGTTATGGCAGCAGCTAGCTGCCATAATCCTGGTATCCTATTCTTCGGTGGGTGGTCCGGTTTCCAATAATAGTGGTCTCTGTGATGGATTCACCGCAAGATCACTTTTATCGGTGGCGGGAGAGAGGCCCTCCCTCCCGCTGCGTTCCGGTGCCCTCCGCCGCTTACCGGAGCCATCGGCAGCGGCAGAGGTGATCGGATCATTCTTCCTTCTAGGCATGGAGACGAGTGAGGGGAAGATGGCCCCCACCCATCTCCATACCATTGCAGGACGGAAGCGACGTCAAAATGTCACTTTCGCCCATAGCTCTTAAAGGGCCTTTTATTTTTCAAATTACAATTTTTTTTTTTATTGCATTTTAGTGTAAATATGAGATCTGAGGTCTTTTTGACCCCAGATCTCATATTTAAGAGGTCCTGGTATGCTTTTCTTCTATTAGAAGGGATGTTTACATTCCTTCTAATAGGAATAAAAGTGACAATTTTTTTTTTAAAAGAACAGTGTAAAAATAAAAGGTAAAATAAATAAGATTATTTTTTTTTTTAAAACATGCCCCGTCCCGCCGAGCTTGCGTGCAGAACCGAAAGGCATATGTGAGTAGCGCACGCATATGAAAACGGTGTTCAAACCAAACAAGGTATCGCCACGATCGGTAGAGCGAGAGCAATAATTCTAGCCTTAGACCTCCTCTATAACTTAAAACATGCAACCTGTAGAATTTTTTAAACGTTGCATATGGAGATTTTTAAGGGTAAAAGTTTGTCGCCATACCATGAGCGGGCGCAATTTTGAAGCGTGACATGTTGGTTATCAATTTACTGGGCATAACATTATCTTTCACAATATAAAATAAACTGGCCGCTATTGAAAGAATACTTTTATAGTGTTAGGCGGGACTAATAGCAATGAGCCATGATTGGATACAGCCTCATGACAGCGTCCAATCATGGCTCTGACATCTGCGATCCAGATAAAAGGGCATGCTTGCGTCACTTGGCCTCGCCTCTGATGATATCCGGTTGGATGAAACATGTCAGGCAGGCAAATGCAAACACGCTGAGAGCCGCGGCCATTACACATCATGATGTCTGTAATCCTGTTTTGCCTGTAAGTTCACTACAATACTTGACGGGCGTCCCTATTTGCATCACTTTTTGCTGCCTTATTTTCTCATTGGGTGCTGCTGACCTATTGTTTGGATGATCACATTCACTATTGATTGGTGATCTTGGTGGACTCATGTGAGCAGTGCCTGATGTAAGTGGTATTCCATGACTGGATCAACAAAAATCTACTATCAATGTTTGCAGAGCCAAGCTGCGATTCCTGGTTATTGATTATTACATGCCTACTTATTTTTACTTTCTGGTAAACAGATTGGATATACACTGGGTGTGGTGTGCATTTCCATACACACTGAAGCTGGTGAAAGGTTTCTTTCATCTTTCCCTTCTTCAAAAGCCTGATTATTTAATTAGTGTCGCATGTGGACTTTAATTTTGTTTTATACTTACTGATACTTGTTAACATCATTTGTCACTTTCTATTCATTTTTGGACTCTAATACTGTATGTTTGTTATATCGTTTACTGAAGAAAGATAAAATGATTTATTTGCACTGCAACATTTTATGCATTAGGTTGTTTGGACTTTCACATGTTTGTATTTGGGTTGCTCAGCACTGGGCTTTAGAAGGTGATACTTGTTTTTCATAAATTTGCTAAAAAGAAAAAGACTTTCCTTTCAAATGGCAAAAAGAGGCAATTAAAGTGGGGTTCCAGTCAAAAAAAAAAGGGGCTTAAAAATCATAAATAAAATCAAAAAAAAATAATTGGAAAAAAAGAAATTTTTTACTCACCTCCAAATGCCTATTGCTATGGGGTCCCTCGTAGTCTGCCACCTTCAGTGCCTGGGCTAAATGTCACTTCCCCCTCGGCGCCGCACAGTCATCTGGGACCTGTCACGTGTCCCAGATGACTGAGCGTCAAATCACGGCGCACGGTGCCGCTTGCGCATGCGCAGTGGGTGCCCAGCTGTGAAGCCACAGCCGGGTTCCCACATTAGGAATGCCGGCGCCGCGAGCGGCTCGTGGAACGAGGGGGGGTCTCGTTCCCCCGCATCGCTGGACCCTGGGACAGGTAAGTGTCCGATTTTTAAAAGTCAGCAGCTGCAGTATTTGTAGCTGCTGACTTTTAAAAAAAAAAAAATTTTTTCCCCAGGACGGAGCTCCACTTTAAGTATTTGGTGATATATATCTCAAATGATTTGAATAAATTACAGGAATTAAATTATTCTTCAATAATTCAAAAAATTATAGACTCACTTCAAAAATATAATAAAATAATTTATTCTTGGATGGGAAGAATCAACATCAATTAAAATGCATATCCTGCTGAAACTATTATACATATTCCAGGCCCTTAATTCCTTCAAAAAAACTAAGGGTACCTTAGGAAGTTTTATCTGGGCTCAAAAAACAACACAAATAAAAAGGGAACTATTATCTAGAACAAAAAAGAATGGAGGTCTTGCCCTTCCTGACTTTTCAAAATATGCACAAGCTGCATCTTTGATAAAAATAATAGAATGGTATCATAATGTAGAAAAAAAACAATGGATAACTATAGAGGAGGACATTATAGGTCTACAACTTAAATCTCTCCCAGTGATCAAACCTCAGCTTCGGCCTGAAAAAAAAGATCTCCAATCTTTATTTTCCACCAGCGTTGGGGGTCACTAAATTTATTAAATGGAATAGATTGGAAAACACGAGGATAGTCTAAACTTTAGTAAACAAAAAACTTTCACAATTATCTGATATGGGGCCTGAATATAAAAATGAATGGATACAATATCACCAACTAAATACTTGCATAGAATCTAAGATACAACCATTTTTGATTAAAGGAGCAAAGACTGATCAAAAAATTGTCTATTGTATTTAAACTGTTGCTATCTTCCAGACCTCTTAATGAATTAGCATGTATGAGAAAATGGGAGAATGAAATAGAGACTACGACTCCAGTTTTGGAATGGGAAAAAGCATTTTTAACAATATATAAAGTATCGGTAGTGGTGAAATATCAAGAAAGAAATTATAAAATTATAATGAGATGGTACTGGAGTCCAGTGGCCCTAAATAAAATACATAAAGAGAATACAGAGATTTGTTGGAGATGTCTTAAAGAAAGGGGAACAATGATACATATTTGGTATGAATGTCATATGGTGAGGGATTTCTGGTATAGGATATTTGAAATATACCAGAAGGTATCAGGAACTGAAATACAATCAAACATAAATGTTGCGATATTATCCATAATACCAGGGTCAATAAAATCGATAAAAATGGATATCCTTCACCATATGACAACAGCTGCAAGGACAATGGCGGGAAATCAAAAGTCCTACAATTGGGGAATGGGTTTGAGAACTGAACAAAATACAGTAAATGGAAGACAAATAAATAGACAAAAGAATACAAGGAATCAAAGACTAAAAATATGGCAACAATGGGTGGAATTTATTTACAATAAGGAGTGTACAATTCTATAGAGAGGAGAGATAGAATATAGGGTTTTTTTTTTTTGTGGATGATATTTGTGTTGTAGGGTATGTTGAGTTAGTGTAGATGAATAATTGAAAATTGAAGCTAACATAGTTGACTTATGTAACATATATAAAAGAGGAACATAGATTTAATTAATAGAATTACAGTCCCTTGTCAAGGATACAGGACAACATATGTAGTTATAATATTAAAGCATGTGAATGTATTTGTTTAATTGTTTATAAAACAAATAAAATAAGATTGAAAACATAAATTTGATAAAAGTGCTAAGGATTTCACTACACTGACAAACACTATCAATTGGATTGAATTTTCATCCCTGAATGGTTGTACTGAGGGGCTTTTGTAAAAAAAAAAAAAAAAAAAAGATGAAAAAAGAAACCTACAAGAATTTGGCTGACTGCCACCCAAAATCTAAAGCAATTCCAATGTCTGTGTTGGAATGAATTAACTAAAATGAATTATCTAGAATGGTGCTAATATTGTCAGCATCTCTATTTAAAATAAATCTACAGTGGTTTTGTATTTTTTTTGCTATTAATAGTGTTTTGAACTGCTGAATGAAGAGCTCTAGATCTGGCCTAACAGGGAGTCCGTCAGACCTCTGTAAAAAGATCACAACTGTCCCACAGAAAAAAATGTTTCCTCTCTGTAGCATGTTCTGCAGCATGTTTGCCAGGGATAGGCACTTCTAATTATTACTTATGAATATCATGCAGTACAGCATTTTATCTGTCTAGCAGTTGAAGCTCATGACTCACTGTCATATATTTTCCTCTGTCTCTTTATCACAAGTTGTAACAAGCCTGTTTACAAAGATCAATAGCTCAAGGTGAAATCAACACTCACAAGTAAATTAGTGAGATGAGTAATACATACTTTACTGGATGAATTAGTCCAACAATTCAGTGGGAGACATTGTTCCTTAAAGCGGTTCTGCACACACTTCATTTAGTAAATCTCTTTGCCTTCCAAATCAGGCAGAGAGTGCTAAATGAAGTGTTTTTTTTTTTTCAATTACCTTGTAATTGCTGCTCTGTCTCTTCGGTGGTGGGTGGGGTCTGTGCGTCGATCCTCGTCATGCCGCACTGTCTCCTGGGATCTGGTGTCATTGATCCCAGGAGTCAGTGCGGACACCCGCGAGATCTTGCGAGATTTCCGGGGCTCGTGCCGAAATCTCGCGAGATTTATGGGGCTCCTGCCAAAATCTCGCGAGATTTCGGCGGATGTGGCCGAAATCTTGCGAGATTTCGGCGAACGTGAGCTACACTTTGCCATTATTGCGCACGTGCGGGATCGGCGCAATAACGGTGGTGCATGCTGGGCCATCTGAAGTGCCTGTGTGGTTTCACATACCCACAGGCAAGATGGCACCCAGCAGCAAGGTTTTTTTATAGCTTTTTTTATGTGACAAAAACCGTCAGTAGTTCTTAGGAAAATGGAACGCGTGAGTGCTTAATTTACATCTCCTAATCCTTTGCATTGTACTAAAAAAAAAAAATAATACAGACAGTGCAGAACCGCTTTAAGGAGAAAGTACTTTTGCTGTGTTGTCTTTTTAGCTAACCAGTAATGCTGTGTGAATTATTATTTGTTCTAATAAAAAGAAAAAAGAAAACGTAAGAAGAAATATATAAAGGTATATGGCAATATGCAGGAGGTTAACTGAGAGTCTTACATTTTGACACGTGGTCCCACCCCTCTAACACAAAGTGTTAAGGTATATAAATGAATGGTATTTTGGAATGACAGCATGCTAGTCTTAGACTATACGTGCTGTTGCTAATCTGTGCTTAAGGCTAGGCTCACCGGTGTGAATTGGATGCGGATTTCTCTGCATCCAATTTGCATGTCAGGAGACTGTGACCATCTCTCAATGGAGATGGTTTATATAGCTCCAGGATGGCTGCAGAGCGGTTTGCAGAAGAGTCCTGTGCATCATCTGGTTAATTTCAAGTCCAGATTCAGCCAAAAATGTAGGCCTAATTAGTCCCTGAAATGGAGAACAGGGATGCACTGGACCCCTGCTGTGAGACACTCCACACAGCATTGTGAACCAAGCCCTATGCTTGGTAGACTTTAAACACAAATCTTCTTCTGAGCTTACCTTTTCATTCCAGTCCATAAGATGTGATGAAAGGGAGTGCTTAAACTATTATTTATGTCTATTTGCTCTACCCATTGACACATACAGTATATATTGTAACATATAAAAAACATTACAAAACAATTGATTTCACTATATGTAAATAAAACATTGGCTTACATAGTTGCTTGTTAACAGGGACCTCATCAACCAGCTATCTATTTTTGAACACATCTACTACCATACACCTCTTTTTCCCAAACAGATCCCCATCAATAACTCCCCAGCTTAATTTTCTACCCAAAAATATTGACCACACTTTTGTTTATAAATGCGAGAGTGACCTTCAGTGCACCAAAACTGAAGAAGATTGGCATCAAATTTGTTCTACAATTACTTCAGGCTCTATAAATATAATCATAGCCGAATTGGCCTTTAAAATTGTCGGGTGGTATATAGTCAAATCCAGATTGGCACACTTCTAGACGTCACTTACCAATATGTGTTTTGAGGCTGCAATGTTATAGAAGATGTGATGCACACCTGGTGGATATGTACTATGTGAGTAGATTTTGGTCCAAAATTAGCCACTTATGTACTACTAGCTTGCAAATAATATATTACAAGAGCTTGGTTATATCACCCAATTCATTGTAGTCTTACAATGCATTGACACATTCTTTATCAATGATAAACATACTACTACTAGTATTCTCTTGGACACCCACAAAAACTGTTTGCAGTATGGACCTCACTGATTCAATATGCCAACTCCTCTCTATCAATGGCAGTTTATACCTCCTCAAAGCAGCTTACTTTAGAGGGGAGTACATGGAGAACCCAAGTGTCCTCTTGCCCAATATCCCTAAATCCCCCCACCCACTGCCCATACCTGTCATACTCTTCTTGACCCTCTTGTTATGCCTTTACTTTACATTCTTCTGTTTCTCTTTGTTGGGCTGAATCTATTGCGATTGACCAACTTCCTCCCTCTCTCCCTCATTCCCTTTTTCTCCTTTTTCACAACTCTGCCACTACTAAAATCTTCCCAGAAATGAATTACCCTCCATAAATTACTAGCTCTTGACACCTAGAGTATGAATAATCTCCCCTCCTTAACCAGGATGAGGCAATTTATGTTAACATTTATCAATCCAGACATTCAGCATATTTAAATAAGGCATCCTGAGTACATGATTTCTTGTGTGCTTGTTTTTTTTATGAACATTAATGTTGGCCTGTACTGTTCACTTTTCCTATTTTGATAACCAATTACCCAGTGTGTATGATTATGTAATCTTCTGTGACACTTAATGTTCTTTCACATTTTTCAATAAAAACTGATTAAAACTGAAAAGATAACATATAGCATTTTATAGTTTTCCTATACTGAAAGCACCTGTTCTCTCTTAAAGTATTCATCCAATGAACACAAAGAAAAAAAGGTAAATTAAATATCCCAAAGATAGACAGCAGATCAGGTTTTAGACAAGAATCAGTACTGCTTGGGGTGGTATAAAGTCAAACAAGATATCACATGACTGTGGGATTGAGAACATTCCATTGAAAGATTTAACAAGCCTAGCATTATAAAAGCAGTCTCTTATGATTTTTCTTTAACAGCATCTGGACATTTATTATTTGAAGTGAATCTGGCATTATTCATTTTGAGGTGGTATTCTGTGTCTCAAAAATATAATTTTATTTGTGTCAGAGTCAGTTAACATGTGAAACTTACAATACATCTTTTTCAAACTGATTTTTTTTTTATATGAAACGTATTCAAAAATGTATTTATCGAAGCACAGCAACAGGTTAATATCTGTTTACACAAAGCTATTCCACACATTTGTATAAGCTACACACAGGATCCTAATTACTTACTACTGGCCACAGTTAGTAAAAGTGTGACAATTATTTATATCTAAGTCTTAATAGTTCAATAGCTGGATCTTTATAAATAGTCATAATTGCATTAATTATGTCATAAATAGTAATCTATTGTTCATTGTTTTTGGCAAACAATAAATCAGTATGCAATGACGTGTTACTACATCTACCATACATTTTTTCCAACATGGCCATCTGAGGTTACAATGGCATCCAATGGCATCACAGCTTCTGTGATATTGCTTCTGTAGCCACAGTTCAGAAGCCTTGTGATGCATAGTGCAGGAGAGGGATCCCAAAGAGAGCTTTGAAGTAGAATCCACAAACCATGAGCATATCAATTAAGTCCACGGGCTTTGGGCTAAAGTACAGCTGTCACTGACAGCCAGCGGTTTGAGCACAAGTATCTTCTTAGATCTGCTATACTACTGGAACTAATGTTCGTTTAAAGCAGAACTGTGACACAATTTTTTTTTTTTTACATGACTCTCAGCCCATACCTGGCTAGTAAAGTATAATTTGATTTTTAGAGCTACAGGCAAACATACCAAACTGTTCTTAACGTGTATGTAAATCCAAAATCATTTTTTTCAGTATGTATTGGATCATGACTCACTGGGGCTGGAGAGTGCAAAATATGGCGCAGCTCTGCATAGAAACCAATCAGCATTAAGGTTTTAATTGTCAAAGCTTAATTTAACAAGCTGAAGTTATAGCCGATTGGCTACCATGCAGAGCTGCACCAGATTTTGCACTCTCCAGTTTTAGTAAATCAACCCAACTATGTACAGTTTTTTTAATAAATACTTTTATGTGAATCTGCTGAAAATTTTCTTACCTAGAGATACTGCCAATAACAGCATTTCCTGTGCTGGCAACTCTAAACCACTGCTTTGTAATTAGCAGCAGTGTTGTCATCCTGCCATGTGAGGTGAATGAATGAATGAATAAGTTGCATAGTGCTACATATGCAAACTAAGTCGCCTCAGGGCGCTTTTGCCATCAGTGTCCGTCTGAGTTTTCAGAAGAGATGGGTCTTGAGCTTCTTCCTGAAGGCCAGATAGTTTTCCTCCGAGCGTATGTCCGTGGGTAGAGCATTCCATAGCCTTGGTCCTTGTACTGCGAACCTTCGTTCCCCTTTTAATATGTAACGGGTTTTGGGGTCCTTCAGTTGGCTTTTTTTGGGTTACCTATCAGGTCTGTGCATGCCTCCTGCAGACTTATAAATTGTAAAGTAGTTAAAATAGTTGTGTATGTAATGTTGTGGAAAGGAAAATGGAAATTTACAATCATATTGTAAGTGTATTTTGAAAAGCGCATTGGGAAATATATTTTTTCATCCTGCCCCAATTCCCACCCTAGCCTCTCAGGCACTAAATACCACTTTGTGGAATGGTCATGTTTGCTTTCCTATAATACGAAAAACCTGATTTTTTCGAATACCCTAACGGCATTCAGAAGGGGTATTCAATAATACTGCAGGTACCATTGCAAGAAAAGATTGTGATATCACATAGGTTTGTACAATTACGTAAGTGTAAAGCTTTTTGTTAAGTCTAAACATGCCTGAGAATATGCTCAGCACACAACCGATGCCTCCTTACATCTGATTAGAGACAGATGGTGCAGACACTTTTCTTTGATCTTAAACAATATACAGACAGATGTTGAAATGTTTATATCCTCAAGGTACAGTTGCTGAATACAGTTATATTCCACATTTTCCTTTTTATCTCTTTGGTTTTAAACAATTGATTTGTGACCACATTTTTGAAATCTAAAATTTAGAAGTATTTTTTAATTCTTTAATCTATGAACTAAAACCTGATCATTGTGTTTACACTCATCCTATGGGTATAAGTGACCCGTTTAGATATTTTTTTTTAAAACTGCTAGAGATTGTAGCATATATGTTTGCAAAATCAAATGTACTAGCCTGTTATGTGTGGGAGAGGAAAGTTTTCTGAAAAAAAATGAAGAGTGTGGGTCTCATGCATGACCTTAAATTGTGAGCAGGGGCTGAATGTAAGTTAGTATGTGTGCTTCCCATATCCAAGAAAGCTTCTCACATTTTTTTGAGAATCCAAACTTTGTCTTTTTACCTTGACACCTTTTATTTTAAAAATAGTAAATGTTTCTTTACTATAAGCAACCTCTGCCACATGATTCCTGTCACTCTTTGCAAAACTCTTTCAGTTATTTTAAATTTCTGAGAGTCCTTGCATGAATAGATCTTCTTGGGTCATGCCACAGCATATTAATTGGAATAAGGTTGTCCATTTTAGAATATGAATTTTCTTCTGTTTAGGCTAGACATTATCAGCTTCTATTTAACTTTAGTTCACAGATCAGTAGTCTGATGTTCTTCTGTAGCATTCTTCTGTTGCAAATTATGGATGGTCTGTTACTGCCTGGTGCTACTATGCCCCCATATGCCATTTGTTTGACAGCCCCTGCCTATTAACTTAGCATATAGTCATTATTGCTTTTTAGTGTTTAGCTTCTATTGACTTCAATGTGTTTTGGATTTGGCACCTGAACTTCAGTAATGTTCAGCAAAACCCACACTGAACCAAGGGGTGTTCACCACAACCCTATTTGTGGCTATCCAGGTGTTCTTTTATTAACTTAATAGGAAATTGTATTTTTTTTAATGTAAATTGTGTTTTTATGGTGTACTCCCTTAAACATTGTTTTGTTCAGTGTTATGAGACAGCTGAGCAGAAAATTTGACAAGTTCAAGAGTTTTCTACAGGTTTTTTAATTTTATGTTAGGTTTCCTTTTGGTGTCATTATTTGACTGTTAAAGGTGACTATTGCTTGTTACATATAAAGCCTTTTTTTATGATTAATGCTTGAAAAGCATTAACTAAGCTGAACTACGGGGAAAATATGGTGGCTGCATTCCTGATGCTGGCAATCTGTCTGTTTTGCAGTCCTGACCCCTGCACTCTGTGTGTTACACACTCTTGAACCCTACACACTGCATGTTATGCACTCCTGCCCCCATACCCTGTGCATTACCCACTCTTGACCCCTGTGCTCTGTGCTTTATGCATTTCTGACCCCTGATGTTTATACACTATACTGTGCATTTTATACTCCTGAACACATGGTTGGTTGGTATACAAATAAATATCTTTGAAATGTGCTTCTTATTGAAAGACTACCTACAAGTGATCTGTCACATGTACTCTCTATAATATGCCACTTGATGTACACCCAGGAGGACACTTTATAACACTACTACTATAAGACTACTTTCTTATATTGTATATTTTTATTCAGCCCCAATGCCTAAACTGCAGTCCTCTTTGCAATTTTGCAGTCCTTTGGGCCATTGCATAGAGTAGTCAATGTTTACCTTACCTAAGTGCTTGCTCTAGCCAGTAAAGGCTATTCTAAAGTTTTATTTAGACTGCATTATAATATTTATAAGGTGTGCTTGGTTTATTTCTTTCACTCTATCATACTGTTTTCTTTTAATACTTTTATCATGGATCTTGTTGAGAGAAATATCAAAAGTTACACAAGTCATCTTAAAAAGGGGCTGTAGGGAGCACAAGTGTGAAAGCATGGACTTGTAAAGGGTTGTAATAGCAGTGATATCCAGAATTTTCTTGTAATGTGTCTCCAGGCTTTGGTTTCTAAAGCATGTTGCAAGTTTACAGCAACTCCTAGCAAGTCTAATCAAACATTCTCTATTCTCAATCAATCTATCGTGTGAAGCATATCTTCAATATTTGAACATCTCTTGTAGTATGTTTGCCACTCTTAACAGCTTCCTGTAGCATTACATTCATTGAATATTATACATGGCGGCCCTTTGGCGATGTCATGCCCCTTATATAAAGAAAGTTGACCACCACTGATATAGTGTATGTAGTAAATGCAGTATATATATATATATATATATATATATATATATATATACATACACTGTATATATATTTATACACATACCTGTGTGTGTGTGTATATATATATATATATATATATATATATATATATATATATATATATATATTGTGAAGATGTGACCCCATCTCACAGGTGCATATAAGCAGTATATGCCTGATTTTGGCAGGAATACTAATTACACACCTGTGGGCTGGGTTCATAAACATCCCAGGAAAAGAAGTCAGTGCTCAGACTTGGAGGCGGCTCTGCCCAGCAGACAGGAAGTCTGGCCCGGAGGTCGGGAGTGTTCCAGGAGAAAGAGACAGGCGGTCTCAGAGCCTAAGACTGCAGGTGACAGTCTGTGTGTATGTCTGAAGCAGGCAGGTGTAGCCTGTGACTAAAGCAGCATGAAGCTGACAGTGAGTAAGCCAGGAGGCTATCGTTTGGTTATGCAGTGATGGTGGAACCCCCTACGAGGGAAGATTACTGAACTTTTTCATTTTCTTTAAATAAAAGTGGGCTGCCATGCCCTAAAAACGCAAGTCTGGAGTAGCACGTTTCTGGAAAATTGCATGCACAACTTGAACCTAATCAACCCGGATCATCACAATATATTTACAGTATCTCACAAAAGTAAGTACATTCCTCAAATTTTTGTAAATATTTTATTATTTTTTCATGTGACAACATGAGGGCACAGCTTGTATAAAAGTGTAAATTTTCTGCTCCCTCAAAAAATCTCAACACACATCCATTATTGTCTAAACCGCTGGCAACAAAAGTACACCCTTAAGTGAAAATTTCCAAATCGGGCCCAATTAGCCATTTTCCTCCCCCGCTGTCATGTGACTCGTTAGTGTTACATGGTCTTAGATTTGAATGGGGAGCAGGTATGTTACATTTGGTGTTATCGCTCTCTCTCTCTCATACTGGTCACTGGAAGTTCAACATGGCACCTCATGGCAAAGATCTGAAAAAAAAAGTATTGTTGCTCTACATAAAGATGGCCTAGGCTATAAGAAGATTGCCAAGACCCTGAAACTGAGCTGCAGCATGGTGCCCAAAACCATACAGAGGTTTAACAGGACAGGTTCCACTCAGAACAGGCCTCACCATGGTCAACCTAAGAAGTTGAGTGTCTTTGGGAAATAGACGTTTGAGTGCTGCCAGCATTTCTGCAGAGGTTGAAGGAGTGGGGTGTCAGCCTGTCAATTCTCAGACCATATGTCACACACTACATCAACTTGGTCTGCATGGCTGTCGTCCCAGAAGGAAGCCTCTTTTAAAGATGATGCACAAGAAAGCCTGCAAACAGTTTGCTGAAGACAAGCAGACTAAGGACATGGATTACTGGAACCATGTCATGTGGTCTGATAAGATAAACTTATTTGGTTTATATGGTGTCAAGCATGTGTGGTGGCAACCAGGTGAGGAGTACAAAGACTGTCTACAGTCAAGCATGGTGGTAGGAGTTTCATGGTCTGGGGCTGCATGAGTGCTGCCGACACGAGGGAGCTACAGTTCATTGAGGGAACTATGAATGCCAACATGTACTGTGACATACTGAAGCAGAGAATGATCCCCTCTCTTTCTCAGGGCAGTATTTGAACATGATAATGACCCCAAACACACCTCCAAGATGACCACTACCTTGCTAAAGAAGCTGAGGGTAAAGGTGATGGACTGGCCAAGCATGTCTCCAGACCTAAACCCTGTTGAGAATCTGTGGGTCATCCTCAAATGGAAGGTGGAGGAGCGCAAGGTCTCTATTTTATACTGTTATACAAGCTGTACACTCAGCACGTTACATTGTAGCAAAGTGTTTGTAGATACTGTATACTGTATATACAGTATCTCAAAAAAGTGAGTACACCCTTCACATAGTTCTAAATATTTTATGATATCTTTTCATGTGACAAGACTGAAGAAATTACACTTTGCTACAAAGTAAAGTAGTGAGTGTACATCTTGTATAACACTGTAAATTAGCTGTCCCCTCAAAATAACTCAACACCCAGCCATTAATGTCTAAACCACTGGCAACAAACGTGAATACACCCCTAAGTGAAAATGTCCAAATTGGGCCCAATTAGCCATTCCCCCCCCCCCCGTTGTCATGTGACTCGTTAGTGTTACAAGGTCCCAGGCATGAATGGGGAGCAGGAGTGTTAACTTTGGTGTTATCACTCACTCTCTCATACTGGTCACTGGAAGTTCAACATGGCATCTCATGGCAAAGAACTCTCTTAGGATCTGAAAAATAAAAAATAGTTGCTCTAGATAAATAGGGCCAAGGCTATAAGAAGATTGGCAAGACCCTGAAACTGAGCTGCCGCACGCTGGCCAACACCATACAGAGGTTTAACAGGACAGGTTCCACTCAGAACAGGCCTCGCCATGGTCGACCGAAGAAGTTGAGTGCACATGCTCAGCGTTTTATCCAGAGGTTGTCTTTGGGAAATAGACATATGAGTGCTGTCAGCATTGCTGGAGAGGTTGAAGGGGTGGGGGTTCAGCCTGTCAGTGCTCAGACCATATGCCGCACACTGCATCAAATTGGTCTACATGGCTGTCATCCCAGAAGAAAGCCTCTTCTAAAGATGAAACAGTTTGCTGAAGACAAGCGGACTAAGGACATGGATTACTGGAACCATGTCCTGTGATCTGATGAGACCAAGATAAACTTATTTGGTTCAGATGGTCTCAACCATGTGTGGTGGCAACCAGGTGAGGAGTAAAAAGACAAGTGTGTCTTGTCTACAGTCAAGCATGGTGGTGGGAGTGTCATGGTCTGGGGCTGCATGAGTGCTGCTGGTGTCCTGTCATATTGTGTCCCCCATCGGATAGTGTCCGCTGTGTACTGCGCACAGGACAACCAGATTCCGAAAATAGCCGAAGATGAACGGCGCCTGCGCTGTGAGTCCAGGTTCAAGCCCCACCATCCAAGTGGACATAGAGTTAGAATAAAAAAGAGCCGAGCGCAGCGAGGCCGTGCCCGAAGCGTGGCGAGTGGCCCTCTAACTTTGTGCAGCCCTATGTCCACTTGGATGGTGGGGCTTGCACCTTGACTCACGGCGCAGGTGCCGTTCATCTTCAGAGATTTTCCGAAACTCCTTCTGCTCCGTACTGCGCATAAATAATGGTGGCCACACAAAATATTGACACTTTTGGTCCAATTTGGACATTTTCACAGGTGTGTACTCACTTTTGTTGCCAGTGGTTTAGACATTAATGGCTGTGTGTTGAGTTATTTTAAAGGGGACAGAAAATTAACACTGTGATACAAGCTGTACACTCACTACTTTACATTGTAGCAAAGTGTAATTTCTTCAGTGTTGTCACATGAAAAGATATAATAAAATATTTACAAAAATGTGAGGGTGTACTCACTTTTGTGAGATTATATATATATATATATATATATATATATATATATATATATATATTAACCACACTCAGAAAAATTGCATATACATCCATATGACTAGCAAATATAATACAATAACCATATAAAATCAAGATTGTGTTCCTTGCATAGTGTTTGTGTTTTATTCATGGAATACTGCACTGTAAAATTACAGTTCATCCATGAAATTACAGTTCATCATGCATCAGGACCAGAGGATCGGAGTATCATTGCTCTACTTATCTAGTAGTCATTTCTAGGTGTACAGTGGTCAAACAACCTCTTTAGAGTGGCTGTAAACCCTGTACTACCACTTTTACCTACAGGTGATCCTATAATAAGGCTTACATGTAGGTACCGTGAATATCTCCTTAACTTGCACTGTTTATGAGATATTCACTGTATCCACATATGCGGGTACAGTCATCAGCACATGCACACTGAAAAATCAGCTCACAAGTGCCGTTTCGTCAGTAGCTGTGATGTCATCGCGGCTCCGGCCAATCACAGCGCAGGAGCCCACGAACCTGTAAATAACTTCGGGAGACATTTTGCCGGTCACATCGGTATACGGGGACTGCTGCAACAGCTGTAATCTAAGGTAAGTATTTCATAATGGGCTAGTAGAGAGCTGCACCATCTGCACCATCCACAATGGTTAAAACCATTGCTTAAAACAGTGATCATCTTTGTTATGACCAATAACAATGCGAACAAAAAAATTCCATTGAACTACTTTGGTGACAGTAAAAAAAATGGAAAAAAAGAACAAAAAATTTTTTAAAAAGAAAAAAATGTTTAGAACATTGAATAAAAATGTATTTATTATTTTATTATCATACTGTCACCAGTCAGGATCCCTGATCACCGCCACACCAGTCATATAATGATGCTGTACTGCACTGGTGACAGTATGTGATTTTTAAAAAAAATGGTGAAAAAAAAATTACAACTTCATAAAACTTGCCATGCCTCTGAATACATTGGACTGTCTACTTTCCAAACAGGGGTCATTTGGGGGTATTTTTACTGCCGTAGCATTTTCGGGCTTTTAAGAAATGGAATAGGCCATCAGTACATTAGGATTGATCAATTTTCAAATATGTATACCATAGTTTGTAGACTCTATAACTTTCACACAGACTTAATAATATATACTGATTTGGTTTATTTTTACAAAAGAAATGTAGCAAACTACATTTTAGCCTGAATTTATGAGGAAAGATTTTTTGTTTGCAAAATTTTATAACAGAAGCTAAGAAAAACTTGTTTTTGTTGTTTGTTTTTCTTTAATTTTCGGTATTTTTTAGTTTATACAGTAAAAAAAAAAAAAATGCCACCAAAGGAAAGATCTTTGTGTAAAAAAAATAAATAATATAAATTACATTTTCATAGATTGTTGCATGACCAAGCAATTGTCAGTTAACAGTGCTGAATAGCAAAACATGTCCTGGCCATGAAGGGGATAAAACTTTCTGGAGATCAAGTGATTAATGCAGAGAATGCAATATGGTAAAAAAAAATAAAAAATTATATATATATATATATATATATATATATATATATATATATATATATATATATATATATATATATATATATATATATATATATATATATGCCTTTAGAACCATTTTAAAGTATAATGCCCTGTGCACATTTCGACATCAAAATCCATGTTTTTTTCCGATGGATGTTGGCTCAAACTTGTCTTGCATACACACAGTCACACAAATCTTGTCGGAAATTCCAATCGCCAAGAACGCGGTCACGTACAACACGTACGACGAGCTGAGAAAAATTAAGTTCAATAGCCAGTGCGGCTCTTCTGCTTGATTCCGAGCATGCGTGGAACTTTTGTTTGTCGGAAATTCCAACGGAAAATGTTCAATGGAGCCTACACACGGTCTAAAATTTCTGAAAGCAAGCTCCCATTGAACATTTCCCGTCGAAAAATGGCTTTTTAACATTCGAATGGCCGCTGATCGGCACAGGAAGAATGCAATGGGGGACACAGGACACAGAATACAGATCGGCACAGGAAGAATGCAATGGGGGACACAGGACACAGGGCACAGTATACAGATCGGCACAGGAAGAATGCAATGGGGGACACAGGACACAGGGCACAGTATACAGATCGGCACAGGAAGAATGCAATGGGGGACACAGGATGCAGATCGGCACAGGTAGGCTGCAATGGACACAGGGGGGCATGTACAGGACACAAGGGGGCATGCAGCTGCAGATGGGCATTGTTGACCCTCTTTTGCACTTACAGTGGCTGCTGCATTTCTCACCCCCGGCTTATACATGGGTCAATAATTTTTCCCAGTTTTTTTGTGGTAAATTAGGGGCCTCGGCTTATCTTCGGGTCGACCTATACTCGAGTATATACGGTACATATACACACACACATTTTCTTGACACTGTTGGTTACCACAAGAGTATTTTACTCACTTTTTCTGCCATGCATACAGATGTTTATATTAGCTAATCTTCACAGTCTACAACTGGGCTCTTTGACAAATATAGTATAAGAATCGTTTCTTCTCTTTATGACTGAGTCTATTACAGAGAAAATTTAATTTAGTTTAATTATGATGTAAAACAATAAAACATATATTAAAAGAAAGCACATTCATTTTTATGATGCCATTTTTTGCCCACCCACAGAGAGCAGTTCTTAGTTCACTAATTTAAACATATGTAAAATCTCTCAAAGCATTTAATGTGCATGGAAGTAACTAGCTTTTCTACATAATGAAAGTGGTATATACAAGAGCTCCTCAGGCTTGTCACCTGTGCTGGCTTTCAATTCTTGGATACATCTGTGGAAAAGTCATTTGAATAATAGCTGATGGGTACAAACACATGATGATGCAGGGGTTTCACTGAGATAGTCAAAGTGGCAACCATCATTCAAATTAAAGAGTAACTCCACTTTTGTTGAGAGAAAAAAAAAAAAAAAAAATTCCCCTCTGGGTGATCTATGTACATTACAAGGTTTTTTACAAACTTTGTTGCAGATTCCTACTTTTTGTTTTTCGCAAGAAATCCCTGTGTGTTTTTTTGTGTGTGTCCATGTGGGAAAGTGAGTCCAATGGGAGTGGTTTCATAATTATTAATCAGCTGCAGCACCTGCAGATCACTAATGAGGAAAGTTGCTGGGTCTGCATCACTTTAGACATGATTTCCTATTGGGAGTATCTCACCAAAAATTTAATTTTTGTTGCAGGGGATGTTGAAATCTATAAGTGTAGACTTCTGGGAAAATCAGTGAGTTAATCACAGAAGTAGGAAATTGTTTCTGGGGGGCATTCTGTACACATGCTGTACACTGAATAACTCATGGTAGCAATATTGCATTGCATTTTGCACAGAGCTGTAGATTGAAATGGAAAGGTAATTTTTAAAAGCATTTGATTACAATATGACTTGTGTTGCGATTGTATAAGCTATACTATTTTTCTTTGTTTGCTATTTTTTTTTTGCTTTTTTTTCCTACAAAAGTGAAGTTACCCTTTAATAATTGAATGTAAACCTAAATAGAGAAAAGGTAGGTATGCAGGTTACTGTTACTACCTAGAAATACTGCCTGGCTGTCAAGATGAACCAGTGACTCCAAATCTTGCTAAATCCCTACTGCAGAACAAGTAAAGGGATCACGACTACTAACTTTATTTGACTTTACTTGCTGCATGCTTATTCTATGCAACTTAGAGACATGTAAGCAGGACAATGGGGCAGCCTGCATGGTATTCAAAGAACAAAATGTCTTAATGTTTATGTTTAGCCAAATAATTTTTCTAGTTATGCCTAGTTGTCTCTAGAAGAGTTGTCACTTGTGGAAATTACACCAAGGCAGACAGAGAGGGTGACAATACCTAAAAGGAACAAGAACAAAATAAACACTTGATAGGGACTCTAATCCTTCCCTATTCTATCCAATTCCAAATAAAGTGTTTTGGCTATACATGTTTTTTTTATATTAAATGCTTAACCTACGCAGTCTTACCCGAAGGCCTTAATGCGCAAAAACTGGTAATACATATACTCTAATAAGTACAGT
This sequence comes from Lithobates sylvaticus, assembly GCA_028564925.1. Classification (NCBI taxonomy): domain Eukaryota; kingdom Metazoa; phylum Chordata; class Amphibia; order Anura; family Ranidae; genus Lithobates; species Lithobates sylvaticus. The sequence continues at coordinate 248,379,281 of CM053030.1, forward strand.
GCCTTAAAGTATGCATACCCCTTTACATTTTTCACATTTTGTCATGTTACAACCAAAAACGTACATTTATTTTATTGTGATTTTATGTGATAGACCAACATGAAGCAGCACATAATTTCAAACTTTAAAAAAAAAAAAAATATGTGAAAAGTGTGGCGTGCATTTGTACCCATCCCCCTTTACTCTGATACCCCTAACTAAAATCTAGTGGGACCAATTGCCTTCAGAAGTCACCTAATTAGTAAACGGAGTCCACCTGTGGGTAATTTAATCTCAGTATAAATACAGCTGTTCTGTGAAGCCCTCCGAGGATTGTTAGAGAACCTTAGTGAACAAGCAGCATCATTAAGACCAAGGAACACACCAGACAGGCCAGGGATAAAATTTGTGGAGAAGTTTAAAGCAGGGTTAGGTTATAAAAAATATTCCAAGCTTTGAACATCTCACGGAGCAGTGTTAAATCCATCATCTGAAAATGGAAAAAGTATGGCACAACTACAAACCTACCAAGACTAGGCTGCCCACCTAGATAGACCGGGCAAGGAGAGCATTAATCAGAGAAGCAGCCAAGAGGCCCATGGTAACTCTGGAGGAGCTGTAGAGATCCACAGCTCAGATGGGAGAATCTGTTCACAGAACAACTATTAGTTGTGCACTCCACAAATCTGGCCTTTATGGAAGAGTGGAAATAAGAAAGCCATTGTTGAAATAAGGCCATAAGAAGTTCCATTTGCAGTTTGCAAGAAGCCATGTGGGGCACACAGCAAACATGTGGAAGAAGGAACTCTGGTCAGATGAGACCAAAATTGAAATTTTTGGCCTAAAAGCAAAACGCTATGTGTGGCAGAAAACTAACACTGCACATCACCCTGAACACACCATCCCCACCGTGAAACGTGGTGGTGGTAGCATCGTGTTGTGGGGATGCTTTTCATCAGCAGGGACATGGAAGCTGGTCAGAGTTTATGGGAAGATGGATGAAAAGATGGAGATGGAGATGGAGAAAATTGCTGTTCACAGATGCTTTCCATCAAATCTGACAGAGCTTGAGCTATTTTTCGAAGAAGAATGGGCAAAAATGTCACTCTCTAGATGTGCAAAGCTGGTAGAGACATCCCCAAAAATACTTGCAGCTATAATTGCAGCGAAAGGTGGTTCTACAAATTATTGACTCAGGAGGGCTAAATACAAATGCATGCCACACTTTTCAGATATTTATTTGTAAAAAAAAATGAAAACCATTTATCATTTCCCTTCTACTTCACAATTATGTGCCACTGTGTGTTGGTCTATCACATAAAATACCAATAAAATACATTTACATTTTTGATTCTAACATGACAAAATGTGGAAAATTCCAAGGGGTATGAATACTTTTTCCAGAGACTCGTGGCTAAAAGTCGGTAATCATATCAAAGTATGTAGGTTCTTCCTGAGTTTCAAAATTTGTGGACCTCATGTCTTAGAACGTAACGGTTCGAGAAAAGAAAAGTGGGACAGAAAAGGAAAGGCAGGAAAGCTCAGGGCGAGCAGAAGAGAAAGAAAGAGAAGAGCAACACCTAATACACTGAGAAGTCATTGGATTTGTTGCGGGGGGTGAACTAAGGTGACCCCTACATGTTGGGCCCAGGGTTCCCAAACCATATCAAAGTTTATAGTGGTATTTAGCAAAATACTGGATAGTTTTTCTTGTGACATTATCCACGAGATCTTCCTTTTTGCTGCAGAGAACGAAACCGTCGGAGTTTTCCAAGCCTTAGCAACAGTGAGCTTAGCTCCTAGCAAGATAAAGTGGATCAGTCTCCTAGAGTTTTTGGAGAGCGATGGTATTCGATCATTTAAGAGACCAATCATTGGGTTTCTGGGAATCCGACTACCAACCAATTTATCTATTAATTTGAATATGCGTCGCCAGAAGGGGCGTATTCTAGGACATTCCCACCATATGTGGGCCATCGTGCCAACATGTTTACAACCTCTAAAGCACGTGGGGTCTGCTGTCGGGAAAATGGAGGCTAGTCTAGAAGGGGTGTAATACCACCGCATGAGTACCTTAAGGCTGGCTTCCATAAGTGCAGTATTGAGGATCCCTTTGAAGGAAGTGAAGGAGGCAGTTTGCCATTTGTCTAACTCCCAATGAAAGTTAAAGTCGGATTCCCAGGCTGTCATATGAGTTTCTTTGGTGTTCGAAGAGATAAGTGACATGTAGATTATAGATATCCCCCCCCGCTGGTCCATGGCTTGTCCACACCAAACTTCATAGTCGGTAAATTTTGGAGGCAGAGGTTTATCTTTCCAGAGAGATTGGAGGAAATGTATAATTTGTTGAGATCTATAGAGTTCCGAACTAGGTAGTTCTAATTTGCGAATACAATGGCTGCGGGAGAAGGGGCCTGCTGCCGTGAAGTAGTGACCAATTCGGTACAGTCCCTTATCTAACCACCATTTGAAGGCCAGTGCATTCTTCCCAGGGGGAAAAAGTGGGTTATTAAAGAGATGAGAAAGGGGTTTGTATGATGAAACCAGAGTATCCGAATTCCGCAACGTATCCCAAAGGGCGAGGGAGTGTGACAGAGTTGGGGCCAGTATCGGAGGCCTATCCTTTGGAGGGTGCCATAGAAGGTAGTCCAGTGTAAAGCCAGGCGTAGCTAATCTTTCTATGCTCACCCAATCCGGTTTTTCGAATCTAGTGTAGACGACTGACAACTGAGCTAGTCTAGCAGCCTGGTAGTATTTATAGAAATGAGGGAGACCTAGGCCTCCCTTTTTCCTATGTAAATAGAGCGTTCTCTGAGCTATTCTATATCCCGCCTTACCCCAGATAAATTTCAGTACTTTAGTTTGGAACGCTGTAATGTGATCTTTTCTAATGGGTATCGGAAGAGAGCGGAATAGATACAACAGCCTAGGGAGTAGTGTCATTTTGATAGAGTGCAGCCTCCCTAACCATGAGAGGCTGTGTTTAGACCAGGCTGTCAGATCTGCTTCCAGCTTCCTGTACATGGGGGGGTAGTTGGAAGCATACAGGGATTCTGTTTTGGGTGTTAGATTGATGCCCAAGTATTTGATGGAGGAATCGCTCCAAACAAAGTTGAAGGAGTTTTTTAGTAGGTCTACCGTCTCGGACCGAAGGGAGACATTCATAGCTGTGGATTTAGAATAGTTCACCTTCAGGCCCGAGACGATAGAAAAGTCCTCTAGTGTTTTACAGACGTTTGGAAGGGAGGTTATAGGGGATGTGACAAATAGGAGAATGTCATCTGCAAACAATCCACATTTGTGTATATGGGGGCCGCAAGAGACCCCTTGAATGTTTGGATTCTGACGGAATGCGATGGCCAGAGTTTCAATGGCTATCGCGAAAATTAGAGGGGATAAAGGACAGCCCTGCCTAGTTCCTGTCCGTATAGGGATAGAATTGGAGAGGAATCCTTGGATTTTGATACGGGCTGTGGGATTAGAGTAAAGCGCGTGCATTATACCCATGAATTTTGTGCCAAAGCCCCAGCGATCAAGTATAGCAAATAAGTAAGGCCAGGAGACCGAATCAAAAGCCTTGCTGAGGTCGAGTGATAGCAGCATTCCCTGCTGCTTGGGGCCACCCAACCAATTTGTTTGCATAATAGAGACTATATCTATCGCCCGTCTTATCTGATCTGGGCCCTGCCTGCCAGGGATAAACCCAACTTGGTCTTTATGAATATATTTATTCACAAAAGTCGCTAGACGAACAGCTAACAGTTTAGTTAAGATTTTCAAGTCACTGTTAATAAGGGATATGGGCCGATAATTTCCGACTTCTTCTGGATTTTTGTCTGGCTTGGGGATAACTGTAATAAATGCAGTGTTGAGCTGCGGATCAAGAGGGTCTCCCTTTGTTTTGGAGTTCAGAAATTGCGTTAAATGAGGCACTAGTGTGTCGGTGAACGTCCTATAGTACGGATTGGAGAGACCATCTGGTCCCGGTGCAGAACTCAATTTCATGCCTTTAATCACACCCATTACTTCCCCTTCCGTAAAGGGAGCTTCCATTTCCTCCCTGTGTTCAGGGGACAGTGTAGGAATGGGAAGGTCCTCTAGGAATTTGGTTAGGGCAGCATCCGATCCAGTTGTGTGCTGGCTATATAGATCAGCATAAAACGAATGGAAAGCGTCCAGAATTTTTGGAGGGCTAGAGGTGGTGCCTATTCCCGGGATTCTAAGTTTAGGCATGGTGTAGGACCGGAATTTGGGCGTTAGTTTAGCGGCCAGCATTGACCCCATTTTATCTCCATGGGTGTAAAATTTATTCCCACTCCATCTAATTTGCTTTTCAGCCTTGACTGTTAGTGCCAGATTGAGTTCCAACTTGACTTTGTCAAGTTGTGTCACTGTGGCGGTGGAGGGGTCCTGAATACAATGTCACTTGCGCATGCGCACCTCTCGAATACTTTTTCAAAGCACTGTATGTGTTTTGTTCTCAATTCTCAGTTGCTGTTTTGTTACATTTTGCTTGCAAAAACACAACTAAGACATATAAAGAAAGCAAAAGATGTATTTAAAAACTAAATTATTGTTGTAGGTTTACAGTGACATACTATTAGCCTACAAGAAGTAAAGATTGTGTTAATTATTATTTTATATTAGAAGAAACAAATATTGATTGTGGCTGTACATTTGCTATTGTTATGTAATTTTTCATAAAAAAAAATTATTTTGTTAAATTTTAGGCATTTACCAGTTTATGTCAATGGAGTCTGCTGCTGTAGGAACAGCAATTGGAAGAATAAAAGCCAATGACGATGATGTGGGTAAAAATGCGGAGATCAAATACACAGTTATTGATAGAGATGCCAAAGACTACTTTGAGATCATCACAGACAAGAAAACACAGGATGGAATCATAACAGTTAAAAAGGTAATACCAGATTGTATTATTTAATAATTTACACAATACTTTTGGATCTATTTGAATGGATAAAAGAGATTGCTTTGATGCTGTATGACCACTTTTTTGGAGTATTCTGTTTACATTTGTTTATGACCTCTGTATAAAGGTTGTTTCAAAGTTGTATTTGACATGTAAAATCAATGATTTCCAAACTGAACATGTTTTAAAAATGCTTTGTTTCTGCATTGCACACCTGTTTTCCTTCCTAAATGATGTATTTGCAGTAAATCAATTAACCTGTTATCTGTACCAACTTTCATGGTGTGGTGGTGTATATTAGCAGTGCAGTGCTTCTGTTTGCCACTTTGGTTAACCAAATTGTAAGGGTCCTTTCACATGGACATTCCATCTGTCCGTTTTTCCCCCGTCCCTTGACGGAGGAAAAATGGACACCCATGTATTCCTATTGCCAAGGGGATGTCAGCGAATGATCATGCATTGACATCTATTGACATTAGCTTTCGTTAACATCCAGTTTTTTAAACGGAAGGAAGCCCTAGTTTTCTTTCGTTTAAAAAATGTCAGTGGACCTAAATAAATGTCAACAGACCAACGGTCTGTTTGTGCATCTGTTGTTTGGAGCCGGCATCCTAAAAGCGGCTCATCAGCTGTCAGCAGGGTTCCACGCTGACAGCTGAATGTAAGAATAGATGGTTGCTAAGGAACGGGTCAGGAAGCCGGCCAACACCTCCTTAACAACCAATGAGTCATGAGCTGTCAGCTGGGTTTCCCCACTGACAGCTGAATGTAAAAAAGAAACATTGCTGGCATTAAGAAAACTGTGAAAAAAAACAGCGTGGGGGTCCCCCCATCCCGAAGCGCATGGTATGGATTTTTAAGGGAAACCCCAATTTTTTTTTAAATGGTGTGGGCTCCCTCCCAAGATCCATATCAGACCCTTATCCAAGCATGTAGCCTGGCAGGACAGGAAAGGTGGGAGGTGGGGAGAGCACCTCCTGAACCATACCAGGCTACATGCCCTCAACATGGGGGTGCCTATGGGGCGGGGGGACTCTGCCCCCCCACCCCAAAGCACCTTGTTCCCATGTTGATGAGGACAAGGGTGTCATGTACTATGTGCGAGGCCGAGGTGCTGAGTGGGCTACCCTTTGCGGTTAAGTGCAGTGCACCCCTGGAAGTGGTACAGGGAGTGCAGTGCCCAAAGACGCATGGTTTGCCAGTTGCTGTGGTTTGATGTGCCGATCACCGGAAGGTTGCTGAAACAAGCAAGATGCACTGTAGGGAAGGTGTACTTGTGGAGTACCAGGTGAACTTGGCAGATGGACAATCCGGAATAAGAACCAGGAGCCAGGAGATTCAGGTAGCAGAACTGGAACAAGCCGGGGTCGGTAATGGGAGGTCAAAGATTAGGAAACACAGGAGCACAGGAACACAGGGGAGCTGCTATGCACAGGTCTCAGCAGCAGGTTTATATAGGCCAGGAGGCACCATTGCGTATATGCGTATGCCCAATAACATTGTCGCGCATGATCCTGTGTGTAGGCCAATATGCGTGGTAGTGTGCCTGATGCGGCCATGATGAGTGTTGGTAAGATTGCCAGTTATTTGGCCATTTCCCTGACAAAGGGCCTCTTCCCCATAACCCTGGGTGGTGGTTGTGGGGGTCTGCGGCCCTTTAACAAGGAGGCCCAAGATCCTTTCCCATGTGAATGAGTATGGGGTACATAGTACCCCTACCTATTCGCCACTAAAGGGTCAAAAGTGAATAAAAGTTGTTCCCAGATGTAACCCAGGTTCATAAACTTTGAGCTGGGAACGTATATCTGCAGCGTTTTCTTATCTCGCTTCAAAGCACTATGTCCCGTAGCTGTCTCCTGCTCTGTTCTTTTGTTATTTTCCTGATAACTTCTGACAAGTTCTCTGTCAACTGAGATAAAAGCAGCTTGAGTTTGCTATAAATAGATTAGCACAGAGCATAAGGATTCATCAAACAGCTATTAAAGTCTACTTAAAGAATGAGGAGAGGGGGTGTGTGCCTTTCCTCCAATCAGTATGCCCAGGCTTCACTGCAATGCTGATCAGGAAAAGAAAATCGCACATGATTTGAACTTTCTAAAGAATATATAAAGCTGAAGACAGCAGATGTACTGTACATTGTAAAACTTATGTAGGGAGATTTGTTTCATCCCTGTGTATCATCTGAGACTGTTCACTTCACTGGGTATATGTGAGGGTTTACATTCACTTAAACACAGTGCACAGGATTTTGACAATTCCTTTATAAAAAAAAGCTAAAAAACAATGTCGGCAGAAGTAGATTCATCATCAATCACGCCACCCGCCGCCACCACCTGACGGGAAAAAAAAATTCGTTCTCGTTGAAGGCTCCAGGCTGACTGCCTGCTCCTCTGTCTAAGATCTTTTTAAATAGCTAAGGGGCAGAGCCATCCAAAGACATCAGCGGGTGACCCCACCCCCTTGTGACATCACCAACCCAGCATGCCGCTATTTAAGAAATGTCAGATGGAGGACCAGGCAGCCAGTGGGGAGCCTTCAACGAGAATGGAGTTTTTTTTTTTTCCGGGTCCAGCAGTGGCAGTGGGCAGTGTGATTAATGATGGTTCTACGTCAGGGGACATTGTTTTTTATTTTTTAATAAAGGAATTGTCAAAAAACGTGTGCACTGTATTTATTCACTTTTTTAAAAATGTTGGTGAATGGGTAGGGCCTGGTATGGATTGGGGTGACCCCACACCAATTTTTTCACAATTTTTTTATTTTCGGCAATGTTTTTTTTTAATTCAGCTGATGACTCATCGGTTGCTAAGGATGCAGCGGCCGACAAGTGGTCCTTCAAATAGAATTTGGATCAGTCGATTACTTTTCAACTGATTCAAATTATTATTGTTCCAAAAATTGGCAATTCGTTAGAAAATGGATGTACACAATGGATGTAAAAACCTAAGTCTGCATCCATTTTTCCTCCAATTTCCAACCAAAAAATGTGATGGAACTGATGAAAAAAATGTAACGCCGTGTGAAAGGATCATTGGACCCCTTTCACACCTATACATTTTTCCTACATTTTTACCTTGTAAGAAAAATGCAAAAAAGTGTTTCCCTTTAAATCATATGGGACTTTTTACAATACTGCACTGTGGGTGCGGTGGGTTTTGAAAAGTTCTGCATGCTGCATCTGTGGTACGGTTTTGAAAACTGCACCAAAATCACAGCTTCCCATTGAAATGAATGGAAATCTCAGCTAAATTGCGGTAAAAATGTGGTAAAAACACACCGCAATTTGTGTTTTTGCTGCGTTTTTGAGTCACATCTCCATTTTTCACATGTACAGGCAACCAAAAAACATACTAGAAATGCACAGGAAATGCATATGAAACACAGCAAAATTGGGGAAAATACGCACATGCGTTTTTACCGCAATTTTTCTACAGAGCAGTGTGATGGGGCCCTAATACACAATTAGGTTGCTTTACTAAAACTGGAGAGTGCAAAATCTGGTGCAGCTGTACATAATAGCCAAATAGCTTTTAAATTCAGCTTGTTTCAATTAAGTTTTGACAAAAAAACCTGCAAGCTGACTGGTGTCTGTGCACAGCTTCAGCAGATTTTACGCTTAAAAGTATATAATAACCTAAGAACAAAAAAATAAGTATATTACAGCTCACCAGCCATTATGCAATGTCTGCAATATTATTATTTTATATATATATATATATATATATATATATATATATATATATATATATATATATATATATATATATATTTTTTTTTTTTTGGTCTAAGTATATTTTCTACAGATACCGAAGAAACCATTTTGCTCCCACTAGAAATCTTTTTTCCTTGTAATATCCTGAGTACTGAACTGAAATGTTAAACAATGTTATCTTCCTTAATCAAAGGAAGAAGAAAAAATGTGCTATATATAGCAAATAAACAAATGGTGCAAGGAGCAACTTTTCTGTGAGATATCAGCACAGTTCCAATACACTATAGCTTTATAAAGTTGCGCTAAATAAATCAACATAAAAAGTCTACAAGTGATGTGTTCTAATATTCCTGGTAAGTATCACCACCATCCACCACCTTGAAGTGTGATCTGGTGTGTCAACACCACCCCCAAATGCTGAAAGACTTGCTTACCAAATTATATGGACCTCTAATTACAAAAGGTAACAAGCACTTGTGGCTCCATAGCCAGCCAGGGCTTTTATAGCTTCAGAGGGTCTTCCAAATTGGCACACCAATCTTCCCGACACAGTTGTCATTAGAGTTTCCCAAAACATAAGAGGCAGAAAAAAAAGTACAAAGTACCCTTTACCAATTCACATAGGGGGGGTCGGGATCTGGGGGTCCCCTTGTTAAAGGGGGCTTCCAGATTCCAATAAGCCCCCTGCCCGCAGACCCCCACAACCAGCGGTCAAGGGTTGTGGGGATGAGGCCCTTGTCCCCATCAACATGGGACAAGGTGCTTTGGGGGGCTATGCCAAAGCACCCTCCCCATATTCAGGGCATGTGGCCTGGTATGGTCCAGGAGGGGGGATGCTCTCATCCCCCTCTCTTTTCCTGCAGCCTGCCAGGTTGCGTACTTGGATAAGGGTCTGGTATGGATTTTTGGGGGGACCCCTATGCCATTTAAAAAAAAATTGGAGCAGGGTTCCTCTTAATATCCATACCAGACCTGAAGGGCCTGGTATGGATCTTGGGGGGACACCCACATAATTTTATTTTTTAATTTTTGGTTTGGGGTTCCACTTAATATTCATACCAGACCGAAATGGCCTGGTAATGGAATGGATTGGTAATGGACTGGGGGGAACCCATGCCCTTTTTTTCAATGAGTTTTATCTATACTGCCGAGACCTGACAATTCATTACAGCTGCGATCAGTTCTAAATTACTTTTTTTTCCTTTTAGAAATGTCATTTTGCTGTGGTATTGTTCTAAACACTGGAAAACTGCACCACTTTACAGGCATACGATAGACACCCCCCCCCCAGGCATGACATGTAAAGCAATATTTCATCTTTATTGTTTCACTTTAAGGATTACTAAAATCACTGCTCCCGAAAAAAATTCTGCAATCTTGCAGTGCATTATGGGGCTCTCGTCGGTGGGCAAATGTCCTGCAAACGCCCCATATATGTTTGTTTGTTCTACAAACAAATGGACACCTGATGTTCGAGTCAAGCTTGTGTTCGACTCGAATATTGGGTCCATCTCTACTTGGCAAACTTAATCTCTATTTAGCTTATTGAATTAGGTGGGGTTGTGTTCTGTCCACTTTGAATAACCAAACTTGTGCAAGTGAAATCAAAGAGAATAGGTTCTACTTAACCTCCCTAGCAGTATGATTATGTCAGATTTTTGATGCTCAAATCGGTACAAAGTTTTGCAATTCTTAGGAATAACACACTTAAATCTGTCCAAACAAGAGTCTAGTAGACATCCCGGGTATGATAAAGTTTGAAACACGAAATCATAAATTATAATATAATAAATAACTATAAATAATTATAACAAATAATAATATAATAATAATAAAATGTAATCAAATCAAAAACACTAACATTTGCTCAGTTGCAGAATTGTCGCTGTCATTACTTTCAGCGTTTGATGACACATTTCCCCACAAATCACTATCACTCAATTCTGCAAGTGTTCTAATTTATTATCACTGTTTTCTAGCTGGTCTAAAACCGCTTTTGACGTAAAGGGACACTTTTTGGTTGCTATGGACAATCTCAAGTTTCCAGGCATAAAGAATATATAATAAAAAAAAGTACATATAATATAAAACTACATACAGGACACTGGACAAAGCACTAGGGACAAAAGGGATGTGAATTCATGTTATACAGTAATGTAATCTGTAAGATTACAGTGTACTGTATGTGTATTGTGTTTTTAACTTTTTTAATTTGGCACACAGCCCGCACACACAGTGGGATGACATCGCAGGATCCTGGGGACAAGGTAAGTAACTTTGCCTGGATCCTGCGATGCAATCCCGAGTGTGGCTCGGGGTTACCACTTTTGGTATGGAAAATTCCCCCCGAGCCACACTCGGGAATACCTCCAGAGAGGTTAATAATCAATCTAGGTGAACATTCAATTTGCAAAGTGAACATTCTCTTTAAGAAAAGCAATCCTTTTGCCTTTACATACAAATATTGTATACATTATATTTTGTGTAATAATTTGGTATTATATATTGCATTATTATGTGTAGTTTCCAAAAAAATAGCTTATAATCAATGCATTGCATTATATTCAATTTTAGGTCATTGTACCAGTATTGGTGCACTTTCAGCAAAAACTGAGTGCTGTTTCTAATATGTTTTTATTTGCATTTTACATTTTTTGGAGTGTTCCCATTTTCTCTGTGCAAGCTGTACTAATACACAACATTTTAACAAAATGTTAAGTAGGACAATTTCTGAAAACACACATGTATACACAGCATTGGTAAATAAAGTGGGTATAGGTAAAAGAAAGTAGTGGGCTAGGGAATGGGGGATGGCATTGAGTAACAGTGACAGGGGTAAGCATTGTCATAAAACTGTTGGATAGTGATTTAGAAAACCAAGGTCTATATATAGTCCATTATCTATTGTGTAAAAAAGAATTATTAATAGTTCATAAGTCTTAATTTCTTGAGTATTTTTAAAGTTCCCTTCAGAATCCCAAACATTTATGTGTTTCTTACAGTGGTCTGGTTGACAGAAATGATGTCCCACAGGAGTGCAGTAATCATCTTCCTTATGCTCTTTTATGATGAGAATGAGTAGACAACAAGTATGGTCAGCCATTACGGCTGATGGCTTGTAGTTCTCAATCAGCTGCGAGGGTGCTGGTGAGCATCTTTGTAGTTCATTGATTCTTCCTGCCATTCAGTATCTGCCTGCCCATATTGGAGTGTGTACTGAGTGTCTGCAGGATCCTGGCATTGCACCTGTGAACTACTGATCGTAGGTTCAATGCTTTACAGGATGTAATGTAAAGTTGTAATAAATGCAAATTTTTTTACCTGCAAAAAGATGTGCATTTATTATATTTTTTTATCCTTTAATTACAGCTGGTTAGGGTCTTTTCATTACAAAGTTAGTGAGTGACTCACCCTGCCCAACATCCACTCATACTCAAATATGCAATATAGGTAAACTGACCATTTTATTGATTCTCAAAAATGTTAATTACTTTTCATGGTAACAATTCAGAGTTACTGTAGATTTTTAATGATAAACTATGCATTTTTTTCATGTACCTTTTAATTTGTTTTTCTACAGCTGCTGGATTTTGAAAGTCATGGAATGCACACATTTGAAGTTGAGGCAGCTAATACATTTGAGGATCCAAGATTTTCACACCTTAGGTCATTCAAGGATACAGCTATTGTGAAAATTACACTGCATGATGTTGATGAAGCTCCCATTTTTAACAGACCCTTTTATGTGTTTGAAGTAAATGAAGATGTGAAAGAAGGCAGCATAATTGGCCATGTATCTGCTCAGGATCCTGATTCAACAAAAAGTTCTGTAAAGTAAGTCAGTCATTTGGTTAATGATTATGGTTTCCTTAGACTGGAAAAGATGCAAGTGACTGGAAGAAATGTTTGATGCGTCAACTTAATATAAAATATGATGGCAGGGTTGGAATTCATCTCTATTATTCATTATTTATATCTTAAATTAAAAAACTAGCGATTATTATACCACCATCCATATGCTTCCGAATGTCAACATAGAACAAATTGCACGTTTTATGTGGTCAGGGGTTGCACTACAATTACATTTCTTGATGGCAAGGTCATTAGCCTTATTAACAGGTACTAAAACAGCACAGCAGATAACTATTACTTCAACCTAAAAAAATAAATATGCATGAACAGAAACGCAACATGTTAAGTTATGTTAAAACTTCCAGACAAATAAAAATGCACTGCTTAGGTGCCATGTACTATAGAGCAACTGGTTGCTTAGGATTCAAACTTCCAATTATTGATTCAACTTTAATTAAGAGCCACCATCAGACAGTAGCCATCGAAATCCCATGCACTGTGTTTGCCATTACTAGACATTAGGGCTGAGGTTTGGATTCACTGCTACCATAGGTTCTTTGGTGAACCTCAGAGATTTGTGAAGTTAGAACAGCAAACATTTGGTCATAAACTTGCAGGTCTGCCTCTAGAAAATAGAATTTGGAGAAATAAAGGAAAATAACGAATGACCCCATAATGCATTTAATAGCTCATACCCCAGGTCAGGTGAGCCACTAATTTAAAAGGAAGGCATAACCCACTACCCCTCCTATAAAAGAGCGTTTTCACATAAGCAAAATTGTCAGTGTGCATAGGGAGCTTTACCTTTTTTATTATTTATTTATTTGATTTTGGCATTGTACATGTTCTCAATTTGACTTCTAATGTTTTTTTGAGGCCTGCTAATAGTTTCCTTATTAGATCTCCAAATGTCCAGAACTAAATAACAAGATTCACACACACACACCACACAACACAATTTATAGAATTCAATGGAGTGTGCCACAATGTGCAATACAATATTACAATATATACAATATTTGAGAACTTGCAGATTTCAATTAATATTTTCAAAAATGTTAGTGAATCTAGCCCAGGCAGATTCTCCCATTCCTACTAGAAATAGAGACCAAAACACGTGGTGGTGAGGGAAGAAAGCAACTGATATAGCTGGTCAGCATAAGACCTAAACAAAGTTAATTTATTTATTTGTAAAATGTCAGTATTGCTATAGTAGTGTTTTATACATCCTACAGATGTATAACTTCACTTCAAGTTTAGGGCATCCCCTGGCAGGTTATTTAAGGGAACTGGACATGTTTATGCTTCATTGTAAGCAATTATATAATCACTGTTTCTGGCTAAATTCATAAAAAATAATTAATTAGCACATACAGTGGTGTGAAAAAGTGTTTGCCCCCTTCCTCATTTCCTGTTCCTTTGCATGTTTGTCACACTTAAGTGTTTCGGAACATCAAACCAATTTAAACAATAGTCAAGGACAACACAAGTAAACACAAAATGCAATTTGTAAATGAAGGTGTTTATTATTAAAGGTGAAAAAAAATCCAAACCATCATGGCCCTGTGTGAAAAAGTGATTGCCCCCCTTGTTAAAACATACTATAACTGTGGTTGTCCACACCTGAGTTCAATTTCTCTAGCCACACCCAGGCCTGATTATTGCCACACCTGTTCACAATCAAGGCATCACTTAAATAGGAGCTGCTTGACACAGTAAGGTCCACCAGAAGATCCTTAAAAGCTACACATCATGCCGAGACCCAAAGAAATTCAGGAACAATTGAGAAAGAAAGTAATTGAGATCTATCAGTCTGGAAAGGGTTATAAAGCCATTTCCAAAGCTTTGGGAATCCAGCGAACCACAGTGAGAGCCATTATCCACAAATGGCGAAGACATGGAACAGTGGTGAACCTTCCCAGGAGTGGCCGGCCACCCAAAATTACCCCAAGAGCGCAGCGACGACTCATCCAAGAGGTCACAAAAGACCCCACAACAACGTCCAAGGAACTGCAGGCCTCACTTGCCTCAATTAAGGTCAGCGTTCATGCCTCCACCATCAGGAAAAGACTGGGCAAAAATGGCCTGCATGGCAGAGTTCCAAGGAGAAAACCACTGCTGAGCAAAAAGAACATCAAAGCTCGTCTCAATTTCTCCACAACACATCTTGATGATCCCCAAGACTTTTGGGACAACATTCTGTGGACCGATGAGACAAAAGTGGAACTCTTTGGAAGGTGTGTGTCCAAGTATATCTGGCATAGAAGGAACACTGCATTTCAGAAAAAGAACATTATACCAACAGTAAAATATGGTGGTGGCAGTGTGATGGTCTGGGGCTGTTTTGCTGCTTCAGGACCTGGAAGACTTGCCGTGATAAAAGGAACTATGAATTCTGCTGTCTACCAAGAGATCCTGAAGGAGAATGTCCGACCATCTGTTCGTGTACTCAAGCTGAAACGAACTTGGGTTCTGCAGCAGGACAATGATCCTAAACACACCAGCAAGTCCACCACCGAATGGCTGAAGAAAAACAAAATGAAGACTTTGGAGTGGCCTAGCCAAAGTCCTGACCTGAATCCTATTGAGATGTTGTGGTATGACCTTAAAAAGGCCGTT
Source organism: Lithobates sylvaticus (assembly GCA_028564925.1). Classification (NCBI taxonomy): domain Eukaryota; kingdom Metazoa; phylum Chordata; class Amphibia; order Anura; family Ranidae; genus Lithobates; species Lithobates sylvaticus. The sequence continues at coordinate 248,394,373 of CM053030.1, forward strand.
CATGCTCGAAAACCCTCTAATGTAACTGAATTAGGACAATTCTGCAAAGATGAGTGGGCCAAAATTCCTCCAGGACGCTGTAAAAGCCTCATTGCACGTTATCGCAAACGCTTGGTTGCAGTTGTTGCTGATAAGGGTGGCCCAACCAGTTATTAGGTTTAGGGGGCAATCATTTTTTCACACAGGGCCATGATGATTTGGATTTTTTTTCACCTTTAATAATAAACACCTTCATTTACAAATTGCATTTTGTGTTTACTTGTGTTGTCCTTGACTATTGTTTAAATTGGTTTGATGTTCCGAAACACTTAAGTGTGACAAACATGCAAAGGAACAGGAAATGAGGAAGGGGGCAAACACTTTTTCACACCACTGTATGCCCCAGATCAGTGCCCAGCACCCCATACCATTTGTTTTACAATCTCTATCCCAATAGTACAAAAAATGACTATTAGTGATTTTGTTGTTTCTTCTCTAGTTTATTTCAGTGGGGTTCAGTATCAGAACGTATCTAATGTTCCCCATACTCTGATAGAACCAGTCCCACACACATTCAGATCATCGTTATTCACAATGCTTAGCCAATGAAAGACCACAGGGGTTTTCAGCAAACCTTTTCTGATGCTACAGAAGAACACTAAAACCTCCTTTAGCCTCCTGGCTTATTCTTGCAGTGCTGCAGTTTTGGTTCTCAAGTCTTGAGCCTCTGTCTGTTTTACCACAGGATTCACCTGTACTGTGAGGACGTGCACACCTTTGGTCGCTCCTATATATATATGTATACATGAACAAGGGCAGATGGATACTGTTTACACGTATACACTATGGGATTGATATATAAGAGGTAAATAGATTGTGCACTCTGCAAGTACAGTTGTTCCAGAGTTTAGTAGAAACGAGAAGCTCTGCTGACTTCCATCATCCAATTTTCCTTCCATGTGATTGAAAAGAATACCCAAAGTGAAGCTTCACCTCACTGACTAAGCTCTGAAGGAACTGCACAGTCTGTTTGCTTTTAGTGAATGAACCCCTATGCATTGTATATTGTGCATGTAGGTGGAATTTTTTATATGTGATACCACTTTTGTCTTTCTTGATATGGTCAATGTGCAACCTGGCCTTTATGTCACAGTATGCTATCATGTTTGTTTCTCCTTGTTTATTATAACTCCTCTTTAAAGCTCAACAACATATAGTAAAAATACACTACTGAAGCATTCATCCCTTCCAAATCTCTACAAAGTCTCTGAGTTCCAGGACCCAGATTAGACATGTGCAATTAGTTTTGATCCAAATTAGTTTTTCAACAAATTCGTTAATTCGGAAATATCCAAATTAACAAAAACTCATTTAACAAATTTTTCAGAATATTCACAAATTCACAAATTCAAATATTCAAAAATGTGTAAATGTGTTTGATCTGAAAACCCGAAAATTTGAAAAACTGAAATAACTAATAATAATTTAAGTAACTTGGTGTTGACTTATTCATGCTAAGATCATCACAGAGGACAAAGGGGGGACTCTTTATGTCTAGAGGAAAAAAGATTTAATCTTCAAATACGGCAAGGTTTCTTCACAGTAAGAGATGTGAAAATGTGGAATAGACTCACTCCCTCCAGAGGTGGTTCTGGCAAGCTCAGTAGATTGCTTTAAAAAAGGCCTGGATTCTTTCCTAAATGTACATAACATAACTAACATAACTGGGTACTGACATTTATAGGTAAAGTTGATCTAGGGAATATCCAATTGCCTCTCGGGGGATCAGGAAGGATTTTTTTCTCTGCTGTAGCAAATTGGAGCATGCTTTGCTGGGGTTTTTTGCCTTTCTCTGGATCAACTGTGGGTGAAGATTTGTTTATATGGGATTGTATTTTTTTTGGTTGAACTGGATGGTCTTTTTTCGATCTAACTAACTATATAACTATGTAACTATTATTAACTATTAAATTATAGGTATTGAAATTTCCTTTCAAATTTGTCTGTTAGTGAATGTAACGAATACAAATTTATCCGAAGTTACAAATTATGTGAAATAACAAATGCCTTTTCTAAATGAATGGGATGTTATTAATTAATAATAATAAATAATACTAATAAAAATATTATTATTATTAATTTGTTCTGTTACAATTGTTTAGATGTGGCATTCATTATTTTGGATAATTCGTAACTTCGGATAAATTTGTATTTGCTATCTTTACTAACAGCCAAATTTGAAAGGAAATTCCAATACCTATAATTTAATAGTTAGTTACTATTAGTTAGTTATGCTTTCAAATTTTCTGAACTTCTTTCTTATTTTCAGATTTTCAAATTTTCGAATTTATGAATTTTTGAATTTTTGAATTTTTACATTTTTACATTTTTGAATTTACGAATTTTCATATTTACAGTTCAAAAAGCCTTTTTTGGAGTGCCAAGCCCCCATCACCTATCAGGACAAGCCGACAACTTTTATTACTAGGTCATTGGTCAAGTTCATTACCCAGTATCACAATCAACACAAAAAGATGCAACACATCATTAGACGCCACTGGGGTACTCTTTTACAGGACCCAAAGTTAGCTCCAGTTTTGCCTGAGAGACCAAGGGTCATCTATTGCAAAGCTTGAAGTGTGAAAAATATGGTAGCCCCAAGTAGGATTCCTCACTGTACTAATTCAATTAGAACATTAACCATCTTTTGCAATCTGACGGAATGTTTAAGTGTAAAAAAATTTGATGTAAAATGTGACGGTTCGTCCAGCACCGCCAGAAGAGTTTTAAAGATAATTCAGGTAAAAGTTATCATATCAAGCAATTCTACAGTTGCTCAGAATTTGATATATATTGTTTGACTTGTTCGTGTGGCCTCCTATATATAGGCCACACCATTCGAACAGTAAAGGCCCGATTCGGGGAACATAGGAGACTTATTGAAGAGGAATCAGATGAACATAACATCCCTAGGCACTTCCTTCATGTCCATAATAAATTCACTGAAGGGTTAAAAGTCTGGGTGTTGGAATCTGTCCCTCCTTGCGACTCCCGGGCCAAAAGATTCCAGAGGTTATGCCGTAGGGAAGTCTACTGAATTTTTACCTTGAATTCTCTGGCACCTGGGGGTTTGAATGAGGAGATAGATGTTAACAGAATTCTATGATGCCTAGAATGATCAATTTGCAGCTAACAGTATTTCTCCTCTTTCCCCTTCCCTCCCTAATTTTCATGTTTTACTTTTTCCTCCCCTCCTATCACCATTTTTTTTAACCATCTGTGTATATATCCATTGCCCTTTAGATATGTTGATAGGAATTATCACCTTGTGTGTATCTCGATGAATTTATCATTGTATTTTTTAGAGTAATTATTAATGTAGTGATCATAATAGGTTATTTTATTTGATATCACCTTTTATATAGTTGTTAATACATTTTTTACCATTTATTATAAAATACTATAGTAAATGTGTTAGTATGCAGCCATTCACTCGGATCAGATGACATTTTTATCATTTTTAAGGTTTTTCTGCAATAATGCCTGTCATGAACCTTGAAACACTGATGTATTTCTCCTTTGATTCTATTACACAGTGGGGGGTCTTCTGCAATGTCTTAAGGCTAACCCCCTCCAGACGTCTCTGTGGTCTGGAAGGAATGCATTGTTCTGTGTCTGACCGTTTGTTTATGTACTTTAATTACCTCCTGGGGCTTCTCTGTGTCATTACACCTTATCAGTCCTCCTATTCAAGCTATCGGACCAATCCCTGCTGACCCTGTTTCAAGTCCTAATTTGCATGGAAGAGGACCTAATTGAAAGCTACAGTCTACTTTACAATTGACCAATAGGAAAGTGGTTGTTGGGGGCGGGGTGTTCAAACTGATGTGTATAAAAGAGTGTTGTTGATCCAATAAAGATATTCCTGTTTGAACTTACATACAGCCTGCCTGGTGTTTGTTCAGAGCCATCACAACTGGATTCGAACAGCACATAGCTGTAGTTTGAATCCCGGAGCATCGCATGACCGAACCATCAGATGTTGCGATCTGTCGGGAGACATAGGAGTGTCGGGAGAGTGGAACCGAGCGAGCAGGGGCTCGTTACATTGGTTGGCAGCGGTGGGATTTGCTCTCCAGTTACTGGGACACTCCAAACCACCACAGTGAATGACCAGCTATGCAGCCTGCAGGAGAGCCACGCTGAAAGACTTACTTGAGAGCCGTGGAGGAACTGGTGGGACAAAGAACAAGGCCACCCTGATCAGTGAGCTAGCCAAGATGGATCAGAGGGATGGTGATGCGGGACCCCGGTCAGTTGAAGACTTGTTTCAGCAACGAGTTCGAGAGCGGTTGGCATTATATGGTGCTAACCCATCAGAGACCGCCATACAGAATGCCATTAGAGACATACAGCAGCAGGATGAGCGACAAGAGAGAGAACTAGAGCGGCAACATGAGCGGAGAATGGCGGAAATACGGCAATCGGGGTAAACACCCAAAGATACAGTGCCTTTCCGTAAGTTGCCCTTTCGGGCATTCAAACTATTTAAGGAAGGAGAGGAGGAAATTGAAGCGTTCCTGCAGGACTTTGAGAGACTATGCCAGATACATGAAGTACTGTCCCAAGATTGGGTCGCCTTACTGGCGAGTAATTTAACTGGCCGAGCGGCGGATGCGTATCGGGCCCTGAAGGACCAGGACGCTAAAGATTATGACCGGGTAAAAGAAGCTCTGCTAGCCCGATTTGCCATTACACCCGAAGCCAGACGGATTAAGTTTAGAGAATCCCGGAAACAAACCAACATAACATACGTGGAGTGGGCACATCGTCTGCAGCGGAACCTTAAGGGCTGGTTCCAGGGAAGCCACACTTATACCATAGAGGACATCACCCAGCTAGTACTCTTAGAACAATTCTTTAACCACACCCCTCTGGTAGTACGGGATTGGGTGCGAGATAAGCAACCACGGACTGTACAGCAAGCGGCTACTTTGGCTGATGAATATCTGGACTCTCGAAGGTCAGGTGAAAGCGAGCGCTATCCACTATCTCGGCCAAGTTTACCAGCCTCTAACCCAGCTTCAGTACCTCAGTGGTCTGCCTCTAGACCCCCAGCCCGACCCAACCCTCCTACCGGACCTAAGTGCTATATCTGTAACCAAACCGGTCATCTGCAGCAATATTGCCCTACCCGATCCACGAGGTACCGAGAGAATGCTCATCCATCCAGACCAGCGGTTCATTGCTTCCAGAATGAGCCCAACCATCGAGATGTTCAGGAAGAGTGCGGTGAACTTTTCGAGGCTGATCCCGTCCAAGCTGCTGCCGGAGATAATCGACAGCACCATCGTCAGGCAGTATGGGTTAATGGGCAGCCGGCCCAGGGACTCTGCGCTTCCGGGGCTACGATTACCCTCATCCAGCCTCACATGGTTCCCCAGTCGGCCCGGACCGGTCATACTGTTGCAGTCAGGGTAGCAGGGGGCAAGGTGCTACGTTTATCCACCGCCCAGGTTCTCTTGGATTGGGGCTCAGGGGAGCGACAAGTGCGAGTGGGATTACTACGTGAGTTACCTGCGGAAGTACTTTTGGGGAACGATTTGGGGCATTTAACTTCCTCATATGCCCCAGAGGCTGCCATGGCTGTGACCACCCGACGTCAGAGCCAACTTCAAGGCAACTCCACTCCTATGGGGACCCAGGTAAGACCAAATCCTCCTACGTTACCCCAACTTGACAACCCTGTGTCCTGGGATTCTCCCTCTGACATTAGACAAGAGACTCAGAGTGACCCAACTTTAGCTGGTTATCGGGACAGGGCGGGCAAGGATCCAGGGGGGTTGGGGGAAGACAGAATAGAGTGGGAGGGGGGGTTTCTTTATCGTTACACTGAGGGAATGGGCACTGGGAAGCGACAGGGTCCCCACAAACAGCTAGTTGTACCCCAGAAATACAGACGGAGCTATTGCGACTGGCTCACGACATCCCCTTGTCCGGACATTTAGGGATAGCCAAGACCCGGAGTCGGTTGTCTCATGCTTTCTTCTGGCCCAGGTTACATGCTGAGGTGCGAGAATACTGCCGGACCTGTGAGACTTGTCAGAAAGTAGGAAAGACAGGGGATCACCCAAAAGCCTCACTGCAACCCCTGCCGATCATTAGAGAACCCTTTAGCCGCATAGCGGTAGATATTATAGGCCCACTGGCCCGCCCCAGTGCCACTGGGAAGAAGTATATTCTTACGGTGGTGGATTACGCCACCCGCTACCCGGAGGCCATTCCCTTATCCAATATCCAGGCTGATACAGTAGCAGATGCCTTACTGCGGGTATTCACTAGGGTAGGGTTCCCCCAGGAGATATTGTCCGATCAGGGTACCCAGTTCACAGCCGAGCTGACGCAGCAGCTTTGGCGTCTCTGTGGGATTAAACCCCTCCAGAGTGCCCCCTACCACCCTCAGACTAACGGGCTGTGTGAGAGATTTAACGGGACCCTGAAGCAGCTGCTTCGGGCCTTCGTGGAAAGTAGGAAGGATTGGGAGAAATATCTTCCCCATCTACTGTTCGCCTATAGAGAGGTACCCCAAGAGTCCACTGGGTTTTCCCCATTTGAGCTGTTATATGGGCGAAGGGTTAGGGGACCCTTAGACTTAGTGAGGGCCCAGTGGGAGGGGGTAGAGGATCCGGAAGGCCTTCCCATCCTTAGTTATGTCTTGGAACTCAGGGAGCGACTGCGGGAACTTACCGATCTAGTCCATGAGAATATGCAATCGGCCCAGAGTCAGCAGAAGGTTTGGTATGATCGGTCTGCGCGAAATCGCACCTTTTATATTGGACAGAAAGTCCTGATACTAAAACCCCTGAAGCAAAATAAATTACAGGCCTCCTGGCAGGGCCCCTATCAGGTGGTAAAACAGCTGTGCGATACCACCTACGTGGTTGCCAGCTGTGCAGACACAAATATTAAGAGGACATTCCACATTAATATGATGAAGGCCTATCATGAGAGGACTGAGGCAGTAGCCGCCATATGTGCTCCTGCCACCGGGGACTCTGAATATCTACCGATGCTGGAGCTTCCCGAAATCAGTAACTGTTCCGGGGGTGTGGAAGATATAAGGCTAGGAGATAGACTAGGATCCAAAGAACAAGAACAAGCCAGAGAATTACTCCAGGACCGGCAGGAGATGTTTTCGGCACTCCCTGGGTACACTCGCATAGCTGTGCACAAGGTAGAGACCCCCGGGCAGAAGCCCCTGAGACAACCAGCCTATAGGATTCCCGGAGCAGTGCAAGAAGGGATGAGAGCGGAGATTAGGGAGATGCTCGAGTTAGGGGTGATCGAACCATCAGCAAGTCCCTGGGCTTCCCCTGTAGTATTAGTCCCAAAACGGGATGGCACGACACGATTTTGTGTGGACTATAGGCCAGCCCTCAAAAATTACACTCGCACACTCGCATTTTGCGAGTGATTTTTGAGGGCTGGCGAGGAGAAGAGAGGAGAGCTGCCACTGGTAGATCACAGCAGGGAACATTCAGACTTTTGTTTCATAAGCTGTGAGTGTTCCCCCGCCGTGCGCCGTCACATAAGCTCCTCCCCTTTTCCGGGACTTTGATAGACAGATCACCCGTCCAATCCTAGGACGGGTGACATGTATCAAACTTCCCCGGACAAGGGGAGGGGCTTATGTGACGGCGCGCCGCGGGGGAACACTCACAGCTTATGAAACAAAAGTCTGAATGTTCCCTGCTGTGATCTACCAGTGGCAGCTCTCCTCTCTTCTCCTCCACAGGTAGGCAGCACATGGGGGACACAGGCTGCAAATGGGGGGGAGACACTGGCTGCACATGGGGGGGGGACGACACTGGCTGCACATGGGGGGGGGGGGCACAGGCTGCACATGGGGGGGGGGGCACAGGCTGCACATGGGGGGGGGGCACAGGCTGCACATGGGGGGGGGCACAGGCTGCACATGGGGGGGGCGGACACAGGCTGCACATGGGGGGGCGGACACAGGCTGCACATGGGGGGGGGGGACACAGGCTGCACATGGGGGGGGGGACACAGGCTGCACATGGGGGGGGGGACACAGGCTGCACATGGGGGGGGCACAGGCTGCACATGGGGGGGGACACTGGCTGCACATGGGGGGGAGGACACTGGCTGCACATGGGGGGGAGGACACTGGCTGCACATGGGGGGGGGACACTGGCTGCAAATGGGGGGGGGGGACACTGGCTGCAAATGGGGGGGGGGGACACTGGCTGCAAATGGGGGGGGGACACTGGCTGCAAATGGGGGGGGGGACACTGGCTGCAAATGGGGGGGGGACACTGGCTGCACATGGGGGGGGGACACTGGCTGCAAATGGGGGGGGGACACTGGCTGCACATGGGGGGGGACACTGGCTGCACATGGGGGGGGGGGACACTGGCTGCACATGGGGGGGGGGACACTGGCTGCACATGGGGGGGACACTGGCTGCTCATGGGGGGGGACACTGGCTGCTCATGGGGGGGGACACTGGCTGCTCATGGGGGGGGACACTGGCTGCTCATGGGGGGGGACACTGGCTGCTCATGGGGGGGGGGACACTGGCTGCTCATGGGGGGGACACTGGCTGCACATGGGGGGGGACACTGGCTGCACATGGGGGGGGACACTGGCTGCACATGGGGGGGGACACTGGCTGCACATGGGGGGGGGATGACACTGGCTGCACATGGGGGGGGGGGACACTGGCTGCACATGGGGGGGGGACACTGGCTGCACATGGAGGGGGGACACAGGCTGCACATGGAGGGGGGACACAGGCTGCACATGGAGGGGGGACACAGGCTGCACATGGAGGGGGGACACAGGCTGCACATGGAGGGGGGACACAGGCTGCACATGGAGGGGGGACACAGGCTGCACATGGAGGGGGGACACAGGCTGCACATGGAGGGGGGACACAGGCTGCACATGGGGGGGGGGGGACACAGGCTGCACATGGGGGGGGGGACACAGGCTGCACATGGGGGGGGGGGGGGACACAGGCTGCACATGGGGGGGGGGGGACACAGGCTGCACATGGGGGGGGGGGACACAGGCTGCACATGGGGGGGGACACAGGCTGCACATGGGGGGGGGGGCACAGGCTGCACATGGGGGGGCACAGGCTGCACATGGGGGGGACACAGACTGCATTAACATTAAGGTTGTTAATATTTTTATAACTTAATTGCATAAAACATTAAAGGTGTCATTTAATGAGATAATTTATGAGGGCGGGTTTAGGGGCGGGGCAGGGTAGGGGTTGGGCGGGGCAACTGGTGGCGAGTAACCCTTAAGGCCTGGCTAGTAGCTCAGGACTTGAAATTTTGAGCCCTGCTATAGGCGACTGAATGACTGTACTGTGACAGATGCCTACCCTATGCCCCGAGTGGACGAATTGCTGAACAAAATAGCTCAGGGACATTATCTGACGACTATTGACTTGTGTAAGGGCTACTGGCAGATTCCCTTGGAAGCAGAAGCAATTCCAAAGTCGGCCTTCATCACCCCGTTCGGCCTTTACCAGTTTCTGGTAATGCCATTTGGGATGAAGAATGCTCCAGCTACCTTCCAGCGGATGATAGATGAACTCCTCGATGGTCTGCAAGATTTTGCATGCGTATATCTTGACGACATCGCAATCTATAGCCAGACATGGGAGGAACATCTTAGACACCTGGGAATAGTGCTAGATAGGATCCGAGCCGCTGGCCTGACCCTGAAGCCAGACAAATGTAATATCGGGATGTCTGAGGTGCAATATCTGGGACATAGAGTGGGATGTGGGAAGCAGAGGCCAGAACCTGCAAAAATCGAGGCCGTCGTAAACTGACCGGTTCCCAGAACCAAAACCCAGGTACTTGCATTTTTAGGGACAGCAGGGTACTACAGGAAGTTTCTACCCCACTATAGTGACATTGCCAAACCCCTGACGGACCTGACCAAAAAGACTCTCCCTAGACAGGTCCTGTGGTCCCCGGAGTGCGAGACAGCGTTTCATCAGTTAAAAACCGCCCTAACGCAAGCTCCCATACTGGCGGCACCCGATCCTAACAAACGCTTTGTCATTCATACAGACGCTTCCATGTTCGGACTGGGAGCCGTACTAAGTCAAATTGGCGATGACGGGAAAGAGCACCCGGTGGCGTATCTCAGCCGCAAGTTGTTACCCCGTGAAGTTGGATATGCTGCTGTGGAAAAAGAGTGTCTGGCCTTAGTCTGGGCTTTAAAGAAATTGCAGCCCTACCTGTATGGACTCTCTTTTACCGTCATGACAGACCACAATCCATTGATATGGCTTAACCGGGTGGCGGGAGAGAACGGCCGATTACTAAGGTGGAGCCTGGCTTTGCAACCGTACAATTTCACCATACAATATTGGCCAGGGCCCCAAAACGGGAATGCGGATGGGTTATCTCGACAGACGGACCTGGAACCTTAAGACTACTTCTCTTTTCCAACATCCTCGAGTTGACCCGTTCAGGGTCCCACTGTGGCTGTTGGACTGTTTCCCAGGAGGGAGAATTGTCATGAACCTTGAAACACTGATGTATTTCTCCTTTGATTCTATTACACAGTGGGGGGTCTTCTGCAATGTCTTAAGGCTAACCCCCTCCAGACGTCTCTGTGGTCTGGAAGGAATGCATTGTTCTGTGTCTGACCGTTTGTTTATGTACTTTAATTACCTCCTGGGGCTTCTCTGTGTCATTACACCTTATCAGTCCTCCTATTCAAGCTATCGGACCAATCCCTGCTGACCCTGTTTCAAGTCCTAATTTGCATGGAAGAGGACCTAATTGAAAGCTACAGTCTACTTTACAATTGACCAATAGGAAAGTGGTTGTTGGGGGCGGGGTGTTCAAACTGATGTGTATAAAAGAGTGTTGTTGATCCAATAAAGATATTCCTGTTTGAACTTACATACAGCCTGCCTGGTGTTTGTTCAGAGCCATCACAACTGGATTCGAACAGCACATAGCTGTAGTTTGAATCCCGGAGCATCGCATGACCGAACCATCAGATGTTGCGATCTGTCGGGAGACATAGGAGTGTCGGGAGAGTGGAACCGAGCGAGCAGGGGCTCGTTACAATGCCCATTTTCCTTTAATCTATTTTATATACTTTTTAGCTCATTGCCTGATGTGTTATAGGTACACTTGTGCCATTCTATGACAGTTATACATAATGGATATTGGATTGCAGCTATAAAATACAGCCAGTATTGCCCTGTTGATCGGGTGACTAGCCACGCCCGGTCTCAGTGCTGATTGATTGTTTTGTTTGTTCAATGTTTTTTATTGAAAATTTTTCATTTATAACAGAAAATGAAAAACAATGTTGTATAAGTGAACTATACACTGCAAATTGAGTGTGCGTACATATACATCTTCTTAGTACAGCATAGAAAAACATGGATAGGCTAACCTAACATCATTGCATACTTAGATTGGAAACATTGTAACTTTATCAGTAACCTGTCTATTTTAATATGAAATGTAGCATTGGTTACTACAATTGAATGGACTAGCATTGTGATACTCCGTCCTTCAGACACCCCATAGGGATCACACTGCTTCCTAAGGTTGGAGCCAGCAAGGCTATTGCATAAAATCTTGCAAGATGGTACATTGTGATATTTCTAGTATACGGCAAATCACACTAGTTAGGATTCTATTACTGTGATGGTTCACAATAGAGTTAAAACTGTTAGAAGAGTGAAACAACTTAAACATCAAGAATAACATGGACATTGGATGGGACATTAGAACTAGAAGTGGATATAAGATTAAATATTTGTAAGTTTAAATAGTTGTAATAAAGGCCGTATAGTCCAGTTGTATGAGATTTTGAAATGAGAATGCTTTTTTGGCTCTGTTGGATTTATACCAGTCTATCCAAGGTCTCTAGCATGGGTATTTTGAGTGGTAATTGCCTTGAGAGGTAGTGAACATTACTTTGTATGAGATATGCAAGTGAGTGGTTCTAATTACTTCTGCAAGAGTTGGAACTTCAATGCATTTCCAGCGTTTAACTAGTTCTAGTGTAGCACTTAGAAGAATGTGATAAATTATGTTCCGTAGAGGAGGTGGAACTGCTTCTGTTCCTAATGACAAGATGGCCAGCCCTGGATTTTTGGGAAGCTTGGAACCAGTGACTTGTTTTATAGTTTTTAAAATGGCAGACCAGAAGGTTCGTAGTATTGGGCATGCTAAAAATATATGGAACATCAAGCCTCTATTTCCACATTGTCTCCAGCATAGTGGGGGTGACTGAGGATTAAAACTGGCTAGTCTTGTAGGTGTTAAGTACCACATGTTGCCTTTATGTGAAATCTCCATTAATAGCTGTAAAATATTGTAATTATTAATATATTTCATTTAGCTTGTATCTATGCAGGCCAGAACATATTAATCTTCACAAATATCTCCAAACAAGTTGGGGCCCAGGCTTTTGTGTACAAACAATGGGATTCAAACCTCATTGTTTTACACATACTCACTTCAAAGGACCCCATGCTGGGATATGCAATGAAGGGAGGTTAACCCATGATCAATACTTAAATTCCCAGGAAAATTCAAGTCAATCTCCTGCTCAGAATCGTCACAAGAATTTGCAATAAAGGGGTCTGACTTATGCAAAGTATAGGGATTGGAGATGCAGCCAATCCTTAACCAGCAATAGGGAAGCTCACCAATCAATTGCCACGCTATGCCAACCAATGAGGCATCAGCCTGTATTGATATACACAGACTAGATGGGAAAGATCTTTCTTTTTCTGGGAGAGCAGCCATCAGAATGGAACCTTGGTGAGAAACGGGGAATTATGAGAAAGGTCGGCCCTTTACTTGTAACTAAATATGTTTGTAGATTAATGTTTTAAGGAATATACTCTGTATTCCTCCATGTAATTCTCTTATTTTAACCTAATATTTTCTTCCTTGGTATAGACTATATATGGATGATTGTGTATTAGACTTTCAACTACGAATAAATGTTGTTATTGTGTTAAACCTTTCACTTTTGGTCAAAGAACTCTCATTTAACCCACATCATATCTTTGAGATACTAAATCTTAAATATAATAAACGGGTAACACACCTTAGGAGTATTTTTTGGGAGAGTTCTCATAAATTAACGCTCTTGGTGGCTACATATGTAGATGTGAGTGATGTTTGCCATTGATCAATGTAAGAAGTCATTAAGTCTATTTCCCATGTTTTCATAGATGGGGTTTTGGTAAATATAGATTTTTGATTTTGGAAATTATAAAATAGGGAGATGCCTTTGATTGAGGTTCTAGGGTTTGTGAAATAAAAAAAATACCCTCCAAGGTAGTGTAATGGAGGGATTAGAGATGGATGCTAATAGGTGTGACACTTGGATATAGTTGTACTGGTCATTAAGTTCTAGCCCATGTTTGATTTGAACTGCTCTAAAGGTTTTAAGTGATGGGCCTATTTGGATATCCTCTACTGTTTTAATGCCTTTGGATACCCAGTTCCTAACTTTTAGGTTTGGGATTAATAATTGTAGACTAGAGATAGGCAGGGGAATGGACTTAGAGGTTGTAGTTACTATAGAAGTATTCAAAAGTAATTTCCAGGCTTGGAGTGCAGCTCTTATAGTAGGTAATATTCCGAGGGGGACCCGAGGCATGAATCTGCTGGCTAGTAGTAGGTCATATAGTTTAGTATTGGGGCATTGGTAGTTCTCTAGTTCATACCATCTTGATGTTTGGTTTTGTGGAAACCACTGTCTCACTTGGGCTAGAATAGCTGCCTCATAGTAGTCCTTAAGTAGAACATGTCCTACCCCTCCCACTCTCCTAGATTGAATCACTTTTTGAAACACGCATCTAGCTTTCTTCCCTTGCCACATGTATTTATTTACTATAGATTGGGCTTTAGAAAATAACGTTTTGGGGACTGGGATGGGGAGGGTTCTGAACAAGTAAATAAATTGGGATAGTAAGATCATTTTGAAAGCAGCCAATCTGTGCATACATGTGGCCATATCTGTTTGGATCGTGCTCCGCAGAGACAAAATAATGTCTTTTAGAACAGTATCCATCACAGGTTGGTTTTGTGTGGGTAAGGATTCAATTGACTCTGGCATCTCCCTCGTGTCCTCCCCCGAATCTGAAGCAGGGCTTACCACCAGGCTCAATCCAGTGCCATCTAGCCTGGGTTTGGACTTGGCTGGGCTGTTAGATGATGGGGTGGGAGGATAGGAGTGCTGGCTGGTGGGGGAATTGCTATTGGGAGGGTTGATTGACTTGTCTTGAGGCCTTTTTTTGTGATGAGGTTGCTGGAGGAGAGTAGGCCTCTGCACCATCTTGCCTACCTTCATTAGCGCTCAGTGTAAAAAAGTTTGTCGGGCGTTGGGGCTTCCAATCGTTTTGTGGACATGGTCCCCGAGGTGCCTTGAGCTATCCCGCCATGTTTTAGGGTGTATGATACCTCGGATGGGCTGCTTTGTGCCGATGTGTCCTTTTATTCGACACTCCAGGATTATGCGACCATCTGGCTTCCGCATCAGGCCACGCCCCTGATTGATTGTTTTTTGATTCCGTCCAGACAGTATAAATTTTCTCCCCTAGAGGGGAGCAACTTTGCCTGAAAAAGGAGGCAGCACCTCGGAAAGGTGTTGCGGCCCACTCCCGTCTTGATTTGGTCTCTTGTTAGCTCTGTGAGAGCGGGTGTGAGAGCTGGAGATGCCGCCTGTTATATATCTCCATACAGTGGGTCCAAGCTAATCCCCACAGCGATCTTCTCATCCCTCATTACAGCTGGCTGCTTGATTGGTGATCCACATCCACCCTGTGTATAGCTTGCATGATACTTTTATGTAAGTGTATCTGAATAAAGTGTTAATTGTCTTTACTATGACACTGACTCAGACACCCTCTTTCTGCTGTTTTTGTTCGGGGAAGTACCAAGAATCCTCATTAGGTCAGTGACCTGAGGATAGCAGTGTCTTACCTCAGTTACAGTGGTCCCATTCAGGCTCTCAGTCAGCGATTTTCTCCGCCTTTCTCCGTTCTGTTCCACTACCATTGTCAGCATACTGAGAAATTATTTAAGAGAAACCACTGTTGAGAATAAAAGCTGGAATCCCATGCCACATCCCATAACTAGAAATTTGCAAAAAGAAAAATGCCTCAGGGATTGTATGGGCATGGAAAATAAACCAGATCATATAAAGAGTATAATAAAGTAAAAAAGTACAAAATGTATTTGAAATACATATAGTCAATAGATTTGATATAGAAAAATTAAATACCTATAAAAACAATGATATATGGCACACTACATGAACAGAAAAAGATTACTGATATACACACATGGTCTAGACATAAAGTTGACCAAGGTGTGTTTACAATATACCCGACATGTTTATCGGAAAGATAGGTATCATATTTAGTTCCTTCTTCAAGGGTTTTGAAAATGCTGTTTGTTCTATTGGCAAAAAAGAGAAAAACAGAATAATAATACATAATTTATAGTAGATAAAAATAACAATATATATAATAGTAAAGTAGGGAGAACTAATGGGCAAGCCACAAGGGAAACGATGATACGAAATAAACCTAACAATGCAGCAGCCAACATAAAAGTGTTCTCACACCAGACAATGATAAAAGGTAAAAATATTAATGTAGCGCTTACTTAGAATGGCATAACACCATTCATAAATTAATTGGCAAAAATAAATCCTTTGGAGACTCCAAAAGGATAAATCCAAAGAGATAAAGCGTCCTTATGTTGATTTCTTCATTAAAATTGTATAGCCAGAGATTAGCCAACCAATGCTATAACAATTATTTGAAAAACCATCCTTCACATAACAAGTAAATAGCTGAAATCCTCAAATATTATATAAATAACGTGTAAGATAATCCGTGCAAATTAGCAAAAATAAAAATAAAGTGCAAATTTCCACAGTAAGTGCAATCTACCAATATGTGCAAAAATAGCAAAAATTGGTGCAGGATAAACAATCTGTGTAAAGTAGCAATAAAGTGCAGCAATATTGTGCAGCAATGATTGTGCAAAAAATTAAAAATCTGTGAAAATAATGAAAGTTCAGGGCTCCCCCTGATAGCACAGCTCCTGTAGGTCTCTATCCTCCGTTGGAACAATCCAGGTCCTCCAGGCACTCGGCCAAGTAATTAAAAAGAGAAAAGGAAGGACTCCATAGTGCAGTATTAAAAAATGAACGGTTTAATAAAGGTCAAACACTTACAATTACAACGATAAAACACAGCAGTAATGAATAATGTTAGCGATCCCGGCTGAGATTGGAAACGAACATCACCCGACTCTCTTCCCTGACGCGTTGCGTCACTGTCCACGTGACTTTATCAAAGGTATACCTAGTTAGGTCGAGTCAGGTCTTTTTTTATAAAAAAAATTTTACTTAATATTTAAAAATTGTTGCTCCTTTCTATCACTTGTTGCTTAATTATTACAGTAACACATTTGTTCAAACCACTTAGTGGATACAATTATCCCTGAATCAATAGGCTATTAGCCAAAATGTAAAAATTGGTGTGGTCCATAAGGGGTATACAGATGCACGAGCTGAACTGCTTAATTATGAATTTAAACTATGAGTTATGCCCCGTACACACGGTCAGATATTCCGATGGAAAAACTCAGATCGGATTATGTTGTCGGAAAATCCGATCGTGTGTGGGCTCCAGCGGACTTTTTCCGTCGCAAAAATTTGAGAGCAGGATATCAAATTTTCCGACAACAAAATTCGATCAGACTTTTTCCGATCGTGTTTAGGGAATTCCGACGGACAAAGTGTCCGACCGTGTGTATGCAACACCAGTTTCAGACAAAATCCGTCTGAAAAAATCTGATGGATTTTGTGGTCGGAATTTCCGACCGTGTGTACTGGGGCTTAGACTCCTTAACTGACCCTTGATTAATAACAGACCCTAGAACTAATCCTGCATAACTCCTGCTATTCTGTGCCTATGGCAATGATAATGTTTCTAAATACAGTATAAAGCCCTGAGAAGTAGTAAGAATTAGTGCCAGCTTGGAGTGGACACTGCAAGTCTGAAAATACACCAAAACCATAACAAACAAGAGCAGCCATAATATACAATGTGACTGTGATGTACCATGATTTATCAGAGCTCTAATCAACACAGATGATAATTTTTTAACATGAAAACATTCAGAAAATTATGATTAATGAAATACGTTGTACAAATGTTGTACCCAATGAATCATCCCTTCCAAATTAGCTGTGGAAAATTACAAATTTCACTGTTAATTCTGCTGTGGCCTTTGAGACTCATTTTGGTTTTGAAACACAAAAGAAGCAACCAAAGAGAATGACGTTTTGTAATATTGTATGGACTGATTTTGTATGTAAAGGCTAAGTAACATGTTACATGTTACACACATTTTCAGGATATAACATGTAACATATTACTGAAGAACCTGCCTGCAGGTGGAGCTGCTGTTCATGTGTTGCTTTAAGACAATTTATTGTAAAATTTTACTATTACTGTACAACTATTGTGTATCATTCAAAACTGTGTGGGTGAGTGAAAATATATCTATCACAGATAACATATATTACACATGCTTGTGTTGTTTTATATTTGTACTACACTACTATTATACACTACTACTACTATTTGTCCAGGCAAAAGTCTGAATACTTGCTGTTTTTTTATTGCTAACCAGGGCTTTGTTAGGGACAGTTCCATCTTTTTGTCTCACAGAGAGGTAGTATGAGGAGCTCACCAACAGCAACACTGACAAAAATAATGTTTTTTTAGTAAGGTTGGGGAAGGCTTAACCCCCCCTCCCAGATTTTTTTCTCTGCCTGTGTCTCTGCTGCTGATTTTCCATCACCTCCTGTAAGGTGTAACAATTGTCACAGACACAGAAAGCAATTAAATTCTCTATATCCAAAACTGAACAAAAAAGAGTTTGGCTTGATATACACTTTAAAGCGTTCTTTCCCTGAAAAATACCAGTGCAATAGATCAGGTACACAGTCTAGACACTTAAAGAATGTTCTCATCATAATGGACACAAAACATTAAAGTGTTTCTAAAGTAAACTTTTTTTTTACAAAAATAAAAAACATGTCATACTTAATTGTATTGCACAGAGCAGCCCCGACCCTACTTTTCTGTGTCCCTCCCTGCGCTACTGGCTCCTGCTCTTCATCCAGTGCTCCCATAGGAAGAGACTTTTCTTCTAACCAAATTCCTGTCCTTCTTGTCAGCCTTCATTTATTCATTTCACCATTTCTATTTTCTACTTCTATCTATTGCTTTCTCATGGATTAGCAGAAACATCCTAATAAACTGATAGTGTACACTAATTTAGGGTTTACTATCACTATTTCAATTATGAAACCTGGATATTAGTAAGTGAGACCTTGTTTTTGATGTTGATAGGATGATGCAAATCTGGGTAGACATACTGCAATGTAAACGGTAAGATATGTAAAAAATGATTTTGCAAGGGGATATCTCAGTTATCACCACAATAAGAGCAAACAAAAGCCAAGATTGATGTTTTTTTTTTTTTTAAAACGTTTTTATTGCCAAATATACAAATTATAGACAATTGTACATTACATCTCAGGAAACATGTATCATCATCACAGTACCATCACAAGGATCATTTTGTTATCTGTTGTATGTTTCCTCCAAAATAAAAGGACAGTCATATATTTAGCATTTTTTTTGAAAAGGAAAACAAATATAAAAAGAACATTGAAAACCCCAACTGAACCATAGGAAAACAAGTCTCATATACAAAAGTATTTCCCTATTGAATAATAGTCCCCGGTGCATTTCAACCGACGTTGATCCCAACGTGCAGACATATAGATTCCCCAGGCCATATAATATCACTCAAAGCCCTCTGGGGTCAGATTGTTTGAGAAATGTTTCCCTTAACCATAACCCAATCATTTGTGCCGTGTGCTGCCGTTTCACTCTCCCACTGATCATCCTCTTAACACTGTCTATCTTGTAGACTATATCGTTCACTGAGCATCAGATTGAGCCGTTTCAGTTGCTGCAACCCATCTATTCCATATCTTATGGAATTTCTTCGGACAACCTCTAGTTTCATATGTCATTTTGTATAGGGTAACATTGTTATTAACTAGACCCTTCCAGGCATTCAGGGTGAGACATTCCCTCCTAATCCAATTTAGGACAATCAGTTTCCGTACATAAAAGAATAGTAGTTTCAGTAAAATTCTAGTGTTATTGTTCATGACTTCGTCTTCTATAATACCCAACAAACCTATAAGGGGGCTACAGATATTAGGTAAATCCAATGTGTCCGCTATGAATTGGGTCACTTGGGACCACAAAGGCCTAATTCTATTGCACTCCCACACCATGTGTATAAAAGATCCATCTGCTATCTGACACTTGTGGCAGGTGGGACTGTCCCTTCTGCCCATTTTATATAGTCGAAGAGGAGTGTAGTACGATTGATGTAGGTATCTAAGTTGTATCATCTTGTCTCTAGCGGAGACTACCAGTGGTAAGTATGTACTTACAACCTCTCTCCATTGTTCGTCTGTGATCTCAGGTATAATTGCTACCCACCTATCTTTGAATTTCTTCTCTTTTGGGGTTAACCTTTCGGCTAGAGTGTTATAGTATGTAGATACAAGTTTTGTGTGTTCCTTTTGAGCAAGGAGTCTTTCCATCTTAGTGTTGGCTAGTATTACCGGGGCTGGTCCAAACTGGGCCTGCGCGGCATGTCTTAACCTCTGAAATTGATACTCCCACGTATCAGGGATATCCAAATCCCTTTTTAGTTGTATAAAGGATTTAAGGTCCCCTTTATCATCATACAGTTGATGTAGATATGTGAGCCCAAACTGAGCCCATCTATAGCCATCCTCTAAGTGGAAAAACTCCTGAAGGCAAGGATTATACCAAAGCGGTGCGTTGGGTGATTCCTGTAGAGGACTATCGTCAAGGTGTTTCATACAAATAGTTAAAATTCTTTTTGCGGATTTTAGCATTTCTTTCCCTCTATCAGCAGGGGTCGCTCCCCTGAAGAAGAAGTTCAACAGCGCCTCATAGGAACTAACTACAGCGGCTTCAATATCCACCGCTGCATTGTTCAGCTGTGGAAACATTCGCCAGTGGATATGTACTAGCTGCGAGGCTAGGTAGTACAGGCGGAGATCTGGTACCGCCAAACCACCTCTCCTGACAGGCAATTGGAGAAGCTCCAAAGAGATCCTGACGGCTCCCCCACCCCATAGAAATGAGGTCAGTAGTGAGTCAATATGTTTGAAGGTCTTTTTTGGTATATATATTGGAGCATTAGATAAAATATAAAGAAACTTAGGGAGGAAGATCATTTTAAATAGATTGGCTCTTCCAAATAATGTGAGTGGCAGATCTTTCCATTTCAGTATCCTATCTTGGAGTGTTGTTATTACTGGCTTTAAATTTACGTCCACAAATGAAGTCGTCGGTAGGCTAACCGTAATCCCCAAGTATTTAAATTCAGTGACAACCGTCAGTGGGCAACTCTCTGGTAGAGATATATCTGGCTGGGGGTCAAGAGGAAATAGAGCCGACTTAGTCCAGTTGATGCGGAAACCGGAATAATCACCGAATTCCCGGATCAAGGAGACAGCTGCGGACAGAGACTCATCAGGGTCTCCCAGATATAAAAGCATATCGTCAGCATATAGTGAAACCCGTTCCTCCAGCTCCCCAGCCACAAACCCCCTAATGGAATTATGGGTTCTCAATTTAGCTGCTAGAGGTTCTATAGCAAGTGCAAACAGGAGGGGGGATAGAGGACATCCTTGCCTCGTCCCCCTATGTATTTGAAAAGGTTCAGATATAAGACCATTCACTCTAACGCTCGCTTTAGGGTCTTTGTATAATAATTGCACCCAGGAAATGAAACGTTGGCCTAATCCCATTTTCCTCAGCGTGGAGAAGAGATAGTTCCATTCGACCGAGTCGAATGCTTTTTTTGTATCTAGCGAGGCTATGACCCTTCTCCCCGTATTGGAGTGTCGGGTTTGTAAATTAACATATAGTCTACGAAGATTCATCTGTGTGCATCTGCCAGGTATAAAACCAGTTTGATCTGAGTTAACTAGGTTGAGAATCACAGATATCAGTCTACTGGCCAAAATTTTGGCCAGTATCTTGACATCCGAATTTATCAGAGAGATTGGCCTGTATGATTCGCATTCCCTTGGATCTTTCCCAGGTTTGGGAATAACTACAATCAGGGCCTCCCTCATAGACTCAGGGAGGATTCCTTCTCTCTCTGCTGCTGTAAAAACTTTTTGGAGGTATGGGGTCAATTTTCCTTTGTGTAATTGATACCATTCTGCTGGGAACCCGTCAAGACCCGGTGATTTCCCTGTTTTGAAAGAGGAGATAGCCGCCAGGATCTCCTCCTGTGAGATGGGTTGGTCCAGTGCCTCCCGGTCTTCCAGGGACAGGGAAGGCAATGGGATGGAGCTCAGATATGTATCTAAGTCCTCAGTATTATATTGTGTTTGTGTCTGGTATAGGGTACTGTAGAACTCTACGAATGTTTCCAGAATCGTCAATGAGTCACTTATAATCGTTCCATTGGAATTTTTCAGTTGAAGTATCGAGGTCGGCGTGTAAAGTGGCTTGGCTAAAAAGGCCAGCAAACGTCCACTTTTGTCGCCGAACTCAAAAAATGATCTAGATTGTTGCAATTGCTGCTTTGCGTTACGTTCAGTTAGGAGTAGCTTATACTGTCTGGTCTTGTCCTGCCATGTCTGATAGCTATTAGGCATTGGGTTTAGAATATACTCTCTTTCTGCCTCTATGCTCTGGGTTTCTGCATCTCTTAGTTCAGAGTTCAGGGCCTTAGCAAAGTTCCTGGTTTCATCTGAGAATCTACCCCTCATAGTAGCCTTAAATGCATCCCATTGGTTAGCAATTCGAGTTGCCGCTCCATTCTCTCTCCAGTAATTGTCAATTTCTATATTACATTTTATAGTCACATAGTCTTCTTGGAGCCATTGGACATTCATGCGCCATTGTCTCCTGCTTCTCGGCATATTCAAATCTAGTGTGACCTCAAGGGGTGAGTGGTCTGAAATAGCTCTCGGGAGGTACCGAACATTCTCAATAAGTGGGATACCATCTAGGGTAGATAGAAGAAGGTCTATTCTTGATAAGGTTTTATGGGTCTCTGAGTGGCAAGAGTATTCCCTCAGATCAGGATGCCTCTGCCTCCATACATCTGTGAGAGCATAACTCTCTAGCCACGAGGAGAGAACATGGTGGGAGTGAGGGGTACAGCCATGGCTGTCCAGATTCCTATGTGTGACTGCGTTAAAATCTCCCAGGAGTAGTATTGGGCCTTGTGCTATTATAATCGCTTCTTTCAGGATATTGTCAAGTAGTTGCAGAGAGAATGGAGGCGGCACATACACGCATACCAGTGTCATGAGGGTTTCAAACATTTGGCATACTAGTATCACAAATCTACCATTTGGATCTAATTTAACCTGTACAATATGCGCTGCAGCTTTTTTCGTTACAAGGATGGCTACTCCTCGTGAGTAGGTGGAGTAGTCAGCATGTAGTACCCGCATTACATTTGCTTTCTTAAGTGCCATCACCCTAGATCCCTGCAGGTGGGTTTCCTGCAGGAATATAATGTGAGGTTTGTATCTTTTTAGAAAATCAAAGATCAGGGATCTCTTGAATTTTGAGTTCATACCTCTTACATTCCATGATATAAGTTTTATCTTACCCGCCATGGCTTATAGTCTCAGATATTATCAGGAGTCCCAAGAGAGCTGACTGTCCCGGAGGCGTCAGGTGCATTTCCAGATCTGTGGAGAGCGAAACAGAAAAAACACCGGCAGCACACAGCACAAATTTAACCATCACGTTAACCTTCCCTTCCCCTCCCCACCCACCCTGCACACATACCCAAACCTTTGTGTGCCTGGATCCCATAACAGAACTATTACTTTAAATGACCTCGGGGGGGTTACAGGTCTCTGTTACTCATGTGAGTCCCGCTGGGTGTAGGTAAAAAAGAAAAACACACCTACATAAGTCACTCAGCTTTGAAAAAGGGGGAGTGTAGAGGGTGTATCTCCAAAAACTCTTCGATCAGTTTCAGGAGGACCCAAGGGAGAGAGAAAAAAAAAGAAAAAAAAAAAGGGGGGGGGGGGTGGAGGAGGGGGGGACGGGAAAGGGGCGGGGGGGGAAAAAAAAGGGGGAGAGAGAAAGAAGAAAAAAAAAAAAACAATAATGTTTCTCAACCCAGGATGGGTTTCTTCTTATTCTTCTTCCTTAAATCCTCTCTTCTCCCGTATGTTCGGGTGGTTATCCGGTAAGGCAGGTAGGAAGAGGAAATACGGCCAGACTTCTCTTTAGGTAGTGAAGTGTCTGCAGTCTCTCATAAGGATTGTGGGTTCCAGGTTATAACAGTGCACATCAGTTGCATTTCACAGCAATCTTCTCCAATTATAGTAGCATTAAAGTCAGTTCCCAGCTGCTGGGCTACGTCGCCCTCTGGTGTCCAACCAACGTGATGCTTCCACGGGCACATTGAAAAAGTAAGCTTTGCCATTATCAACAACTCTCAGCTTTGCCGGGTATAACATACTGTAAGGCATCTGCATGTCTCTGAGTCGTTTCTTGACATGTACAAAACTGGCCCTCTGCTTCTGGGTAGCAGCTGAGAAGTCAGGGTATATGGAGATGCGATTTCCATTGTACATCAATTCACCCTCTGTCCGGGCAGCCCGCAGTATATTCTCTCTGTCCCTGAAGTGGAGGATTTTTGCAATCATTGGGCGAGGGTGGGCTCCTGGTGCAGGTGGTTTGGATGGGATCCTGTGGGCCCTCTCTATCGCGAATAGACGTGAGAATGTGGTATCAGGCAGTGCGTCTTGCAGCCAGAGTTCTAAAAAGTCTTCTGGTTGCTTTCCTTCACTTTTCTCAGGAAATCCTACGAAGCGGAGATTGTTCCTCCTCTGTCTGTCTTCCATATCTCCGAGTTTCTCAGTGTGGGTTCCAATCTCCCTGTGTAGGTCCTGCACTTTATTCTCCATAGGCCTCACCACATCCTCTAAGTCACTGACCCTCTGTTCAGCTTCTGAGGCCCGATCCCTTATCGTCTGCATATCTTGCTTAATAAATGACATTTCAGCCCTCATGCCATCAATGTGTTCTGTCAGGGTGGTTTGGCAGGTGTAAATGGCCTCCATAATCTGCGTCAGTGATGGCTCCCCAGCGTTCTCGGCCTGGTCCTGATCAGCTTCACCCACGCCTCTAGCAGGGCCTCTGTCTAAGGATACTCCCCGTCTCTTGCCCTTCGGTCTGGGGGGTAGTGGGGCTATCTGCTCTGATCGTGCGGGCGAGTTTTTTACCTGGCTTCTCCGTGTGCTTCCCGGGCCTTGTTTGTCTGCCTCGTGTCGGGCGCCATCTTGGGATCCCCAGGCAAAACGGGATAGACGATCCACGGCTGAATCCATAGCAGGGGGCCCGTATTTAACCATGCCCCGGTGTTCTGGCTGGTCCAGGGGGTACAAGTAAGCCAGTGATGTGCCCAGAATAGTGCCACAGACACTCAGGATATGTGAAGGATCTCGTGTCTCGGCCGGAGCTCCCGTAAAGCGCTGCTCACATGTCCGCCGCTAGCTCCGCCCCCCCAAGATTGATGTTTATTGGTCAACTTAACCACTTGCTGACCAGGCATTTTCTATAATTTTTTGTTTACAAGTTTAAATTAGTATTTATTGTTTGAAAATTACTTAGTATGATTTTTGGGTCTTGCGTGCCCACCTATGAAGTGATTTTTCTCAGAGTTATATTTCTTAGTATGCACGCAACAGTTTCTTCCATGTCTGTCTGAAAATGTTGTTTAAAATAAAAGAAAGAATTGTAAAAAAAAAAAATTACTCAGGACCCCAAACATTCTATATTTTATGTCACATTGTATTTGCGCAGCTGTCTTTCAAGCAAAATTTTTTTGGGAAAAAAATACACATTAATGAATTGAAAGAAAAAAAAAGTTAGCCCAATTTTTTTGAATAATGTGAACGATGATGTTACACTGAGTAAATAGATACCCAACATGTCATGCTTTAATATTGCGCACGCTCGTTGAATGGTGACAAACTACGGTACTTAAAAACCTCCATAGGTGACGGCGACGTTTATAGTTACAGATGAGGTATAGTGCAAGAATTATTTCTCTCACTCTAACGATCATGGCAATACCTCATGTGTGGTTTGAGGTCCCTTCCGGTCCTCCAAAGGCATAGAGCTGAGTGGGGGCCATCTTGCCCTCATTCGGTTTCCTGCCTAGCCATTAGTCAGATTGGATAACTTAGCTGGTAAGAAATACACTGTTAATACATATAACCTCTTAACTGGGTAGGCCCAAATATATCTAGCTAATATAAACAAAGAAGAGAAAAACAAAAACATGCAAGACACTTGTTGTACAATGAAGAGGTGTAATCACTTTAGTTTTAAAAGAACAAGATGGAGGAAGGGAAATAAAGAAATGGGGAAGGACATAGGAGGAGGAAGGGGAAGGAAAGAGAAATAAAGAGGATTCTGACCAGTCACCATATTATAGTGCAATAGAGTGGAATAGAGCATGGGCTAGAGTGCAAAGTACTCAAACTTTAGTTGTACATTTAGTATGGCCCAATTTTCTCTAAACACTGCCACAGTGGAGTCAGTGATTGGCAGCAATTTCTCCATCTCACACTGAGGATTGAGAGTAGTGATGGCATCAGAGGGAGATAGGGAGCTGGATGTTTTCCATAGTCTCATAATAATGAGCTTTGATGGCAGGAGATGTTTTTACTAAAGATTTACTAAAGGCAAATAGTCTGTGCACTTTGCTTCACTTCACTTTGCAAACAAAACATGCAAGGAAAAACACATTATTGTTTGCACGTGATTGGATGATACAAATCAGCAGAGCTTCTGCTAATTTACTAAGCTCTGGAGCAACTGTTCTTGCAGAGTGCAACTGCACTTTGCAAAGTGCACAGTCTATTTGCCTTTAGTAAGTCAACCACATTATCTCTTGGATAAGTATAGCAACTATTGGACTATATTCATGAAGAAATATTGGAACAGCATTGTTTTCTGTTAATTAATTATGAGTGGCAGTGTGAGACCTGGCAGCACAGTGGTGTAGTGGTTAGCACTTTCACCTAGCAGTAATAGGGTCGCTGGTTCAAATCCCGACCACGACACCTTCTGCCTGGAGTTTGCATGTTCTCCCTGTGCCTGCGTGGGTTTCCTCCGGGTACTCCGGTTTCCTCCCACTCTCCAAAGACATGCTGGTAAGTTAATTAGATCCTGTCGATAAAATTGGCCAAATATGTGTATGTTGTATGTGTATGTGTTTGTAAGAGTGTCAGGACCCCACAGGGCAAGGACCGCACTATACCACAGATTGACACCAGTGGCAAAAAGCGCCCTGAGGCGATTCAGTTCGCATAGGTTGCGCTATACAAGTCATTCATTCATTCAAATGGAAACTCCCAAAATCTCATGCTACAGCTACTGTACACTAATGGATCTGTAAAACACCTGCATTATTAGAGGTAATTGAATTTTAGAATAAACATAGCGGAGTCAGTATGAAATATTGTGGGATTCATTAAATAGGATTCCCGACCGATTGATACAATCTGTGAAGTGTGGTAAAACTGTTACACCTGTTAATCTCTTGTTCTGGGATTATTTCATGTTATACTGTATAATGTAGTTCACTATAATGTTTCAGCTAACTGTGATCCAGTGATTAATTTATTTATTCCAGACAGCCTGGTTGATTGTCTAATAGAGTGCAGATGAGTTCTCTCTGTATAAATTGTATCTTGTATGTGACCATTCATAGGCATGACATTTTGAAGAAGGGCGTGATCTATACTAGCCCAAAACCGTTACTATGACTGCCTGGATATATTTTTGATGTTTTACATTTTTCATTAAAACATTTTTGTTCAGCAATCCCTCTTGATTTTTCATGTGTATAATGGTAAAAAAAACCTTTAGCCTTTACAACCACTTTAATCTGTTGAGTGAAAGCATTTAGGTGTAATTTTTAAACCTACTGTCATGCATGGGTAAATCATTTGTCTATCCCACACCACCTCTTTAGAGTACTGAGCACTGTGTTTCATGTAAAACTACTTCTTGAAGCACTTGTTTGATTCAGAAGGAATATAGGCTGGTATTTACATAATAGGGTCCTAAAAACTTGTGGTTATCTCAATATGTTGATAACAGCCCAGGCTGTTAAAAATAAGCCCAGCTTATGGACTTATTCCAACAACCTAGGCTGTTAGCAATAAGCCCAGCCTGATGTACTGGACTTATTATGGATAAGGTAAAGGAGCTTTATATATATATATGTTAAGTTAACCTAAACACAGTTGTGAATCAGTAGAATCACATTCAAAGATTATTATAAAATATATGTGGAATAGTAAGAGTACAAAAGTAGACGAACCAAGCCACCCCTAGCGCTTATGGGAGAAAACATCCAATATTATAAAATAATCTGGCAGCTACTATAATCACATTAAACATTAAAAAACAAATATGTTAAAATACAATCCAGCATTAGCAGCGCTCAAAATCCATTGAACAAAATTCAATGATAGAAGCCGTCCAAATATTCAAAGGACTTAATCACATGTGAAAAATAAATAAATTAAATTTCATCCATGTGTTTCCATGCGATCTGTATCTTATATTTCGACCATCACGACACCTCCCAAATTAACACCCCTATTGCCATGAACTCATCAGATGAATGGTAATAGTAAGCCTGTATGATGATCCATTCACGGAGGAGCAAACACAGGTCCTTCCATCTATGTGTCACTCATGACAAGGAAACACATATACATAGCTTAATTCCGTAAAACAACACGTATTCAATCAATTTCCCCCCTTACAAGTTGCACTCACAAGAAAAGTATTTCAAACAAGTGTTACAATATAAGCAGTCCTGTCACATTCTTATTTTTTGCTCTCACCACCTGATAGATCACTCTCACGGCGGTGTACTCGGGTTAAGCTTGACCTTTGATAGACTGACTGGATAGCTGTGTAGTCACGCCCTGACGTATGTTTCGTTATTCCTTCATCAGAGGGCGTGGCTACACAGCACAGCTCATCCAATATATACTCATATGGGGACGGGGATTTAACCCAATCCTCCATCACACAGCAAAGTCTGTTCTACATTTAGGAAGATTGTCTACAGTAAATGCGTGGGAATTAACTTCTAACATCCATCGCATCACTGGGTACATCATAACATTATAACAACGGAGGCATCTAAGCCTAAACATATCCCATAACATAAACAATTAGCAAATGCTCAGTTTCCCAATGATATATTACAATCACTATCACACAACAGGCTAATTAATCACTATCTATTTAAAAACACCAACAAAAAAAACAGGATTGTGCCCGCATATAACAACGTTCCGAATATCGGTCCATTGTATCATGCATGTCAAATCAATACTGATAAATTATTCAAATTAGGATTTAGATGTAAAAAATCGTTATAAGATAAACAGCATAGGCGCCTCCATATAAAGCACATTTCATATGCAAAACATATTAAATATGAAAATAAAAATAAGATAAAATAAAAATAAAATACAAATTGGACAATTAATCCTACATATATATCAGAGTAAAAAATACATTTACAAATCCCTAATAAAATTCATAATGGTGTTTAATCCATCCAGCAAATAAACAAACAGCATTAGAAGAACCAGTAGTAAAATAAAAATTGTATCTAATAATACATGTAATTTGATTCTTAAAAAGCTAATAATCACTGAAAAAACAATTGAGATCAAGCTCAACGTTCATCACCTTGGGATATAAAGTGTCTGTCAAGTCTGTCACAAACTCTATTCACTCCTCTTTACATAGATTTAGTTATTTCTTTGCCCCAAAACTTTGAACCCAAAGGGTCTCTATTCTGTTTACAATGAAAGTGCATTGACACACTATGGTCCTTAAAATCTATCTTAATATTATTAATGTGTTAAGACACTTTTTCCCAATGTGCGTTTTGTACGACCTATATACAATAAGCCATGTGTATTTTTTTTGGTGTTTTTAAATAGATAGTGATTAATTAGCCTGTTATGTGATAGCGATTGTAATATATCATTAGGAAACTGAGCATTTGCTAATTGTGTATATTATGGGATATGTTTAGGCTTAGGTGCCTCCATTGTTATAATGTTATGATGTACCCAGTGATGCGATGGATGTTAGGAGTTAATTCCCCGCCCGCACGCATATACTATTGACAATCTTCCCAAATGTAGAACAGACTTTGCTGTGTGATGGAGGATTGGATTAAATTACCATCCCCGTATGAGTATATATTGGATGAGCTGTGCTGTGAAGCCATGCCACGTGACTACACAGCTATCCAGCCAGTCTATCAACGGTCAGTCTCAACCCGGGTACACTGCCATGAGAGTGATCCATCAGGTGGTGAGAGCAAAAAAAAACGAATGTGACAGGACTGCTTATATTGTAACGCTTGTTTGAAATACTTTTCTTGTGAGTGCAACTTGTAAGGGGGGAAATTTATTGAATACATTTTGGGTTTTACGTAATTAGGCTATGTATATGTGTTTCCTTGTCATGAGTGACACATAGATGGTAGGACCTGTGTTTGCTGCTCTGTGAATGGATCATCATATGGGCTTACTATTACCATTCATCTGGTGAGTTCATGACCATAGGGGTGTTAATTCAAAGATTAGTGTAGGAAGTTTTGTCATGTCTATTAAATATAAGAACTAGAACTACTAATAGAATTTTGACCCACAATTGTTTGGGGACAATAAATAAGAAAACATTATGTTGTCTAATATTTGCCATAAGATAATTTTTGTTTATTATAGTAATGATTCAACACCTTACTTACAGGTATAGCATTGACCGTAACACAGACTTGGAGAGAATATTCAATATACACTCAGGCAATGGTTCTTTAATCCTTGCTAAACCACTTGACCGTGAATCAACACCATGGCAGAACATCACAATAGTTGCAACTGAAACAAGTGAGTTAATAATGGTTCACAATCCAAGTCTTTTTGAAATTGTTACATAACATAATTTATTTTTAATGTTTCATCAAATTAATTATTTACCATGTTAAATGAAATATTCAGCTGATTGCAAGTTACATTTCAAAAACAATGTTCTTTATCTCTAAACTATTAAAATGCACAAAGTGTACAATAAAATGTCATATTCTCACTGTTTCCTTTTTTAGGTAAAGCACAGTTCTTGATAACTTTTTGTTGTTGTTTTTTTTTTATTATTATTTATATTCTTAATATAAAATATATTCTCTATATGTGAAAAATTAAGTTAAGAAAAAAATGCAATACTTTCTAAATTATTAATTGGTTCTTTAGGCAATATCCTGGGTACTTTTTGTCCTACTTTTGCAGCTTAATAGACAGCAAAGCTAAGAAACTTACCATCCCATTACTTAATATACATTTTTTCCTACAGTAATAAATAAAATTGTGTGAATTGATTGCATTATATTATCAGAAATCTATTTCAGAACAAAGTGCTCCAATTATACATCATTCTCATTTTGAAATGTTTTTAAGTTTGACATCTTTGTTCTGTTTAGAACATTGTTATTGAAGTAAAAAAATAGAGTCATTTAAAATCTTTTCAGAAAACCTAACTTACAAACTATGCAACTAAAATGTTCCTTTTACTTAAGCATGTAGAGAATAGCAACAATAATATATAAAAGAGCAACTCTTTCAGGACAGCTGACCCCAAGAGCACCTTTTATAAAAAAAAAAGAAAAGAAAATCACATATTACTTCTCTAGAAACCCATTAAAACATAAAACTTTACAAAATAAACTAAATAAACTATGGGGAAGAGTGAGGAGCAAATAGATTTTCCCAAAATTCTATAGAATGGACCAATAACTATGTATTTGGTGACAGCAAGCCATGGTAGTAAGAAAGGCTCCCGCTGTGTGAGGATCAGCTCCGTCTGACAGGTCTTGTAGTAAGAAAGGAACCTGTAGAAACTTGGTGCAGAAAATCACCATTGATTAGTCAGGGAGAGAACAAGTCACTACAGTTTAAGGCAAATGTAAACATTTCTAGTAGATGCTTAACCACTTGACCACTGGGCAGTTAAACCCCCTTCCTAACCAGACCAAATTTCAGCTTTCGGTGCTCTCACACTTTGAATGACAATTAGTCTGTCATGCAACACTGTACCCAAATGAATTTTGTGTCCCTTTTTTCACACAAATAGAGCTTTCTTTTGGTGGTATTTAATCACTGCTGGGTTTTTAATTTTTTGCGCTATGAATCAAAAAATACAGAAAATTCGGTAAAAAAAAAAATAATTCTTTGTTTCTATTAAAAATTATTGCAGAGTATTGGCGAGTATTGGCAGAGTATTGGCGAGTATTGGCAGAGTATTACAGTGTTGCACAGTGGTGGCAGAGTATTGCACAGTGGTGGCAGAGAATTGCACAGTGGTTGCAGAGCATTGCACAGTGGTTGCAGAGCGTTGCACAGTGGTGGCAGAGCGTTGCACAGTGGTGGCAGAGTATTGCACAGTGGTTGCAGAGCATTGCAGTGGTGGTAGAGTATTGCACAGTGGTTGCAGAGCATTGCACAGTGGTGGCAGAGCATTGCACAGTGGTGGCAGAGCATTGTGGTAGCAGAGCATTGCACAGTGGTGGCAGAGTATTGCACAGTGGTTGCAGAGCATTGCAGTGGTGGCAGAGTATTGCACAGTGGTTGCAGAGCATTGCACAGTGGTGGCAGAGCATTGCACAGTGATTGCAGAGCATTGCACAGTGGTGGCAGAGCATTGAACAGTGGTGGCAGAGTATTGCACAGTGGTTGCAGAGCATTGCACAGCAGTGGTGGCAGAGCATTGCACAGTAATTGCAGAGCATTGCACAGTGGTGGCAGAGTATTGCACAGTGGTGGCAGTGTATTGACCAGCGCTGTGGGCACTACACATCCAGCCCACAGCGCTGGTCCCATCTCTCCCCCTCTCCGCTTCTCCCCTCTCACTGTACCGATCGGTACAGAGTGGGGAGGGAGGAACCGGTGTCATGACGTGACGCCGGTTTGTGTACATGTGATCGCTCCGTCATTTGACGGAGCGATCATGTGGTAAACGGCCGCTATCAGCGGCTGTTTACCGTGATCTGTGATGCGCCGGGTCCTCGGGACCCGGCGGTCACGGATGTCCCCGGGAGCAAGTTTCTGGGAGGATGTCTGTAGGACGTCCGCTTAGAACAAGCCGACCGCGCTGTGGCCGTCTTTCGACTATAGCGCGGTCGGCATGTGGTTAAAGCATTTGTCCAGCCATCCAGTAAATTTAGATTGGGTAAGAATTAGGACCCCTGAGAGTTTTACTAATATCTGGAACTCTATTAGAGAGAGTTCCCCTCACTTACTGTTACAGTTTAACCCCAGACAGGGATTAGGGAAATCTTGTATATCTCTGCCTGTGTCCTGGTGATTGAACTCCCTCAATTCCTCTCTAAAGAAATCATTTTCATTTTGATAGTACGTTTGGGGAAATCGCTCCAATTGAACCTCAAATAGCAATAAAAACCAGCAAGGGTTCTAATGCTTTATCAGTCTATCTAATGCTTCAAAAAAAGTTTTTGCTGAACATGTATCATAGCACATTTCGGGGGGGGGGGGGGGGGTGTACTGTACTCTTGTATGTCTTTTAAGAAACAAATACATATATTATATACCATATGTATTAACTGGAAAACAAATGCCTTTATTTAGAGAGGACTTATTATTGTAGCTAACCTCATCTCAAATTTAATAAATATGCTGCATAATTGGTAAATGTTGTATAAATGACTTGTCTTGGTTTATTTATTTATTTTGCAGAAAATCCCAGACTCAGTAGAAATGTACAAGCCTATATTAAAATACTGGACATTAATGACCATGCACCAGAGTTTGCTCAACATTACGACACATTTGTATGTGAAAATGCAAAGTCAGGTCAGGTAAGTGACAACACTGTAAGTTATTCAGTGATATATATGATGGCAAAATAGCTCTCTGTATATTTCACGTCTAAAGTTTTATTTTATTTTTGTTTTTCAATATTTTTATTGAAATATATAAGAAAATGGTGAACAATTCACGAAGAGAGGACATATTGTCATCTAGAGCGGGGAAGGCCCGCTCCAATATCATTACAGAAATGAAAACAACTGAGTAGTAAACAGAGCAATGTGAAATAATGTAATTACAGGATGAATGAGCATACAATGCAGGATTACACGTTTTGAAGGATGGGGAAGGGGAAGTCATGGGAGTACAGAGGGGGAAGAAGGGTAGGAAAAAGGGGGGAAGTAGGTTCATATGAAGGGGCGTATATCAATATGGTGTTACTGGGTTAGAGACTGAGCCCACATTAGAGGTGACATAGGTCTCAATCTCCAAACGGACCTGTATCTGAGTTACCAGAGTGCTAAAGAGAGACACATTGAGTCGCCAAAAAGTATGTCGGGGGAGAGTAGGTGAGGTAGTTATAGTGATGTATACTGGTGCATGGTCAGACCACATATAAGTGCCGATAGTGAAGGCTGATATTTTTTTTTAAAGGGACTTGGAGGTCAGAAACAGGTCTATCCTGTAGTAGGAAGATTGGGTATGTGAGTAGAAGGAATGGTTCTTCTCAGTACCATGTTGGCATCTCCAGGGGTCATAGAGATCTTCCAGGGAGATCAGGGAGGAGAAAGTTGTGGATTTCTTGCGCTTAAGATTTGAGGAATCAAGTTGGGAATCTATGACTTTGTTACCGCAGAGCACAATTTGGTCTCTGGGATAGTGCTGTATTTTTTGTAGTAGGGATTTATAGAAATGTCTCTGGTGAGTGTTGGGGGCATAGATGTTGACAATTGTGAGAGGGTGATTGTTCAATAAGGCAGATAATATCAGATCTCTACCCACGGAGTCTTGCTCAACTTGGGAGAAGAAAGAAACTGAAGAGCAAATTGCTATCATGACCCCCTTACTTTTTTTTTCACCTCGTGCATTAAAGCAACGTGGGAAAGCATTGTGGGAACATTGAGGTGATTTCACTTCTAGAAAGTGTGTTTCCTGTACACAAAGGATATCTGCTTTTTGCGATATGGCCTCATACCATAGTAGTGAGCGTTTGAAGGGACTGTTAAGACCCTTGGCGTTCAGGGAGATAATATTGAGGCACATTTGGGATAGACATGGGGGTTGCTTATATGGTACTGAATGGGGGATTCTCCCCTCTCAAATAGGAACAGGGAGGAGGGGAGAGGACACAAGTGCTACAGAAATACAAAGGAACTTATGTGTGAGTATGATCTGAGTGGAGGTCTCTGGGGTAAAGAGAACTATGCACAGTTGTACAATAGCAATAACAATTTAATGCAAAAAAGAAACAGACAATGAGGTCAATGATAACTGTTAATGTTGATAACAAGGAGCACAGGTGTAGAACAAATGGGTGTGCTTAGCACACAACAACAGTGGAGTGTGGAAAAAGAGAAACAACAAAGCAACTACTCCTCTACTGCTATTAGAATATGCAAAAGTCAGTTTCAGCCTGAGGTGTGCGCCTCCTACAGGAGGGGTAATGAGTAGGAGGGCATGCTGACATTATGGTGGGGTGCAAGATTCCCATGGGTTGGAAATTTTGGATGAAGGGTTGGTTTGTGAGATAATGCCCCAATTATGCATGTTCCATCTTTAGGGGTCATGATGGGAACTTGTTGATTCTGGTGGGTCACCAGTAGCTTTGTGGGGTAGCCCCATCTATAGGTGATTTTATGCTTGATCAGGAGAGAGGTGACTGGAGCAAAAGACTTGCAGGCTTGGAATGTGGCTGCCGAAATGTCATTATACAGCAACATTTTGGCGAAAGGTGCTGGTAGGGAGCGTAGAGATCTCGCCACTCTCATGATGTTATCTTTAGTGTGGAAAAAGTGAACCCATGCCAAGATATCTCTGGGGAGAGATGCTGGTAGGTGTTGTGGTTTGTGGATCCCGTGTCCTCGATCGATGAGAATATCATTTGTGGTTAGCAATGGGATTGGTTTGCGGAACAATTGCTGTAGGTAGGGTACTATCTCAGAGGATTGAAGAGATTCAGGGACCCCCCCTTACTTTAACATTATTCTGCCTCGAGCGGTCCTCCAAATCTGCAACTTTTAGGCAGAGCAAGTTTATGGTCGCAGTTTGATCATCCTTTGTGTCCACTATGGCATTATGAGATTTGGTAGCATCACAGAGGTATTGTTTGATGTTATCAGTGCGTTCTTTTTAGGTAAGTGACTTAGTCATGTAAATGGTTAATAGATATGCTAAGCCCATGTTGGAAATCAGCTGCAAGGTAAGCAACATGGCTTTGAGAGAGTACTCAGAGGCTGGATTGTCAGTAGTGGGAAATGCAGCCAGTGACTGTATCTGGTGAGCATGCTGTGGGACTACAAGTCCCAGTGTGCTTCTTCACTGGGGGCTGTTTAGTAGGAGACAGTTCTGGGGAGTCAGCAGAGCACTAACCTCTCTCTCCTGGTGAGGGTACTGGCTCTTGGAGAGGGGATCCTGGTTCCTCCATGTCGATGGAGGAGAGGTCAGATGCTGCTGGCTGGTCGGGTGGCCGTTCCAGGTCTCCTCGTTCCCGGCCGGTGCCATCTTGGTGAGTGTGCTGCAGGGGCTGCATGAAGAAGTCCAGCAGACTGCAAGGTCCCTTAGCCTGGGATCTCTTGCGGGACATAGTCTGGCGGGCAGCCGAGTGTTCCCCTCCTGTCTGAGGGGCAGAAGATTTTCGCTGAGCAGGCTGGAGAGGCTGGATGTCAGCGTGAAGGAGCAGAGCCATGGGATTATGCAGCCATCTTCTCCTACCGCAAAGCCACGCCCCCTCACGTCTAATGTTTATTCTTGCCATGTCAATTTATGGCCTGTTTTATAAACGTTATCATTGACATTTTTTAACTTATTTAATTTTCCCTCTTTTTGAGATAACTGCAGATATGAAAAGAATAATAATAAATCCTGCACTGTTTCTTGACACTTAATACATAGTGAGAGTATTACTAATATATATACTTTAACGCAGTATGAACTGTGTTATTGCTTATTGTGCATTGAGGGTCTCTTGTACTATCTTGTGCTTCAACAAAGGCAATAAAGCTAAAGAAAAAAATACTGGCTTTTGGTCAGTTGTATTTTTATTTTTTTTGTTTATACTGATGTTTTATATTTTAAAGTACAATATGTGTATTTAAAATGCTATTTACAAATAAACATTTTTGAAGAGTGTATATATATATCACACTGTTATTGCATTGTATTCTAGGCTTTTCAAGAACGCAGAAATATTTGCCTTAAGTAAAATCCTTTATTGATTTAAATTATTAAATAAGCAAGATTTTGAGATCTCTTAGGTCCCTTCTTCTGGCTTTATGCAATATAAAAATGGTTATGAAACCCATATATACTTTGTAGTTACAAGATGAAACAATACAATTCAATCATTAATAACATCCAATGTTTTTTTCTTAACAAAGTTGAGCAATAATGGCTAGTGTAAAAGGCTACATAGATAGTAATCAGGGCTTTGGGGTGGACAAATCTGGTAAAGTGCAGTATCTCATTCAGTGCAACCAGGGATGTTACATTGATGAAACAGGACAGCCATTCTAAAAATAATTAAAATACATAGATACACTATAAAAGAACATGAGAAAAATGATTACTAAAAAAATTTAGAATATCATTTTTCACGACCAAACCACTATATGGAAGACCTCATTGTTCTGGTTCTTAACCACTTCAGCCCAGGAAGGGTTTACCTCCTTCCTGACCGGGCCATTTTTTGGGATAGTGTTGCTTTAACTGATTGCGCAGACATGCAACGTCGTACCCAAACAAAATTTACGCCCTTCTTTCCCCACAAATAGAGCTTTTATTTGGTGTTTTTTGATCACCTCTGTGGTTTTAATTTTTTTCGCTATAAACAAAAAAAGATTGACAATTTTTTAAAAAAAAACACAAGATTTTTTACTTTTTGCTATAATAAATATCCCCAAATAAAAAAAAATTTAATAAAAATGTTTTCCTCAGTTTAGGCCGATATGTAATCTTCTACATATTTTTGGTAAAAAATAAGCGTATATTGATTGGTTTTCGCAAAAGTTATAGCGTCTACAAAATAGGGGATAGATTTATGACATTTTTATAATTTTTTTTTTTTTATACTAGTAATGGCAGTGATCTGTGATTTTTATTGGGACTGTGACATTGCTGCAGACAGATCAGACACTTTTGACACTTTTTTTGGGACCACTGACATTTATACAGCGAACAGAGCTAAATATAGCCACTAATTACTGTATAAATTTTACTGGCAGGGAAGGAGTTAACACTAGGGGGCGATCAAGGGGTTAACTGTGTTCCCTCAGTGTGTTCTAACTGTAGGGAGATGGGTCTGCCTGGGGGAGGAGACTGATGTACCTATATACTAGGAACACACAATCTGTCTCCTCTCCCCTGTCAGAATGTGAATTTGTGTGTTTACACACACAGATCCTCGTTCTGGCTCTGTCAGGAGCGATCGCTTGTACCGGGCACATGCATCGGCTCCTTAGTACCGCAGCACGCCCCCACGCTCCCCTATACCCCTTAAAGCGGCCCCTGTATAGCTACGGCAATTCACACAGGGGAGCCAATCTGCCACTGTCAAACGATAGTGGGTGGTTGGCAAACGGTTAAAGTAGAACTTCACTTTTTCAATCAACATTGATTATTTTTAATCCTCATGCTGCTAGCATTAGTAAATGCATAGGAATGTATATCATATTTACTTGTTTTCAACTTTTTTTCTTACATTTCTTCAGTTACTTCCTGGTTACTTGCCTAGGCAAATAATTAGTGATGGACGAACTTCCGATGAACGTGATCCGCGAACGTGCCCAAATGTTCACGGACCGCAGGTTCACGGCGGGCCCCATTGACTTTAATGGCAGGCGAACCTCAAAAACGTCCAGGTCATATTTTCAGCCACAAAATACTTACTATCTGTGCACACA
Organism: Lithobates sylvaticus; assembly: GCA_028564925.1. Lineage (NCBI taxonomy): Eukaryota > Metazoa > Chordata > Amphibia > Anura > Ranidae > Lithobates > Lithobates sylvaticus. Next base: position 248,432,574 of record CM053030.1, read on the forward strand.
TAGTCCCACAACATGGACACTGACATACCAGAAGTATGAAGTGAATCTGGGATGGGGTACGGGTAATCCTGTACCCCATCATGGGGTACAGGATTGGCTGTCCTGTACCCCATGATGGATGTGTCATGGATCAAAGTTCTTTACAATGTAAATGAATATGGTCGCCGCGAACAGCGCCATAAGTCCACCGGTTTGGCGAATCGCGAACAAGAAAAGTTTGCTGCAAACCGACCGCCGGGTGAACCGCAAGGCCATCTCTACAAATAATGTCATTCATCCCAGGAGTCCTCAGGAGGGGAAGAGAGGAGGAAGGGTTTTCTCAGCTAAGCAAACTCTCCTGCATGCATGCTTGAGCTAAGGGCAGATGGATTCCAGGAAGTAAAAGCTACATGAATCATTTTGTTATTACTCAAGATGGCCATGGCCAGAAATTCAAATTACAAAAAAAAAAAACATGGAGACATGGATGGAAATGGAGGGGGGGGGGGGGTGTTTTGAATTTTAAACATGAAGTAAATAATGTTTGTGGTTTGTGGTGCTCAGATGCAGTAAAGATCCACTTTAAAGAAAAAAATAACAATAAAGGAAAGGAAAAACGTTGAACTAAGATTTGAAAAGTAGAGCATTGAAATAAAGACATCAATAACAATAGGTTCTGCTCATCTGTGAAACGATTACTGGGGTTGATTTTACTTTCCCTCGTGAATGAGGTGCAGCTTTTCTTAAATTTGTGTTTTTCCCTTGCACATGATTGAATATTCTTTGCAAAGTAAAATTTCACCACATTCACTAATCTCTGGGGAAAGTTCTCTTGCAAAGTGAACAGCCTGTGTGCCTTTAGAAGATCACTGAATAAGTACGTATGATACATCAGATCACAGAGCAATATCACGGCAGTATGATAATTCTACTTGAGACAAAAAAAAAAACAGACTGAACATGGACCTTGGCTTTCTAAATCACTATCAAATTATCCTCCCCCTATTCTGCAGCCCCCTTCTCTAACCCATATCTTTTTACCATACATGTTTTCCAAAGATTGGTGTCTTTGCAGGTCTCCTCTTAAAATTTACTAAACTTTTGTTTATTAGTACTGCTTGGACCTTAGAAAAAAGGGTAGACCCCGAAAGATGACAATGTAACTGTTAGTAAAAAATATATATTTATATATATATATATATATATGAAGGGGCGTGGCGTCCGAGCCCGAAGATGGGTGCTTAGCCTGCGAGCTCCGCCACACAGCCGGAGTAATCCACATCCATCGGAGCCTAGACGAGACTTGGCACCCAGCATCTATCTCAGCAGAGCCCAGATAAACTTCAGGGATGCAGAGGAGAAGAAAAGAACTGCCGCAGCTTCATAAGCTAACAGGCTTCTTCTCACAGTCAGCGTGGCCACAATAAAATGGCGGTGGAGTCCGGATGGAGGAACGGAACGGCAAGGCCACAGCTGCAGTCTCTTCGTTAGATCGGGGAGCCCCCATAGTGGATCCTCATCAGCAGCCTCCATACCCATAATCCAGGCAGCGCACAGTGTCCCCACAAGATGGCCCTCAGCACCAGGACATGAAAGTGAGTGGACACAGCTCCTCACAGAAGCCTGACACACCAGAAGCACCAGACCCCCATAGCTGGATTCCCTACCACAGGACAGCCAGTGTCTGACACAGTGCTAAAGGAAATGCCGATGTCCCTTAGATCATCACTACACAATGACATGCTCCACACAGTAAACAAATGCCAAGCAGAAGTCCACATACTAGGAGAGAGGGTGAACCAGGTGGAACATGCTATGGGAGAATACTCCAGCTCCTTCAATAAGATGGTGGATGAACATGGTGCTCATAGTGATGACATTCCCTGGATCAAAGATAAAATAGCAGACCTCGAGGATAGATCCAGAAGGAATAATCTAAAAATAAGAGGCATTCCAGAATTAGTACCCTCAGCGCAGCTCCCACAATATTACCAATATTTATTTTCCACCATAACACCCACAATGTCTGCATTAGAGCTCACAGTGTATAGAATACATAGAGTTCCAAAACCGTCCTTCCTAGCAGACGATGTACCAAGAAATGTATTGCTGAGAATGCACTTCTACAGGGCAAAAAAAATTATTCTAGAAGCTTTTCTCAAATCTGATCAACGCACATCCCAATACACCTCCCTACAGCTGCTCCCTGACCTCTCCAAGCACACTCTTCAATGTCACTGCAATCTGGCCACCATTACTAAAGCCCGACGCAACCATCATATCCTGCACAAGTGGAAATACCCAGCTACACTCTCCATTACTTACAATGGAACTACCGCCACAGTATCTACCCTTGAATAGGGGTTCATAGCCCTTCAGCAATGGGGAATTTGAATGGAAACGCCACCAGTCCCAATATAGGTTGATGGAACCTCAAACATTCAGGATGGTTGGCAGGTTGTGACCAGGAAAAAAACTGAGAAGAAGAATATTTACCCAACAGAGTGCTCCTAAACAACTACAATAAACCAATTATCATTTACCCTCTGGTAATGTCATCATGTGGACATACTTCTGTCTCCCTTCACTTTCCATGAACAGTGCATATTGTTCAAGAATCTCCCTGTGGATTCTCTTTTTACACTGTCAACCATTTTTCTTTTTCTATTACAGTTTGTTTTGTCTTGTTTTTCTATCTGTTTTTGTCGATCAACACCTATTTCTAGAGACATCTTAATGTTCATCTCTGCTGAACGTCCTCGAAACCAAAAACTACCAAATAACACCCACCTGGATTTCCAAGACATCCATGCAAGCCATCGAAAGAAAAGATCCCAGGACACCCCACAACATTCATTAAAGTTACAGTACACTTTTGTTACATCGTCGACGTGGAGGTACGGAAACTCTTCCTCAATTGTAAGTACACTTGACATCAGACACATAAAGTACTCCTTACATTAAGTCATGCCAGTTAAAGTACTTTCCGTCAACGCGCATGGCCTAAACCATCCGGACAAAATAGCATCCCTGTGGAGAGAAGCAGACCCTTCCCAGTGTGACATTTTATGCATCCAAGAGACACACTTTCATTAGGTAGCTCCACCCAGATGCTCCCATAAAAGCTTCCAACACTATTTTTTCTCCGACATGACAGCAAAAAAAAGAGGAGTGATGGTCGCAATCAAAGATTCTATATCCTTCCAACTCCACTCAGAAGCTTCTGACCCTTCTAGAAGATATCTCTTAATAGTGTGTGACATTAACGCTACCAGATATACACTGGTGAATGTTTTAGGTTCCCAATAACCATCAAGTTAGATTCCTGAATAGATTGATGAAAAAGATTAAGAGGATACAACAAGGTATATACCTAGGATACAACATAGTGTATGGGGACTTTAATATTACTTCTGACCCACGAACGGACTCCACGTCAGCATCCTCTAAAAGGACACCTTCTCTGGCTTCCTTCTTAGGTTCCCAGGACCTGTATGGTGCATGGCGGTGTACTCATGCCACTGAAAGGGACTTTACGTTTTACTCTCATGGGCACTGCACGTACACGAGGATTGATCTGTTTCTAATGGACAAGTGGCTACTCCAAAAGGTACTTCAAATTAAAATCAATAACATAGCATGGTCAGACCATGCTTCCATCCTTCTTACCCTACGGGATAAATACCCCAACAACAAAGCCTATGTGTGGCGTGCTAATCTTCAGGTAATACAAAACCCATTGACTAAAAACATCTTAGAGGGTCACTTGTCCGATTATTTCCAGATCAACTCCTCCTCTACAGACAATCTATTCGTACTCTGGAACGCCCATAAGGTGTACATTAGGGGCATGTTTATTCAACTAGGCATGAGGCTCAAGAAGCAGAGGCAGCAGCGGCTTAATACCCTACTCTCATAAATTAATACCCTGGATGATCAAAACAAAAAAAAATCCTACCCCCCCCCCCCTTAATACATGACCTTAGACTAGAACTGCTCCAATCCTATGCACAAACTGAGAGATGGATGAAAATGTCCTTTTATTCATCCAGTAACAAAGCAGGGAAAGCACTGGCTCGCAAACTGCAGGGCCAACTCTTCAAAACTAAAATACCTCACCTCATTGACCCCAAGTCCAAGCATCGCAGATGACTTTAGCGAACATTATGGGTCACTTTATAATTTAAATCAAGATAGCGGCACTGCACAATCATTGCACTCAGATGTAGTAAACTTTTTATCGGATATTAATCTGCCTCAGCTCACCTCCTCACAACTCCAGGAGTTAAATACCCCCTTCTCCCTGTCTGAAATAACAAAGGTCTCCCCAACAACAAATCTCCAGGACCGGATGGGCTAACAGAGGAATATTACAAGAACTTTGAACAAATTCTGGGTCCATACCTTGTTAGGGTGTTCGAGACTGCTGCTGCCTCAGCTTCTTTCCCATCTGAGATGTTAGAAGCATTAATATTTACACTGCCTAAACCGGACAAGATGCCGGATGCTCCTCAAAATTTTAGGCCAATATCTTTATTAAACAATGACCTAAAGATTTATGCCAAATTGATAGCATTGAAACTAGTGGACATCCTACCCACCCTAATTGGTCCAGATCAATCTGGGTTTACCAAGGGCAGACAAACATCTGATGCCACCAGACGACTAATTGATATAATCCACCTTGCTAAGAAACATTGAGCCTTCTCTGCTTCTAGCTTTGGATGCAGAGAAGGCATTTGGTAGAGTGCACTGGATGTATTTAACAAAAGTATTGGAGAAATTTGGCTTCACAGGCCATCTGCTTTCTGCAATACTAGCCCTCTACACCTCTCCATCGGCCCGGGTGTATACGTCAGGCATGCTGTGCAAACCCTTTAGAATACCAAACGGTACATGCCAGGGATGTCCATTGACTCCCCATAACAGGCTCTAATATCAGGAGGTAGCCTATATGAATACTTCCTAGCTTATCCTCACCTTAAATACAAGCACACGGATCTTCCTCTTCCAATATTAGCATCCCTGAACTCCTGGAAGTCTATGGTGACTTCCAAGTCTCTATCAACCCCTACCATTCCCCTACCAATACCCATATCTACTCTAGCTTTGATAATCCCTGAATTAAACCTGGAGAGATGGAAAATGCGAGGAATAAAATCGATATTGGATTTATATTCGAGCAAGAATATGAAAACGTTCACTAATTTCACTAATTTACAATTAGTGTATGGTTTACCTACTTCTGAGCAATTTAACTACATCCGCATAACATCCTACCTTAAAAGCAACAAAACCCCTAAATACAACTTATTTTGGCAGATCCAAATCTACTTCACAGCTAAAGGATACCATAAGGGAGGTATCTCAGAGTTCTACAATTTTCTCAATGATAAGTCCATATTCATGAAAATTAACTCCATGCTTGCATGGGAAAAGGATCTCAAAGACTCCTTTTCGGGCGAACAATGGCTCAAAGCCCTATAATACACCCACTCAACCACTAAATGCACCAATCTTTGGGAACTCTCCCACAAGGTCATACAGAGATGGTACCTGATACCGTACAGCGTTGCTAAATTTGACCCTTCCACATCTTCTCTATGTTAGAGAAACTGTGCACAGTCAGGCACCATCTATCATGTACTATGGAATTGTGGGAGACTGGGCAAATTTCGGTCCGCTATATTCACAATCCTCCACCAAGTGACATGACTACAGATCCACAATTACCCTTCATTAGCACTCTTGAATGTGGGCATTGAAACAATACCACCGCTCCACAGGAAATTTACCACCCACTTATTCCTAGCAGCTAAGTTAATGATACTTAGACTATGGAGATCTCCGAACCCTCCAGAGGTAAATGATGCACTGTCCATTCATTACAATTATGAAAGCATGCTGGCATCCATAGAAGGAAAACACGCAAAATTTCTTCTTCACTGGCATCCATGGGTAAATTGGTACAAAGTCCACAAACCACAATAAGACTGTGAACAATTCCAATAGGTGAGGTTACTGTTAACTATTCATTATCTATGGCGGAGTCTTGAGTAGCTGCACTAGTTGTAAGCTATATGCTCTTGGTGAATATTTGCTAACAGCAATTGACTTGTTGAACATATTACACACTGTTATATTAGAAGCATGGTCTTACAGGGGCTGTCCCCCCACCGAGTCACAGTAAGCTCCCAATGGGGTGGCTGGTGGAGAGAGACAGCGCCTCTTATACTGCACGTACCACCTGAAACAATACCAACATTATGTAGATGCACGACTCTGTTAGCTAGAATCATTTCAGTTACTGTCTACAGTTTATGTTGATACATGACAAATGTTGTTCACCTTTTGTATGTTGAAAAAAATGAATAAAAACTATTGATATAGATATAGCAGTAACTACAATCCATCTCTTACCCTAGTAAAAGCAGCAGACATAGTAAACACAAACACTGGTTAGGCACACAGTTAACACTTTGATCACCCTAGATGTTTAACTACTTCCCAGCCAGTGTCATTAGTACAGTGACAGTGCTTTTTTTTAGCACTCATCACTGTATTAGTGTCACTGGTTCTCGCTAAGTTTCAAAAGTGTCTGATTGTCAGCTGCAATATCGCAGTCTAACTATAAGTTGCGTATGGCTGCCATTACTAGTATATAAAAAAAAATACAAATTCCAGTATATATCTCATAGTTTGTAGACACTCTAATGTTCATGTAAACCAATCTATATAAGCTTGGAATTTTTTACCAAAAACATGTAGCAGAATAGATATTGGAATAGGTATTGGCCCAAATTTATGAAGAAATTTGATTTTTAAATTGTTTTTATTGGATATGTTTTATAGCAAAAGTAAAAAATATATTTTTTCTCAAAATTGTCGGCCTTTTTTTGTTTATAGTGCAAAAAATAAGAAACACGGCAGTGATCAAATACCACCAAAAGAAAGCTCTATTTGTAGAAAAAAATAGCATCAATTTTATTTGGGTACAGTGTTGCATGTACCGCAAAAAATGGCCTGATTATGAAGGAGGACAAATCTTCTGGAGGTCAAGTGGTTAACACAGGGGTCATAGTGATCTGGTAAGGAGCCACAGTGTGTTTTTCTGAACTGGGTGAACCTTTCACTAGTTTTGAAGTTTCTTGGTCACGGATTTCTTTTTTAGTATATAGTGGTGTTTTATATATTGGATTTAGAAGATTTTATCATCTTTATGCCTGCATTTACTGTTTTGACTTCTCTATACAAATAATTACTTTATACACATCTTTTTTATTTTTTCAGCTTGTAGAAATGTATTATTTAGTTCAATAATTTTTATTTGAAAAGTTAAACAGATTAACAATACAGTAAAAAACTTTAGGTTACACAGTGTGTATACAATACAGAACTCGGTATTATTTGCTTACATGTTTCAGTAATTCAGAAAATAATCTTTGAACATCAACTACTTAGACATTTCTGACTTTTATCGTGAAAGTAGACTGGTTGGTTCCAGTATCATTTTGGAGGTATTGTTCACTCGCTTAAAAAAACAATATGTTGATAGTTGCATAAAATTTATAACTGGGGTAGGGGAAGAGGGGGGGAGGGAAGGCAAGGGAAGAGGGTGGGGGAGGGGGTGCAGGTATACTTAATTGCCACAGAGAGATATGAAGTAGAAAAATTTAGATTTCAATGAGTGACCTTGTATACAGAGTTCCAGAGTTTCCAGTTTGAGATATATCTGGCACCATTAGTGTCTTTGTACGCTAGAATTTTTTCGTATTCTGAGATAATATTAACTTTGGTTATGACTTCTCTTTTCGTTGGAATATCATTGGATTTCCATTTTTGTACAATTAAGGATCTGGCGGCAAATATAATGTGCATTGCTATGGTCCTTACAGAGGGTGGATAGGCGTCTATGTCTATACTTAGTATTGCTTTTTCCGGGACAGGGATAGTAAGTATTCCTGTTACGTGCGCTATTAATTTGAAAATTTAATTCCAGAAGCTGCGCAGATGGGGACAAGACCACAACATGTGGATCAGTGTCCCCACCTGGCCACAGCCCCTCCAACACAGGTTAGAGTTGGTCTTGGCAAATTTGGCTACAATATAAGGCGTGAGGTACCAACGTGCCGTGAATTTTGCCGCCAGTTCCTCATAGTTTGAACATCTTGAGAATCTCATGTTATTGCTTGTTGCCACCATCCATTGTCTTTCTGTAGATGTTTTCCCAATTTCAGTTTCCCACTTAGTGAGGTGCTTATATTTAACAAAGGAGGATTTACCATGTAGATAGTTATAAATCAACGAGATACCTTTGGTTTTGAGATCTTTGCCATGGAGATGGTTCCATATATTTTCTGAGATAGAGATGTGTGTTCTGCGTGCTTGTTTGAACCAGGAAGAAATTTGGAGATAAGCTAAAAATTCTGGGGAGGGGATGTCAAATTTAGATTGGACCTCTGTGAATGTTAGGAGTACATTTCCCTGAGTGAGATTGTATAATAGTTTCACATCTTTATCTTCCCATGCTGTGAGGTTTATGTTTGGGATTGTCCAGTGGAGAGAGTCCAGAGGTATAGGGATGTTAATAGTTCTCTTATCTGGGATATCTGAGATTTTGAGGTATTCCCAGGCTTGCAAGGAAGCCTGGATAGTAGGGTGATCTATTTGTAAACTAGAATTGTTTAGGTTACTAGCTATGAGCAGTGAATGAAGGTTTCTCGGAAGTACCCATGCCTGTTCTAATTGGTACCAGGGTTTAGGTTCTGAATGAGGGTGCCAGTCTTTAAGTTGATCTATAATTGCTGCTACATAGTAGTCTTTCCCTTCCGTGTAAACATATGCAGATGGGGAGGAGTATAGTGCTAGTATTGCCTGTTGGATTTGACCAGTTAGACCAAATTTTGTTAAAACATGGGTTAGGTAACCCCAGTGGATTCTATCGAAGGCCTTCTCTGCGTCCAAGGCCAGAAGCAGAGAAGGCCCTCCGTTTCTTTCCGCTTGATGTATCAAGTTAATCAGTCTCCTCGTGGCGTCGTTGGCCTGCCTCCCCTTGACGAAGCCCATCTGATCTTGGTGGATCAGTCTCGGCAAGAGGGAGGCAAGCCTGTTGGCCACCAATTTAGCATACACCTTCACATCAACATTTAACAATGATATGGGTCTAAAATTTTGCGGGGTTGAAGGGTCTTTGCCTGGTTTTGGAATGGTCACAATGGTGGCCGTCAACATTTCCTGTGGGAATGAAGCATTAGACATAGCGGCATCAAAGATCTGTTTCATAAATGGGGAGATTTCGTTGCTAAACAATTGGTAATATTTGGATGAGTACCCATCCGGGCCTGGTGACTTGTTATGAGGTAAACTTCTAATAATTTTTTGTATTTCATTAATGGTGGTGGGTGCATTAAGTGTATCTAGGTCATGATCTGACCATGTTATAACATGTATGTCGGATCGTGTAATTTTCTGCAATAAAAACGTATCCACAAGCATTAGATCTATTCTCGAATAAGAATGATGAACGTTTGAAAAAAATGTAAAGTCCTTCTCTGATGCATGCTGGCATCTCCACACATCATGGAGGCCAGAAGATTGAATGAATTGGGCCAATGTTGGTCTGCGATTCTTCTTTTGAGGTGTGGTAGAGAGATCAAGAGTGTTCCCTGGAATTAAGTTAAAGTCACCGCAAAGTAGCAGATGTCCTTGTTGCATTGAGGTAACCTTCTTCCATACTTTTTTTAGAAAACGGTTCTGCTTAACATTTGGTAGGTATATGGTAACTAAGGTGTACTTGGTTTTTGCAATCTCACAAACTAGTATTAGGTATCTGCCAGAGGGATCTGCATACGATTCTGATAGTGAAAAGCCAATCGACTCTGTAATAGCTATTGCGACCCCCGCTTTTTTTTTCGGTCCAGTGGCGAGAAAAAGATGAGGGTATTTGCGATTCGTGAATAAGGGGTGGTTCCCCGTCATGAAATGAGTTTCTTGGAAACAAATAATGTCACTTTTGAGCCTTCGGGCTTCTTTCCATGCCATTTGTCGCTTATGTGGGCTGTTCAGACCTTTGACATTGAGTGAAGCAATTTTAAAAGCCATGGTGTGAGTTAGTGCAGACGTACCTCTGTAAGCTTAGTTGACTCTCGTCGTAGAAGAGTGCACAAGTAGGTGGAACTTGCTGTAGAGTGAAGTAGATGTAGGTTGTTACTGTGTAGTTGAGACTTTCCTTCTCAATCTGGGCGTGCTGGTGTACCTTGTGGGGTTGAACCTGCAGGGAGAACAAAATAAGAAAGGAACAGGGGAGAGGGATGGGAGGAAGATGGAGAGGTTGGAGGGTAGACAAGAACACGGGTAGTTTAGGGTAAAAATAAGTTGGCGATTCCGGAGGAATCTGTGCGATTAGTACCGCTAAGTATTCGGGGGTAGAGCGGTTATCGAACGGGGTAAGACTGATGGGTCATTCAGATTGCGTCTTCCTGGACTTTTGGGCGGAAGGGTTGTACTGAATTTTAGTTCTTCAGCCTGTTTCTGTATCTGAGCTGGCGCGGGTTGATGGGGGAGATCGCAGTGGGTCTCTGTCGTCCTGTTGGGCCTCCAGGATTTGCCATTCTGTCATCAGGCGGATTCCTTCTTTAACTGTTGTTACAATATGGGGCCTGTCTTCGTATGTGATCAGCAGCTTTGCTGGGTACAACCATTTGTAAGGTATGTGGTGGTTGTATAGTGGTTTGGTAATCGTAGCAAGTTGTCTACTTCGTTGCATGGTGTAGGCAGACAGGTCTGCAAAGAATGAGAGCTCCAATAGCTCATTTGGTAGGTCCTCTTTTTTCCTTGTCGCTGCCATGAAGCGGTCCTTTATATGGTAGAAATGTATTCTGACAATAGTGTCTCTGGGCAGGTGGGGAGGGATGTTTTTGGGCCTCGGTAATCTGTGGATGCGATCAATTATTAGATCTTCCAGCGGGGCTTCTTTGTCATTATGGGCATCCACTAAGTCATTGAATGTGGCAGTAAAGTCCTCCATTTTAGACTCAATATGGGATACTCTGCTTGAGACCGCTGTAACTTCAGTTTTAAATTGTTGCGTAATGGACATCATATCTGCATGCAGTGTTGTGCGCAGGGAGACTAACATGTCTTTAAGTGTGGTGTCCATTACTGGCTGGTTTAATGTGGGGAAGTCAGTGATGGAGTCCTGCAATACCGTGGTATTGTCTAGTGATGAATCAAGGCCGCTTACCTCTAGGTTGTCTGTGTCCGCCTGCAGCGTTTTCTGCTTGCTCTTTGCTGGGCTTGATGATGCCGACAGAGGGGGAGAGTAGTGCCTTTGAGGCCCTGGGTCTTTGCTGGTGTGAGTTGTGTGGGTCCCTGGACGGCTGGAATGTTTGTGCGGGCCGCGTGTGTTGCCGCTGCGGTGGCCGGCGCCATCTTGGGCCTGCTGGCGGGCTGGATGGGAGAAAAAGTCTGTCATCTTACCCGGCCGGGTAAGTTCTTTTCGCATTCGGGATGACATCTGGGGGTGATCCCGCTCTGCTTGTGGTGGTTTGTGGGCTGAAACGAGGCTTCTAGTCGGTGTAATTCCGCCGGTTTTGTCCAGGATCTGACGGAGCTGTTTCAGTGTGCGACCATCCACTCTGCTGGCTAGCCACGCCCCCAGAAATGTATTATTTAAGGTGTTTCTGTATCATGGATGTAATACAGTATGTTGTAGTTCTAGCGCTGCACTTTACCTTTATAAAGTTATGGTTGATCGATGTATATTACAGATGAAGAAGCAATCTGTCAGGTTCAAGATCTGTAATGGTTTAGGCTGCTTTCTAGCAGGGGGATATTTGAACAATCAGATCACATCCATAGCTTAAACTTGATTAGGCTGATTTACAGATATTTTTAAACAGTTCCCTGCCTGCTCCCTCTAAAATGTGAGCTAGTAAAGGGATCCTTTGAAATCCTTAACAGTTTACTACTATTACCCTGAAACCTGCAGGGAGGGGATAATCATCCCACAATGTCCCATTACACTTTAAGGAGTCATTTAAATAGAGCATCCTTATTGGCTTTCTCATGTCTCTCTTTATGTATAGGTTTGTCATGTTTAAGAGTGCACATTTATATTTAATTTTAGTGAAAAATATTTACAAAGTCAGAATTTAATCATCAATATGGTAATTATTAAACTTAGTTTGTCACACAGTTATATGACAGAGCTTATAGGGTAAGGATGTGAGTAGGCGCAGCGTTGTGTGGCCACAGAAAACAATTAGAGTCTAGGTGCAGAGAAACAGTAGTATATTGTATTAGAGGCTAGGCAAAACACAAGCCCGGTGGAAGGGCAACCCGACCAGGAGCACTCACAGGCTGTAACAGCAATGTGTCAGCCGTAGCAGGTCTCAGGTGTGCCAACAGCATATGTCTCAGGTGTGCCAACAGCATATGTACCCAAGGGGAGGCTTCCAGGTAGGATGGCATGTCCCTGCACTTGTCCTACTCCTCTGGAACCTTTCCCTCATGCTAAACACTGTCCCTGACAGATAGGTGACCTGTCCCTACTCTTGCCATGTGCAAAATACGTGCCAAGCCCGGGGACCGAGTCTTGACCCAAGTGTGCCACCAGAGTCCCATGAAGTGCCAGTGACATTTATACAGTAATCAGTGCATTTTTATAGCACTGATCGCTGTAAAATTGTCAATCATCCCAAAAATGTTTCAAAGGTGTTCGATGTGTCCGCCATAATGTTGCAGTCACGATAAAAATCGCAGATTGCCGCCATTACTAGTAAAAAAAGTAATAATAACAAAAATGCCATAAATCTATCCCCTATTTTGTAGACGCTATAACTTTTGCGCAAACCAATCAATATACACTTATTGCGATTCTTATTACAAAAAATATGTAGAAGAATACATATCGGCCTAAACTTTTTTTTAATTGGGGATATTTATTATAGCAAAACATACATTGTAAATTGTCGCTATTTTTTTGTTTATAGTGCAAAAAATAAAAAACGCAGAGATGATCAAATACCACCAAAAGAAAGCTCCATTTGTGGGAAAAAAAGGACATCAATTTTGTTTGGGTACAGTGTCGCACGACAGCGCAATAGTCAGTTAAGGCAATGCAGTGTGGTATCGCAAACAGTGCTCTGGTCATTGAGCAGCCAAATCTTCCGGGGCTGAAGTGGTTAACAGCTGTAGTTGAGAATCATTGCTTTTTATCTCCATCCACTTATTATATGCTAGTAAATATTACGATTGATTCATACTGCATATTAACAGGAGAAATCAAACAACAGCTAGACAAAGTCATTTTAGGGGAAATCTGCACTAAATCAACTTTAACATAATATAGCTACAAAAAGAAAGTCCATAAATAAAGTCTATAGATCAAACGTGATAATCCCACACCATAAAATGTGATCTCCTATTATCTGAAGAGTGATTCTCCAGCAAATCACCAATGAACACCACCAATTTGAGAAGTGCCTACTCATCCTAGCTTCAGTGACCTCTAAACAAATAAAGGTCAGTAAGCACTTTGGGATATTGATTGGCCCCTCAGAATCGATCACAGTCTTCCATTAGATCTCCAGCTATTGTCCTAGTCTCCCTCTCTCTCTTCAATGATATCACCAACATAAACCAAAAGATACTATAGTGTAGTATGTTTATTCACCACTTTAAAAGATAAAAAAGGTATTGCATTAACATATACTGTATATTAACCCTGACTCGGCACAAATGTATACAGCCTTGCGTTTGAATGCACTATCGCTTCTCCCTCCTGGGATCGGCATGCAGTCCACCACCAGGAAGTTCGGGCCAGACGTGACATTGGATGTAACCGGAAGTGACAGCGGTCTGATAAAAGACTGTGATAGATTCTGAGGGGCCAATCAATATCCTGAAGCATTTATGACCTTTATTTGTTTAGAGGTCACTGGAGCTACGGTGAGTGGGCACTTCTCACATTGGGGATGGTCATTTGCTGGAGGATCACTCTTCAGATATAAGAAGATCACATTTTTATGGTGTGGGATCATCACCTTTTGATCTATGGGCCTTATTTTTGGACTTATTTTTAGCTATATTATGTTAAAGTTGATTTAGCTCTGATTTCCACTTTTTGTTTCATTATGTAATAGTATTATACTTTTGGGAAGGCAGCTCTGTTAATTTTTATGAAGCAGGAACCTTTATGTTTACACTAAAGTAGTTTTAGGGATTCAAGCCCAACTCCTGGCAGAGAAATTTTTGTCTTTCTATGGGGGTTATTTAGGAAAGGCAAATCCACTTTGCACTACAAGTGCAAACTAAAATTGAAAAGTGCACTTGAAATTGCAGTGAAAGTGCACTTGGAAGTGTAGTCGCTGTAAATCTGAGGGGTAGATCTGAAATGAGGAGAAGCTCTGCTGATTTTATCATCCAATTATGTGTAAGCTAAAATGTTGTTTTTTATTTTCCTTGCATGTCCCCCTCGGATCAGCATCTTTACTTCCAAGTGCACTTTAAGTGCAATTTCAAGTGCAGTTTGCACTTGTAGTTTGCACTTATAAAATGGATTTGCCTTTAGTAAATAACCCCCAATGTCTTTAAAATTGTTCATGAACATATAAACTGTGTCAGGTTTTTTCTAGTTTAGGAGTTTTTAAGCTCTCCTGAATGACTGATTTGTACAGTGGGAAGCTTCACTTCCTCCTTACTGCATCAGAATGGTGTCTATTAGGGATGAGCCTGATGTTCAAGACTAACGTAAGTTCGACTCGAACATCGGGTGTTCGCCTGTTCAACGAACAGCGAACAATTTGGGGTGTTTGTGGCAAATTCGAAAGCCGCAGAACACCCTTTAAAAGTCTAAGGGAGAAATCAAAAGTGCTAATTTTAAAGGCTTATATTCATAGTATTGTCATAAAAAAGTGTTTGGGGCCCTGGGTCCTGCCCCAGGGGACATGTTTTTTCGGGAGCAGTGATTTTAATAATTCTTAAAGTGAAATACCTGGGGGGGGGGGGTGTCTATAATATGCCTGTAAAGTGGCGCATGTTTCCAGTGTTTAGAACAGTCCAGGAGCAAAATTACATTTGTATTAAGGAGAACCCCGAACCAAAATAAAAAAAATGGGTGGAGGTCCCCCCAAATTCCAAACCAGGCCCTTCAGGTCTGGTATGGATTTAAGGGGAACCCCACGCCAAAATAAAAAGAATGCTATGGGGTCCTCCCAAAAATCCATACCAGACCCTTATCCAAACACGCAACCTGGCAGGCTGAAGGAAAAGATGGGGGGACGAGAGAGCGCCCCCCTCCTAAAATGTACCAGGTCACATGCCTTCAACATGGCTCATCCCCACAAACCTTGCTCGGTGGGTGTGGGGGTCTGTGGGCGGGGGGGCTTATCGGAATCTGGAAGTCCCCTTTAACAAGGGGACCGCCAGATTCCAGCCTCCCCCCTGTGTAAAATGGTAACGGGGTACCCTACCATTTCACAAAAAAAATTGTGAAAATAGTAAAAAAACACAAGACACGGCTTGGGGCAAGTCCTTTATTTAAAAAAATAAAAATAAAAGTGTCCCACAAAGTTCATTCATCTTCTGTCGCTCCAATGGACCGAAAAAAAAAAAAAAAAAAGCTGTACGCCGCCACCAATCTGCCTCCGTAATGACCGACCTCTCAGGTGACAGTTCTTTTATACCCGAGGGCAGGGCCACATGGTGACATCGCCGGGTGACCCCGTCCCCTCTGATGCACAGGGACATCCCTATGGCTTTCCCGTAGTGTCAGAGGGGGCGGGGTCACTCGGTTACGTAACCGAGTGGCCCCCCCCCGGACTTGTTCCTAGCTTCGTTTTTTTTTACCATTTTCACACATTTTTTTGAAATGGTAGGGGTACATTTGTACCCCGTTTACCATTTCACACTGGCGGGAGGTCAGGATATAGGGATCCTCTCGTTAAAGGGGGCTTACAGATTCCAATAAGCCCCCTGCCCACAGACCCCCACAAAGACCGGGGACATGGGGACAAGGCCACTACCCCAAAGCACCCTCCCCATGTTGAGGGAATGTGGCCTGGTACGGTTCAGGAGGGGGGGCGCTCTCTCGTCCCCCCTCTTTTCCTGCGTCCTGCAGGTTGCGTGCTTGGATAAGGGTCTGGCATGGATTTTTGGGGGACCCCACACCATTTTTTTTTAATTTTGGCGCGGGGTACCCCTTAAAATTCATACCAGACCTGAAGGACCTGATATGGAATTTTGGGGGACCCCCACCCATTTTTTTTTTTTGGTTCGGGGTTCCCCTTAATATTCATCCCAGACCCAAAGGGTATGGTAATGGACTGTGGGGGAATCCCATGCTGTTTTTTTCAATGACTTTTATGTATATTGCCGGGACCGACAATTCATTATAGCTGCAAGTACTTTTGAATTACTTTTTTCCTGTAGAAATTAAATTTTGCTCTTGGACTGTTCTAAACACGGAAAAAAATTGTCACTTTACAGTCATACTATAGACACCCCCCAGGTACGAAATTGAAAGGAATATTTCACTTTTATTTTTTCACTTTAACCACTTAAGCCCCGGACCATTTTGCTGGCCAAAGACTGTGGGGGCACTTTTTGCGATTCGGCACTGCGCTGCTTTAACTGACGTGGTTCCCAAACAAAATTGACATCCTTTTTTTTCCCACAAATAGAGCTTGCTTTTGGTGGTATTTGATCACCTCTGCATTTTTTATTTTTTGCGCTATAAACAAAAATAGAGCGACAATTTCGAAAAAAACACATTATTTTTTTACTTTTTGCTATAATAAATATCCCCCAAAAATATATAAAAAACGATTTTTTTCCTCAGTTTAGGTCGATACATATTATTCTACATATTTTTGGTAAAAAAAAATCACAATAAGCGTTTATTGATTGGTTTGCTCAAAATGTATAGTGTCTACAAAATAGGGGATAGTTTTAGGGCATTTTTATTAATATTTTTTTTTACTAGTAATGGCAACGATCTGGGATTTTTATCGTGACTGCGACATTATGGCGGACACATGGGACAATTTTGACACATTTTTGGGACCATTGTCATTTTTACAGTGACCAGTGCTATTAAATTGCATTGAGTACTGTAAAAACACTGGCAGTGAAGGGGTTAAACACTATGGGGCTAGGGAGGGGTTAAGTGTGTCCTGGGGAGTGTTTCTAACGGTTAGGGGATAGGCTACGAATGAAACTTCACTGATCATAGCTCCCGATCACAGGAAGCTATGATAAGTGACAGTGTCACTAGGCAGAACGGGGAGATGCTTGTTTACATTAGCATCTCCCCGTTCTTCAGCTCCGTGATACGATCGCGGGTATTCCCGCAGCGTTCAAATCCGCGGGACCCGCAATCTGACTCACGGAGCTCCCGGCAGTGTGCACGTGACCACACGGTGGCAAAATCAAAGGGACGTACTTGTACGCCCATTTGCCCAGCCCTGCCATTCTGCCACTATATATGTACATGCAGCAGTCGGCAAGTGGTTAAGCATTATTAAAATCTGCTCCCGAAAAACGGCTGTTTTTAAAACTTTTTTTTGCATTGATACATGTCCCCTGGGGCAGGACCCAGGTCCCCAAACACTTTTTATGACAATAACTTGCATATAAGCCTTTAAATTTAGCACTTTTGATTTTTCATGTTCGTGTCCCATAGACTTTAACGGTGTTTGCGTGTTCAAACAAATTTTTTGCCTGTTCGCATGTTCTGTTGCGGACCGAGCAGGGGGGTGTTTGGCTCATCCCTAGTGTCTATGAATGACACAAGTTCCAGTGCTGTGTCATTTGCAAATCACAGTCATTTCACCTTTGCTGTGCTGTGCTTTTGAATGGCACAGTAGATCAAGGGGGTGGAGGCACAACACTGAAACAAGGCGTAGTATTCTTCATGAACACCGCTCCACATCAGAATTACTCAGTGAAGTGGAGTGCTTCCGAATTAATAAATTAATGACATTGTTTATGTGCTAATTAAATATGTAAAAGAAAAAAAAAATATGTCTAGTGTTGAGTTTTAAACATTGACAGTAATATGTTTTTGCAGAAGGGACTTTTATGCATTATTATGCATGCTCACAGATTTTTTAGGAATGCAAATTTTTTAGGAATACCAAAATCAGTTTGCTGTGTGGCTTGTGGTTCCCAGTATAAATTGTGCTTGTCAATAAAACTCATGTCATGTGTGAAAGTGCTTTTTTTCTGATTTAAGGGGGAACACTTGCTCCCATTTCTGTGTCAGCCATGACACTACAGTGGAAGTATACTGTAGCTTTTCATAAACATTCCAACACATAAATTCCTAACACCTTAATTTGTTCTAGGAAATGTGGCATTATTATGTCAGCCAAGAGCTGTGCCAGATTTTTACAACTTCATTCACAACAGAATATGTACAATGTAAATGCTAACTGCTTCTTCCTAAATGGCTAGCTGCTTAGCTATCATCCAGGGGTTTCAGTACTTTCTCAGACACTGACCCAGAAGTATGCAGAATCTCACACTTACTGTACACATTATGCTATTATGCTTGTGCTGGGTTATTGATTCTTTATGTATTGAAGTTATAAACATCTAGGCAACTAGCATTTCTAGAAGGAGGTGGGCAATGGCAGTTTGCATATTTTTTAGGGCATATTTAATTTAATAAATGATGCAGTGTTGAATTGTAATTTTAGAAGTTAATTATAGTGAGCAAAACTGAGGTATTAACATAGCACTTATATGAGTGACAATATACTAGTGTTTGAAACCCACAATGGTTAAATGATTCTACGATAGACTACTTGTTTATTTTGCCAGATATAAGTATGCCCATATTCCTAAGATTACAGATAAAATGGGCAGCTTTATACACAAGCACATGGTAACTTGGATAATTTTCTTTCAATAAATTTTTATTAAGTTGAACAGAGCATACAAAACACGGGCGTACAGAATAAATCGCCCTATATCGATCATGTTACATTAATAAGAAAAAGATAAACATGAAAAAACTGAGCTTGAGTAAATATAACTAGCACATATCTGAAGACCAGGTGAAGAGTGGAGTACCGGTGGGAAGGGGTTTACTTAATACCTCAACCCGGAAGTTTCTGCTGAAAGAGGGGTATCAATAGGTTAAGGGTTATATGTGAGAAGAGAGTTGGCTCTGGGCACCCCCAGTGGGAGCAAGCTGTGCCCCGAGCCATCTCTCCCACGGTCTTATCCCCGTAGTTATTACGATATCAAGGGTGAGGATAATTGGGCTATCCTTACGTCTTGTGAGGGTGTGGGCCCCTCAAATGGAAGTGTGTCAGCTAAATCCACCTGTGCATTCATGAAAACCTCCTCAAGCAAACTTGAAAAAATAGTAAAAACCTATAGGGTTTTCGTGAGAGAAACAGAGTAAGGAGAGAAAGGAAAGGAAAGGCAGAAAGAAGGGGAGAGGGTGGGAGGGGTTGTGCCGCCATTTAGTAATGTAACCGAGAATTGTCTGGGGGAACTCCCGGAGTAAGGGATATCCCACAGTAGGATGCCCATGGTTCCCATATAGCTTCGAACTTATGGGTTGTGTCCAGTAGTATACTGGCTAACTTCTCCTGGGACATTATCCATGATATCTTGTGGATTATCGCTCGGAAGGCGATCTTTGGGCATTTCCAAGCTCTAGCAATGGTTAGTTTCGCCCCTAGCAGAATAAAGTGAATCAGCCTTTGCTTGGGTTTGGAAACCTTGGTAATATTAGCATTCAGGAGTGCAACTGCTGCAGTCCTAGGTATCTCGCAATTCGTGACTTTGGTGATTAAAGTAAATATTTTTGACCAAACCGGCCTAATCCTGGGACATTCCCACCAAATGTGTACCATGGTTCCCCTCAGCTGACACCCCCTGAAACAGCAGGGGTCCGCGGAGGGGAATATCGCTGCCAATCTGGATGGGGTCATGTACCATCTCATCAGTACTTTAATGTTCGCTTCTATTAGAGAAGTGTTGAGTATACCACTGAAGGCTCTAGAGCCTGCTTGGTGCCAAGTATCCAAGTCCCAATTTTGTTGGAGGTCAGCCTCCCATTCAGACATGTATGTGGATTTACCAGTAGGTTGTGTGAGCGACGAGTATATGACTGATATGCCTCCTTTCTGGCTCCCGGCTTGACAACACCACAGTTCATAGTTGGAAAAAGTGGGGGGCAAGGGTTTTTCGGTCCAAATCTTGTGTAGGAAGTGGGATAATTGGCCAAACCTGAACTTCTCAGAGATTGGCATATCAAGTTTATGGGTACAGAACTTTAGGGTAATAGGTCCTTTACTCGTGAAATAGTGTCCAATGCGGTACAGTCCCTTATCCAGCCACCATTTTGGCTGTACGGATACTATCCCAGAGCGCATAAGAGTGTGAGAGGGTGGGGGAAAGAATCGCTGGCCTTTGTTTTTGTGGGCACCACAGTAGATAATCTAGAGTGTACCGTGGAACTGCTTGCCTTTCAATGTTGACCCAATCTGGTTTTTCAGAGGTTGAGTATACCGTGGAAAATTGGGCTAACCTGGCCGCTTGGTAGTATTTAAGTAGAGATGGTAATCCTAGCCATGTCCTCTCTAGTGTGAGGAAAATGTCTTAAAAAGAATGCAAAATCTCTTACAGATTCAACTACATTAACTAGAAAAAAAGGGGCGCATGAACTAAAAAATAAAATAAATAAAACAATAAAATAATTCCATACATCACTCAATAAAGTTACAAACTTGACAACGAGGCCGATAGACTACTTGTTTATTTTGCCAGATATAAGTATGCCCATATTCCTAAGATTACGGATAAAATGGGCAGCTTTATACACATGGTAACTTGGATAATTTCACCTTCTTTTATTCTTTATTGTACACATCTACTGCACAACACTCCTCTGACCAGTTACCTACCTACCTTAAAACATATCTCTATCTAAGAAATTCTCACAGACTCTAAAAATAATTTTAGTACATGTGAGTTGGGGGTGAGTGGCCCTGCCTGTAAATTAAAGAGTGATCTTAGTGAATCACTCTTCTCATATGAGAGTGCACTCAGGTGAATTAACACCAGGTGTAAGAATTTGGTGTGCTCAAATACTCCACCTTCTAAGGATAATAGAACCTTGTGTAAAAAATGTGCATTCATCAAAATCCCATTATATATATTGACAACAAAATTGAATTTTCCTAGAGTCTCCTCTTAGACATAAATTGTAAACTGATAAAAAATAGCACATGCAAGTGTTTTTAGCTACACTCAGTGGTAAGTGTGACCTTACTAAAAACTAAACACAGTGCAAAAAAAAAAAAACAAATGAAGAAAGTCAATGTACCGTATATATCAATGTTAAAAGGCCGTCCAATCTTATATGATCGCTGATAACACAATTTTCAAGTGACTTGTGCAATATTCCTTTTTCCTTTCCTTAGTTCCTTTTGCTGGAATATGTTTTCAATCCTTGAGCAAAGGAAATTGACCCCTAGGGATAAGCTAGTAGGACTACAGGATCTGGAAAGTATGGTGTTTACTAAGTTTGATTCCGAGTGGAAGGCATTGTTTTTTAGTATTCACATTCCTTTATCCACATATAATATGGGAGTAGCGTGGCTACTTTTACAATCTGCCCATCGTAACCAATTTACAGGGGGTGGAACCTGCATGGCCACTCACCATAAATGACGTAAGGCTCACCAAGATGAGGATACAATATCGGGGGTATAGAGAAGGAGACTGCTACACTCTTCCCAGGACATGCGGAAAGATGGAGTGATTGGTCCGCCAACCACCACATACTCACTACATGCGGTTTACCCCTGCAGGGGTGCTAGGATCTGGTGAGTAGGGATTTAAAAGGGGAGCACAAAAGTCACCCATCACTTTGCTCAAGGATTGGAAATGAATTCCAGCACAAGTCTCTCTGAATATTGCACAATTTTCACTTTCAATGGTGTTATCAGCGATCATATAAGATTGGACTGCCTTTTAACCTCCCTGGCGGTATGATTATTTCTGATTTTAGGTGCTGAAAGCGGTACAGTTATTTTGCATGGAAATTAGACATCCCGGGTATGATAGAGTTTGAAACACAAAATCATAAATTATAATATAATAAATAACTATAAATAATTATAACAAATAATAATATAATAATAATAAAAAAAATATTCAATAATGTAATCAAATCAAAAACACTGAAATTTGTTGCAGAATTGTCGCTGTCAGTAGATTTAGTGTTTGATGATGAATTTCCCCACAAATCGCTATCGTTTAATTCTGCAAGTGATTCTAATTTATAATCGCTGTTTTCTAGCTGGTCTAAAACCACTTCTGACATAAAGGGACACTTTTTGGTTGCTATGGACAATCTCCAAATTCCAGGCAGAAAAAACAGTATTTATAATATAACTAACTGGACAGACCACTAGGGACAAAGGGGATGTGTATTTTTTTATACAGTACTGTAATCTGTAAGATTACAGTGTACTGTATGTGTATTGTGTTTTAACCTTTTTGAATTTGGCGCCGATCTCCGCTCCCGTGCGTCGCAACATCACAGGGAACAGAGCTCAGCGGCACTAGGCACTGTGTGAATCGAGCGAGGAGACAGCTCGCACACACAGCGGGGAGACATCGCAGGATCCATGGGACAAGGTAAGTAACTTTCCCTGTATTCTGCAATGCAATCTGGCTCAGGGTTAACGCTAATGGTACTGAAATTCCACCCCGAGCCAGACTCGGGAATTCCGCCAAGGAGGTTAACATTGATAAATACATTGACTTTCTTTGTTTTTGGTTTTGTTTTTGCACTATGTTTAGTTGAAGTTTTAGTTTTTTTAAAGAGGTCACACTTACCACTTTGAGTGTAGCTAAAAACACTTGCATGTGCTGTTTTTTATCAGTTTATAATTTATGTCTAAGAGGAGACTCTAGGAATATTTAATTTTGTTGTCAATACATATAATGGGATTTTGATGAATGCACATTTTTTACACAAGGTTCTATTATCCTTAGAAGGTCAAGTATTTGAGCACACCAAATTCTTACACCTGGTGTTAATTCACCTGAGTGCACTCTCATATGAGAAGATTGTTTCACTAAGATCACTTTTTAATTTACAGGCAGTGCCACTTACCCCTAACTCACACATACTAATATTGCAATTGAAGCTCCGTAATTAGGGCCCCAAAGGGGAGGCTGCAGCCTAAACTGCACCTAAGCATGGATCTATTAAAAAAAAAAAATATATATATATATATCTAAAAAGAATTTGCAGTAAAATTGTTCCAGTCCAAACATCTGACACCCATATTTTAGATAACGTTATGAAAATATCAACTCATAAATGCAAGGAATACTCAATAGACGTTTTGTCAACACATTATGAAACTACATGCACCCTCCTTGCTTTCACTGATGGAAATTAATCTACACCAAATGTATGAAAACCAGGGCTGGACAAATTTCACAGAAAACTGGCAGCTGGCTTAAAAAGTTTGAAGCCAACAAAATGCAGCCCATCGTGTTGTGACCAGCATTACCCAGCTAAGTTTTATTGACACATAAGGTACCGTAAGGTAAGGTATAAGGTACCGTATATGAGTAAAAATGTGTTAGCAAAACTGGGCTGGAGAAATCCTAGCAACAATTGTGTTCAGACTTTCACCCATACACACACTTTAGTGGTGTACATATAGAGCTAACTGACCCATATTTATACACATTACAATAGCATGCTGACACAGACACACACACATTAGGGCTACTGGCACACCCAGACAAAGGCATTAAAGCTGCTAGCTAGCACACCCAGACACACACAATCAAGACAGTATCATTGTAAAATAATAATAAAAAAAATATATATATATATATATATATATATATATATATATATATCTATATATCTATAACAAAGAGTGGTTGATTCATTAATCCAACACACTCTAAGCCCCCGTAGACACGGTCGGACATTCCGATCACCAAATCCGTTGGATAATTTCCGACGGATTTTGTCTGAAACTGGTGTTGCGCACACACACGGTCGGACAAAGTTGTCGGAAAAATCGATCATTCCAAACGAGGTGACATACAAAACGTACAACGGGACTACGTAGAGGGCAGTAGCCAATAGCTTTCGTCTACAAATTTCTTCTGAGCATGCGTGGCACTTTGTGCATCGGAATTCTCTACACACGATCAGAATTCACGTGATTCGATTTTGTCGTCAGAAAATTTGAGATCCGGCTCTCAAACATTGTTGGTCGGAAATTCCGATGGAAAAAGTCCGATGGAGCCCACACATGGTCGGATTTTCTGACAACATGGTCCGATCGGACATTTCCCATCGGAATTTCCGACCGTGTGTACAAGGCAAAAGTCCAATCTAAACAATATCTGCACTGTGTTACAGTGGAATCTTTACAGGCCCTGGCTGGTTGTTTCACAAAGAATTGTATTGCTTTTTTAAGTTTTACAATAAAAAAGAAGGAATGAACAGCAAGCAAAGGCACAGTGAAATTGTTTAAATAGTATGGCAAGTGAAGGCACTTCTAATAGGGAACTTCAGTGTCACAGTAGTGTATACCAGCACAGATGATTGTAAATTACTACCAAACAATTCAAATGGAAATCATAACTGAAAAGGTTAGTGAGGTGCACCAGTCAACGAAGGTTGCTCTTTGCCACTGGTAATCAGCATAGGAAAAGAGAAGAAGAAAAGAAAAATGGGGGAAGTAAATGGAAAAGGTAAAAAGTGAGAATAGCTGCAATAGGAGCTTGTCTGGGAGCAAGGGAGAAGAGGGGGAGGTGAGGGAGGGTAGGGCTGGGAGAGTCTAAATTACATTGCCAGTGAATTATGGTTTCACTGAAATCAAGGCCCTGTCTATGTTCACATGGAGTGTCATATGGGATCCAAGGATCCCAAATTTAAGGAATTTGGTATAGGTGTCCTCTACATGCTTTGGCTGGTTGCATTAGCAATGCTCACACTGCGTTCCTGTGAGCATTAAAGCAGCACTCTAACTTGTTTCTGCAGTCATTGTGAGTCTGAGATCTTCTCAAGAAATGTTCAAAGCATACTGGAAATATTCCTGCAGATCCTCTGTGCAGCGTGTATCCCTGGACCCATGCCACCATTTAAAAAATGTATGTTATACTGCCCATGTAAGAAATAGAGTGCATGATGTAATGTGCCTCATCTTGAGCATGGACTGTACAACATTACATTCATCTGTTTTTCTTTTAAAATGCTTGCTCTGCTAACAAAGCTGTCATTGTCTCCTCATTTGAATCTTTACATAATATTACATAAAGACGCTCCATTTCCTTCAACCAGGCTACTACACTGCTCTGTACCATTTTCTATACATAGTAATAAAATGCTTTAGAGAACACAGGACCAGATCTTCCAACAACCCTATATGGTCTAATCTTTCAGAATTCCTCACTGTCTGCAATTCACAATATTGGTCTTCCTATGGTATAAAGTAAATTCATCAGGTGTACTCCACGGTGAGCTCAAGTCATTTCATCAAATGAGTTTGGGGATCTTATCCAAATTTGTATTTATTTTATCTACAACAATGCCAGGCAGTCTAAACCCAGTTTGGTAAACATAATGTATCCCTCTCCAAACAGAATTTGAATAACAAATTAGACAAAAAGATAGGACCACATTGGTCTTCAAACATTATGCAGCACTAAATAATGCTTCCCTTCCTATGTTGTAGACACCATAAAATCCAAAAGATAGATGACATTAACCAAATTATTTAACTCGCAGTTGGGGACTGGCAGGAGTTTGAGGACACTTATTATTCATGGGGCTGTGTGATTTAATCCAAAGACCAAGTGATGCACGAGAGATTCTTTCATCAGGCCAGTTATACCCCAGCCAAAGTATATACATTAAATCTACACTTCTCCCTCTTATGCTTTAGATGCTGCAATGAAGCAGCCAACTTTTTTTCATACCCTTTGGACATGTGAAATCATCCAGGACTTCTAGATAATTTCCATAACTTCACTGTATCTGCTATATGTCTTCCTAATTCACGTACCTCCAAAAGGACTTACAACTATCTAAATATGCTAAAAAAAAACCTTTACACACTTTATATTCTTATGCCAAGAAGGTCATACGATTAACATGGAAGGAACCATGTTTTTTTTTGTTTGTTTTTTATTGTTTATAATTTTTTTAAGGATTACAAGCAAATGTAACATTTCAAACATGGTATAAGGATGAAGTTACAATAATTAGTAAGAACAAAATATTTAGGATAATCATAGTGTTCAGGTTATCTAAGTTACAGTATACAGAATGGAGAAAAACAGGTTTTGGTATTACATCATGGTATTATATGAAAACTGAATGTATATCAGAATTTAACCTTAGATCAGTTAGTGGTCTATTCACATATATCTGCTAGACTATCCGTGACTTATATAATGTTGTGGGAAGTTGTACCTCCGTATTGTATTCAGATGAGTTCCACTTCCCCCAAATAGTATCAAATTTTGTCAGGGAATCTTCTATGACCGCTGTAAGGTGTTCCATCCTACAGATATCTGCAATGGCTGAGAGAAATTGTGCAAAAGTAGGAGGAGTAGTAGTCCGCCAGCATTGTGGTATGACTAGTTTAGCTGCCAGTAAAGTATATGCCATCAGTTTATTAAGGGACTTAGTGATTTTCTTGAGGGGTAGACCCAGCAAGAGATGTAGAATGGGATGGGAATTCCCAAATCTTTTTCCAAAAGGATGTGTACTTGTGACCAGAAGGGGATGATAGTGTGACATTCCCAGAATATTTGGTAGTGGGTACCCAGAGAGGAACCACATCTCCAGCAATGACTGTGGGGTCAGAGTTTGTGGGCTGCTAAGAATTTGGGGGTCCTATACCAAAACATTAGTATTTTATAGGCCGTTTCCTTGAACCATGTTCTTCCTCTTTAGCTGAATGATAACAACAGGGTCATTATAATCTGAACAGATATATCTAGGAGCTTTGAGCACAAAAAAACTGAGAACATTTGGGGCCTTGTTTTCATTCCACTCATACACTCCTTTCATTGGAATGTGGTGTTTTATAATCTGGTGGTAACTATTGAGATAAAAATTGTCTGCTGTATGTATGGTATTCTTCCTTGTACTTACTGTGGCATTGCAATTTTTTTATTTAAACTCCTAATCCTAAATTTGACACATAGAAGACTTTGTGTATGAAGGTATTTGTGTTTTTATGGTTTATGTTGTACTGTTAAAAAATAAATGCAAAATATCTGTACAAAAAGAAGTGTATATTCTTCACTACTACCTTGCAATTATTTATCAACTCACACTCTACAGGCATACTTGTATAAAAGTGACTGAGTCAGACACTTCCTTACAGTTTACTGCTCTATCGTATTAAGTTGTCAAGTATTATTGATTTAATCTAAAGCTAAAAGTTAATGTCTGCCCAACAAACATTTCACTGTTTGTTTTTCCAAGGAAAGCAAGTAAAGAAATTACAATCATTTCTCTAATATATGATACCTGGACAAATCGTTGGCCAAAAATATCAGATGTCTTAATCTCAGCTAGAAATATGAACCCTTTATGTACAACATTTTTATGTTTTAAAAGTTGAAGTCAAAACTCTATAGTAAGCATTAAAAAAACTAGGGAAAATAGGCATGTGCAGAGTAATTTTGCTTTCACTGAATCTTATCAAAATCAGCCTCTAATATTGCTTAGGTGTAATTTTCTAAATAATAATATACTTGTAAGAAAACCTTTTCATGTTGTTTTGCAAGCCAACTAAATTGTGTAAAGCCACATCAAACAACTGTTAATGACTTGTTGGGCCTAATTGAAGGGGTTCATAGATGCATTCAGCCCCGGAAGGATTTACCCCCTTAATGACCAGTCCATTTTTTGCAATACGGCACTGTGTTGCTTTAACTGACAATTGCACGGTCTTGCGATGTTGTACCCAAACAAAATATATGTCCTTTTTTTCCCACAAATAGAGCTTTCTTTTGGTCGTATTTGATCACCTCTGCAGTTTTTTTTTTTTTCGCTATAAGAAAAAGAGCGAAAATTTTTAAAAGAAAAACACATTTTTTTACTTTCTGTTCTAATACACATCCAAAAAACAAATAATATTATTTCTTCATCAGTTAAGGCCAATATGTATTCGTATTCTTACATATTTTTGGTAAAAAGAATCCCAATAAGCGTATATTGATTGGTTTGCGCAAAAGTTATAGCGTCTAAAAAATAGGGGATGGATTTACAGGCATACCCTACTTTTAAGTACACAATGTGGTTTATTTACTAAAGCTGAAATCAGGCTCACTTCTGCATAGAAACCAAAGCTTAATTCAGCTTAAGTCAGTGGACGCTAAATCTACGCGTGTGTCCACGCTATCTCATGCACAGACCAACGTACAGGTGTATATCTGAGGAAGCCGGTCGGCAAGTGGTTAAATCACAATAATATAGTCCTCCAAACAAAGTGCTGACTGATAATACTTAGGAAAAAAACACAGACTGCAAACAGGCAATTGTAATAATATGTGGGCAACAAATTGCAAATTGTTACAAAAAACTGTCAAAAAATAAGCATTTGCGATAATATGCAAGCACATACATATAAAACATGGGAAACAAATGGACAAGCACTGCAATAAGTGGGCAACAAATCGGTAATTGTTACAATACATGGAAAACATACAGGCAATCATGCTTTTTTTTTTTTTTTGAGGTCCCACTAAATAGACTATTCCTTGTTTGTATGCCAAAAAGGCATTGTGCTCTTAAAGTAACAAGTATGTGGATTATTTGTTTTCAGCCTCACTAAAGTGCATTGTATCTTGAAGAAAGCAAGTACTGAGGAAGTATGGTGGCTGCCATTGCTACCCTCTCTTTCTGAAAATACTAATTGCCTAAATGAATTGAATTGTATTTCTCCCAATATAATCCTTAAAATTACTATCCTTTACTTTACTTTTCACTGATTAGAGTGGAAGTAAGCATAGTGAACATTAAAATAAAAAACTACTAATAGAGCACGTGTATTGAACAAAGTACATTGAATACTGTAAATTTCATCTCACCTTAATAGTTGTACCTTTCCTGTTTCATTAGGAGCATCTACATGTGTCATGTGTTTTTGTGTCATAGGTGTGATACCTATGACACAAAAAATGTTGCATTGCTACTACATATACACCTGTTTTAGTAAATTTAACTCAATACATGTATTTGTCTACAGTAAAGGACTATGACCTATGAATATGGCTACAAGTTTATTCCTAAAATATTTTTTTGTTCACAGCTTATTCAAACAGTAAGTGCTGTAGACAAAGATGAGCCTCTTCGAGGACATACTTTTTTCTTTGAGCTGGTTCCAGAATTTTCTGTCAATCCAAACTTTACAGTCCTAGACAATAAAGGTAAGTAAGGCTTACATTTTATCTTTGCCAGAACATGTTGCTTTTCTTAATCAGATAACTATTTTTTTTCTGTTTGTTCTAAATTACAGACAACACTGCAAGTATCCTTACAAAGAGAAACAGATATAACCGGAATAAAATAAGTACATATGCATTGCCAATAATTATTTTTGACAATGATTACCCAGTTCAAAGTAGCACTGAAACGTTAACTATACAAGTATGTGCCTGTGACAAGAAGGGAAATGTGCTGTCATGCAATGCAGAAGCCTTCTTACTTCCAGCTGGACTGAGCACTGGAGCATTAATTGCAATTTTACTTTGTATCTTGATTCTTCTGAGTAAGTTACTAACGATGTATGAACCATTCACTCCAGTATGTTGGTAACTGTGGTTGATAATTAGAGAGTACATTAGTCAGAGTTTAGATGTGCTTGCAAAATTATACAAAACACACTTATGTCACAATATCACCTTTGGCTATAGAAGATGACTCTAACAAAGGCCAGGAGACAATAACACATGGGGGTTATTTACGAAAAGGCAAATCCACTTTGCACTACAAGTGCAAACTACAAGGGCAAAGTGCACTTGAAATTGCACTGAATGTGCACTTGGAAGTGCAGTTGCTGTAGATCCGAGGGGGACATGCAAGGAAAAAAAAAAACAGTATTTTGGCTTGCACATGATTGGATAATAGAATCAGCAGAGCTTCCCCTCATTTCAGCTCTACCCCTCAGATTTACAGCGACTGCACTTCCAAGTGCACTTTCAGTGCAATTTCAAGTGCACTTTGTAGTAGTTTGCACTTGTAGTGCAAAGTGGATTTGCCTTTCGTAAATAACCCCCATGATGACACCTTGTTATATAGTGTATATTTTCTTGAACTATGCATCAAAATAAGCTTTTAAGTTGGTTATCTAAAAAAAAAAAAACATATGCTTCACATCAATAGGTATTTTGAAAAGGAAACTATTTGAAAAGTGCACAAAGTAACGTGATATAGTAGGCAATAGCTAAGACTTGAGGAGAAGAACATAACACAACTCAAAGTAAAGCAAATTGAATGTGTGCTTACAAAGAAATTGTACCAACAAACAGGAGACTACAGTTAAAATGTATTTAAACAATAAGCTACTGATATTTATCTAAAAAAAGACTAATAACAATAAAAATATGGCTATACGAAAAACTGAATGAACATGAATTACATTAGCCACCTGCCGATACAAGATCAGGTCAGAACCAACATGGTAATCAATAGCTTTGTTGATAAACAAAGCCAAAGAAAAGAAAAAAGAAAAAAAAGCTCTAAGAATATTAGCCAGTGTTCTCTTTGTGTGGACCACAGGTGACTTAGAACAATAGGGAAATTACCTGTCTAAGGCTTCTAAAGCCCCATACACACGGTCGGATTTTTGCATGGATTCGGTTCGATCGGACAATGTTGTTGAAAAATCAGACCGTGTGTATGCACCATCGGACAGTGTACGTCGGATTGTCCGACGGACAAAGTCCTATCTCCTGCTGGATAGATTTTCCGACAACATGGTCCGATCACACCAAATCCGATCGTGTGTACGGTTGTCCGACGGACAAAGTGCTACGCATGCTCAGAAGAAATTCTGTGACGGAAGCGCTCGGTCATGTAAAACTACCTTTCCTAATCGACACAGCACATTCGTCACGCTGCAATGTTAAAATGTCTTTAATGCAGCGCATTCTCTTTTTCTTTACAATGCAACAAAAATGACATGTTTTAGCTGCTCCTATTCACCCGCACTTCTCACAAACTTAGTTCTTTATTACTTTTCAGGATTTATACACTACATGTTTATTTTTTACTCAGATCGTAAAAGAATCTTTGTTATATTTTTAGCATGATTTGTCTTTTTTTTTTTTTTTTTTTGGGGAAAACATATTTGAAGGAGATTTATTTTTTATTTTTTGGAGGGGGTTTGTGTGTCTCAACTTAGCAAAACCACATTATTAACATTTGTATTTGTTGCTTAAATTTACTAGGAATTTGTTGGTTGTTGGTGCCCCTTGTTAATTCTACTTTAGGATTAGTGAAATGTACCTGCCTACTCAAAGAAAAACTGTCATTGTAGAAAAGTAAAACACAATAGTCAATGATTATTTCAAATCCAAAAAACATTTATTTAGGTCTCAGCAACAAACCAAAGAGGAACGCAGCCATGGTGAAACTTGGGGAATTTGCAAAGCCTTGGACACCCACGGCAACCATCATTTTTCAAGCTTAGAAAATTGGGGGCCTGCGGAACACCTATCTAAATAATAAGGGAGTGCAATCTGGTCCTGAAGTCCAAAACATCCGGAACTGCAGCAGATGCCATCTAGGTCCCCAGGCTCTGGTCCTACGAGAGGCTCCATCTTCTCTCAGACCAGACTGAATCAAGGTCATCACTCTCTTGTCTTCCTTGTACTCTTCCTTCCATGCCGTGGTGCTGGTGCTGGTGGGGTGGCAGAAGGAGGAGGAGGAGGCGGAGCAAGGTCACTCTCGCAAACATGTGTGAGGGGAGTCATCTCCCCAGCCATCCCCTCATTTAGGATTTTGAGGATGACCTCCTCACACATGCTGCGTTGCCCCGCCTCCATACCCGTCATTTTATTGGCAACCAAGGAGGCAAAGGCCTCCTCGTAGGTGGGTGTGGCATATAAGGAGGCTGAAGCATCTCGTATCAGCTGGAGCGCTGACTCTCCCACCTCCCCCATGCTTTTCGCCCTTCTGTAGGGAAGGCGGAGGGGAGGGACTTGGGAGACAGTCAGGCTCCTACGCCTACCCCCCTGTTGGCTGCCACTAACCCCTGCCTCCTCCTGACTGCCACATTCCACAGCCACCTCCTGGCTGAGGTCTTCCTGTGTATGAAAAAGGGACATAGTTTCAGTTATTTGTTCATCACACACACACAATTTTCATCTAGTGACTGTTGCAAAATGTTTACAAATAGAAAACCATACAATTCTCAGCCCTGCAGTTTAGATTCTTCCCAAAAATGTCTCCAACACCACTGTCTGTTGATATGTCAATCACGTTAGGAACTAAGCAATTGGGGATCCTGAATTAACTGAACATCATTCATTATTCCCAAAAATGGTTACAAAACTACTATACCTGGAACAAGCTGGGCTCCTGCACATCTTCCATATTGGAAGGCCCAGGTTGGTCCTCGGAAGCCTCATCAGGGGTGGCGTGCGTGGAAGGACGCGTGCAAGGAAGAGTCGAGAGTGACTTCCTAACATTAGCCTGGTCTTTGAGAAAGTGGAGCCTCTCATAGTACCAGAGCGTGGGGACATAGACATCAGCTGCTGCAGCTCCAGATGCTATGGACTTCCGGACCTTATTGCGCTCCCGGAAATAGGTACTCCTCATGTTATTAATTTTGACTTTTAAGTTCGCCACGGTTGCCGTGGGCAGGTTTGGCTTTACAAATGCCACAAGTTTCAGCATGGCTGCGTACCTCCTTGGTCTGTTGCTGTAGTCGCGGTGCTTTGCTTGCCATAATAGGGGAAATTTCCTGTATTTATCAATGAAGAGGGGGAGAAAACTCACGTCGTAGAAGCCCTCCATCACCTCTGCAAGACACAACACCACACAAAACAATATAAATAATGTCAGCCTAAACTCTCCTAATCTTCTCCATAAAGAAGCCTCAAGTTCTAATCAGTCTAGGCTAGTTATGTACCAACGTCAAATTGCACCTTCGTTTCTATCGATCGTCTCGTGCGTGAGCTTTCTCTCCCCTCGTCTCCCAGATCGTGGCTACGACACAGGCGTGTGACGTTTTATATACAGTGCGCATGCGTCAAACTCCGCCCGCCCCTGACGATCTTTCTCGTCTATTCCCCACCCCTTTACGGCGCAGTGTGGAGAGCACATGGCGGGGACACAGCAGGTGCGCCCCAAATATCCCACCAACGAGGAGGAGGACGAGGAAAGTCCGGAGGCAGAAACGTCCCGATCCCGGAGCCTGAAATTCAAGGCCTCCAATATGTCATTTGGAGAAATGTTGGAGATGGTGGACATATTAAAGAGGAGCGACTATGATGGGAAGTATGGGCCTTACCTCAACCCCAATGTCCGCAAGGCCAAGATCATGTCTAAAGTTGTGAGAAGGCTGTACAATCATTTTGGGGTACAACGATCCAAGGAGAAACTCAGGAAACGCTGGTCAGACCTGAAACTGAGGGAGGCCGATCAGTACAGAAAGATCAAGCGAGTTCTTCAAAAAAGTAAGTAGTTGTGTTTTGTGTTTGATTTCTTGCTTGCATACTGCTCCATGTGGTTTGATTTTTACAAAGTTGTACATTCCAAAATGGCCACTTTCAGGTTCGTCTGTGCATTCGATCGTACTCAGCCTCGATCATGATCGTGTGTGTCCATTCGATCGTACGCAACCTCGATCGTTCGGCCACTTATAATACGAGGTTTGGTGAATTTTTTATTGAAAGGAAGTTTGTTCTCACTAGAGATGTCAGCAAGAGCGTAAACCAAATTTATTCAATGTAAAGGAGAGGTCACTCAGTAGCTGTTTACCCATCTGGACTCTAGAGCACTAGTGCTGGACACCCAAACCCCCTTTTTATTATGCTTTTCCACACATGTGCTCCAGTGGATACTAGAGGGGGGTCTCCATCAGACAAACTTCTACCAAAAAGCTAGTAAGTTTAGCACCTTTACAAAGTGACTACATTCATGTAGTTGGCATTTGTAACTGGCGAAACAAAAATAGTGTCCGTCACTTTCAAGCAATGTTTGTCATTTCCTATTTCTGCCCTCAATAGATTGTGTTGCTAAATCTTCCTTTTGTACATTCTCATAGGGAGCGAAAACTTGGGCCGTCTGAGGAAACCCCAAAACCAACACCTCCCAAAAAAGGGGAAAGAGCAGAAGCAGAGGAGGAGGAGGAGGAAGGAGAGATCATCGAACTTGGAGAACTTGTCACCACAACAGGTGAGTGTGGGAGAACACAGCTACTGGTAAGCTAATCAATGTATGGCTGCCTCATTTCCAACACCCGATTTTTGTTTGTTTGTGGTTTTTAGGTGACGTGGATGTTGTGGAAGAAAAATCGCACTTTACCACAGAGAGTGCCCACGTACTCATCGGGGAGATAATGGTCTGCAATAGAGATCTAGATTACATAAAGCAAAACATCAATGATGTTCAAAAAAAATTGAAGAACATCATTGATGTTTTAGGGAAAATATGAAAACGCACCAAGTAATTAACACACATTTGTGCCTGCTTCTGAACACATTTGCAACTTAAGAACTGTGTGAAATTTGGAACATGCACACATTGTGTCCACATGTGCTAGCTCCCATCATGGTGGATGAATGACAATGTTTTTTTGGGGGTGCAACCACTTTACGAACTACGAAAGTGGTTGTGGTGAAGGGGTTGCACCCCCAAAAAACGTCCATTCATCCCCATGATGGAAAATGGCACTTTTGAAGCTTCTAGGCATGTGTTTTACCATCTAATGACCATTTTCAGACCCAAATTGTGTGCATGTTCTAAATTTCCACTTTCCAGGGGTGACCCCCCATGTGATGAAGGCAAGATCAAACACACTTTGAACATATAGTCATGTCTGATCTTGTCTTCACTTTACAAAGTTGAACTTTCCTAGTTCATAGGTTCTGTTTTGCTCCATGCCTGGTTTTACCAATTGCGGAATGTTTGTAAACAATGTTGTAAATAACCAAGATGTTGTCAGTTTGGGCAAGAAGATTGTAAACGCACTTGTGAATGTTTTCCAAGTAAACTTTTTTACTTTTCTAAATGTGTGGCTTCCTTATTTAAAAAACACAATGCATTATGTATGTCAAATGTAAAGGATATGGGGGGCAATGGGTGTTATTTACTAAAGGCAAGTCCACTTTGCACTGCAAGTTTCTTTTCCAGGGCACTTTTTCACTGCACTTGTAGAGCATAGTGGATTTGACTTATGTAAATGACACCCACAGTGCTTTGTACGAAAACACGGAGCACAGCATTTTTGAGAATACACACATGTCTGACCTGGTGATGAAAAGGAGTATTTTGGGTGTCAGTTATGCACTACAAACCTTCTCTAGACCAAAGATTAGATATCAAACACACAACATGAGAATAATCTTTTTGGGAAGAAGAGACTGTTACCTCCTTTTGCCCAGAAAGTGCATTCCCACTGTCGAAGGCAAAGGGAAAAAAATTCAAGGTCAAATAAGCTAAAAAGAATACGGAAATTACAAGAAATCATAGGTTGGTTGAAAACTAAGATTTATTAAAAAATGCCTCTCACACATCGTCAGGCAGAGCAATGGCCCCCCTACCCACAAAGTAGTCCATATATTACTCGCGGACCGCACGGGCATTTAGAGGGGGCAAGCCTGGACGTGCCACTTGAAGGGCTGTGAGGTCAGCATTTGGAGGGCCCTCCACATCTGGGCCAACGGGCACCACATAGTTCCTGTTATGTCTTTTGAGGAAGTTGTGCAATATGCAACAGGCAAGAACTATGTGGTTCAGTTTGTATTCCGCCAAGTTAATAGCCGTCAAGAACAGGCGGAAGCGGCTGGCCAGGATGCCAAAAGTGTTCTCAACAACTCTTCGGGCTCTGGACAGCCTGTAGTTGAAGACCCTGTGGTCTGGGGTGAGGGTCCTCATCGGGAACGGCCTCATCAGATGGGGAGTCAACGCAATTGCTTCATCTGCGACAAAGACGAAGGGGAGTCCTTCTGCATTCTCCTCTGGAGGTGGCAAGCACAGACTGCCACTTTGGAGACGCCAGTAGAACTCCGTGTGCGCAATGGCACCACCATCCGAGATCCGGCCGTTCATCCCCACGTCCACATACATAAATTCATATGTCGCCGACACCACCGCCAACATCACTACACTATTAAACCCTTTATAATTATAATAGTAGGACCCCGAGTTGGGCGGTGGGACGATGCGGACGTGTTTCCCATCAATTGCCCCTCCGCAGTTAGGAAAGTCCCAACGGCTGGCAAAGTGGGAGGCCACAGTCTGCCATTCCTGTGGCGTGGAAGGGAACTGTGGCGTGAAACAAGAAAAAAAAAATTAGTCACTTTGCACATAAACATTGCAAGCAGATTAGACAATCAACATCTTGGAACAAGAGCATTGTTTAAAATTTGAGGCTGGAAAGTATTTGCCCAGAAAAGTAGAGGCTCCCCTTCACAGATTAATCACCCCCATCAATCCCCACACTTCTGATAGGCCATTGGCAATAACTAGGGTTTGGGGGGGGGGGGGGGGGGGATTGGACAGGTAACCCTCTGCACTTCATTGATTGGCAAATGGCTCAATAATGTGTGCTAGTTTGGCCAGACCCTCACTTAACACTATTGGCAGCCCCCAGGAAAGCTAAAATAACATTTCAAACACCCCCCCCCCCACCAAAAAAAGGAAAGCACATTGGGACATTATGAAATTACAAAGCAAGCTAATAGGAGGGAAAGAACACAAAAAAAAAAGGAAATGGAAAGTAGGGAGACAGCCCCTTGCACTACATGCTTTGATGAATTCATCCGTAAAGATGCCCACTATAAAGAGGTAGGTATATAGTGTGTATTGACCTTGGGAAAGCCAGCAGATAGAGGATTGGTACCATCTGACAGAGCAGTTTGGGGAGGGGGTTCCTAATGAGTTTGCCCCCCCCCAAAAAAAAGGGGCTCTACATGAAGTAAACCACACAGCAAACATTAGTGCGTATTTTAGGGGGTGTTTGGGGGCAAACAATACTATGCAGCAGACAAAAGACATTGCTTAAGTGACTAGGCCAAAGGTGTCTATTGGGGCAGAAGAGCATGCTGGGGAGGTAAGTGAAGGGAAAAATGCATGAAGGAGAAAAGGGGCACAGCATATTAGAACATATTGCAATCATGGTAATTAGGGAAGGAGGTCAAAAATACAAGACATTAGCAAACAGAGCATACATAGAAGGGAAGAGTAAAGGAGAAATGTTACCTTAATATAGTCCTCCTGCAGGACCTCGATGATGGCAGAACAGGTCTCTGGAATAATGATTCCCAGGGCCTGGGGAGAGATACCTGAAGAGAACTTCAAATCCTGAAGACTTCTCCCTGTCGCCAAGTACCTCAACGTGGCAACAAGCCTCTGCTCCTCCGGAGTAATGGTTTGTCTCATGCAGGTATCCTGCTGGCTGATAAAGGGGGTCAGCAAAGCCAAAAGACGGTGAAAATCGGGGTCCGTCATCCGGAGAAAGTTCCTGAAATCATCAGGATTATTCTCCCGGATCTCACAAAGCAAAGGCATGTGCGAGAATTGGTCACGCTGAAGCAACCAATTCTTGGTCCACATCCTCCTCGTCACTCTGTTCATGGATGGGTCTTGGGTCGAAGCTAAAAGCCCGACACCAATTCCGCGTACAGCACGAACTCGGCGATGAGTACGCACGGGAAACATCGCTCACAAGGTCACAAAAGGTCGGCTGGTCAGAACGGACAAACAGAAAGCACCGATAAACAGCAAGGCCTGAAAGAACGAAATGAATACCAGAAACGAGCAGACAATAAGCAGTGCAAATCAAAGCGTCCTATATCAAGATATAGGCCGCAATGACCAACAAATGCGAACTGACTACACGCACTAATAAACAGATACGCACGACAAGCACAAACTGAAGAGCAGTAACGATCTGAGTCAGAAAACTGAGAAGCGCGAATCTTAAGTCACCAAACTTCGACTAACTCGCGATAAACACGGGATCAGCAGAAGGAGCCCAACGGGTGCCTGACGTGGTGCTGAACTTCCCTTTTCTAATCTCGTGGAAGACGACTTACGTCACAACGTTCTTGCAGACCGGATATTCCGACAACGTAGTCCGACCGTGTGTACGCAACACCAACATCGGACAAAGTACGACGGACAGGATCCGACCGACCTGGTCCGCGGATAATCCGACCGTGTGTATGGGGCTTCAGAGTGTCTGTACTCACAAGGCTCTAGACTCTCCCTCTGTCAGCTATGGGAGGGTCAGCCCTTCAGACTTCAGGCACTCAGGCCACCTACCTGAGACCATATGGCAACACGTTTTGGGGGAGGAAGTGCCTCTCCCCCAGCCTGGTGCAATCCTCTGCTAGGAAAGACCAAGATCCCATGTGCTCCTTGTATATAAATACAGGCATGTCTAGGTGTATCTCCCTTTGTAATTAGCCAGGGCTGTATGAATATTCATACTCCCATCTGCATGATTTCCACCTACACTCCAGCTCTTTTCATAGTTGCTAGGACATAGAGAAACTTCAAGACAGCATTTGCAGCACCAGAGCACACTGAGTAGTCTACATTAGCCACCTATAACTATCAGCACTATCTGTTAAGCAGACAGCAATTAAATGTACCTAGCTGTCTCTCTGTTAAGCAGAGAAATCAAAAACTATTATACACTCATCCTAGCACCTACATCAAGGTGACCCGTGACAGCTTAAACTGTGGCAAAATTAAAAAAGAGCAGACTTCAATTACCTGTAAACCAACAAATGAATAACACACAAAAAAAGCCTAGAGAGGAAGCTAAGTACACCTGCTAAAGGCCAACCCCTAAAATTTAGGGTTATTGCCAACCACAAGAGTACCTATAAAGATTAGAGTAATGCCCCGTACCTAAGGGATAATTATTTTTAATATGATTGTCAAGTACTAACATTTTCTTGGCATGGTTTGACCTGCAGAAGGGATATAGTCTATATAGAGGCCTTAATACTTTTTTATGATTTTTAGCAAATGCTGGGTAAATACAGCATATTTAACATAATATCAGCTTTTAAACTAACAGACAGTTACAGAACCCACAGACATTAATTCTGTGTCTACCGATTGAAAATGCCTGAAAATAACATATCATCCTTTGGCACACTAAGAAATTTTGTAAAAACCCTCTTCAGGAACACATTTGATTGGGCAAGTTTTAATCTTTGCCCAAGTAATCTTGGTTCCTTAAAAATGATCCTGCATCAGAGTTGTCATCCCAAGATGAGTTAAATTACATGTACCATCAGATTTATTTTTCATTCTAGATACACGCCTGCTAGGTAGTAGCAAGCTTTTAGGTATTCATTATCTTTTTAATTGAGATCACATGCCTATATCTCTCCTTCACACCAGAAGGTTAGCGCTACTTTTGTTATGGCATTATCCAAGTTCAATCTCTATTTCCTGGAATATGATTCCTGTTAAAGGAGGACACAGTTGTGCTTGCAAAGTAGCCTTATGTTTTTTTTTTTACTGTGATTGAAGAATCACTGGTTGAGTGAAAAGTGAGGAAATGATTCCTTCTTCCTGCAGCAGACTTATTTTGACATTCTCCCAAATGTATTCTCTCAGGAAGACTATATGAAGCTGTGGCTAGGCATATTATTTTGGCTAAAGCGCAATAACTATGTTATTATGATAAAAGATATATTGTAAATTGTATATTGTGTATTGTTAACAAGTTGCTGTATAGTGTAAATACACATCTTATTTAGCCCGTATAGCATATTTGACGTAAAGTTTCATAAATTTTCTGAATTTTGAAATTTATTTTTCACTTTTAGTCAGTCTTAAGCCCCATACACACGGTCGGAAAATTCGACCACCAAATCCATTGGATTTGGTCCGACGGATTTAGTCCGACACTGGTGTTGCATACACACGGTCGGACAAAGTTGTCGGAAAATCCGATCATTCTGAACGTGGTGACGTTTGTTGCCTACGACGGGACTACGTAGAGGCTAGTAGCCAATAGCTTTGGTCTTGTAATGTGATCTGAGCATGCGTGGCACTTTGTCCGTCGGAATTCGCTACACACGATCGGAATTGGTGTGATCGGACTTTGTTGTCGGAAAATCTTTAGAGCAGGAGATAGAACTTTGTCTGTCGGACAATCCGATGGAAACTGTCCGATGGTGCCTACACACGGTCGGAATTTCCGACAACATTGTCCGATAGGACAGAATCCATCGGAAAATCCGACCGTGTGTATGGGGCTTTAGAGAGTCCAACAGCAAGATCTTTCTGCCATGATTTCAAACTCTGTTCCTTTACATCTGTTAACCACTTCAGCCCGGAGGATTTGGCTGCTCAATGACCAGAGCACTTTTTACAATTTGGCACTGCGCTGCTTTAACTGGTAATTGCGCGGTCATGCAATGCTGTACCCAAACACATTTTTTTCCCTACAAATAGAGCTTTCTTTTGATTATATTTGATTGCCACTGCAATTTAAATTTTTTACAATATAAATGGAGAAAGACCGAAAATTTTGAAAAGAAATTATAATTTCTACATTTTGTTATAAAAAAATCCAATAAACTAAATTTTTGTCATACATTTTTTTTTTTGTTTTGTTTTTTATAAATTTCAATCTTTATTAATTTTTCCCAAAATTTTTTTAACAGCATAATAAAAAACAGAAGGCCTCTTGTTACATGTAAGGTACTTTTACAAACAGTGTTTGTTAGTCATTCCTATTTTTTTATATATAGACCCCCACATCTATCCCCATACGGGGAAAGAGAGAGCCTCTTAAGTAAGATGGAGCAGCATAACAAAGGGTAAAAGATCCCCCCTTATCTCATCCCCCCCAACTCCTCTCCCCACCAGTCCCCTACCCTCATTTTACTTATCTAATTTGTATGTGCTCCTTCCATCCAAGGTCTCCACATCTTGTTAAACTCCTTTAAATTGCATCTCTTTATATAAGCGTCTCTCTCTTTAGGGAGGGTTTTATTTACTGTATCTATCCAATTTTTTACCGTGGGCGGTACCTTTGATTGCCATCTCACAGTTATCATCTTCCTAGCTTGAAATATGCTCCTCAATATAGCTACTGTAGTACTCTTAGTTTCTCCCTGCTCTTGCCTATACTCCAATATGCATGTCTTAGCTTCCTTTTTCAGCCTAATTTTAAATATTTCCTTCAAGATTTGAATCGCTCCTTCCCAGTACCGAAAAAGTTTGGGGCATTTCCACAACATGTGGAGTAAGTCCCCCGACTCTAGGCACCTGGGACAACTATCGCCTGGTCTTTTTCCAAACTTAAATAAGCGCCTTGGGGTGTAATATGCTCTATTCAATAGCATTAGGTGTGAAAACTTCTGTGAAGGAGAAACTGATACAACGGGGCTTAACTCCAATATTTTCTTTCACTGGTCCTGGGGTATTACCACTATATCCTGTTCCCATTTTTATTTTACCTCTTCTAATTTCACCTCTCCCTTAATTTCCCTATTTATCTGTCTGTATATTTCTGAGATGAGCCCGACCCCAGTATACATTGTACCAAAGGGAGCTCTTTCCATACTAGAGGTTGGATTCTAAATTGGGCTTCTAAGACATGACCTATTTGGAGGTAGTTGTAAAATGTATTCTGAGGGATATTAAATTCCCTTTTCAATACTTCAAATTCTTTAATGGTATTACCCACATAGAGTTGTCTCAGCCTTTTAATTCCATTTTTTCCCACTCTCCAATCTTTCCCATTAAACTTATTT
The DNA here is from genome assembly GCA_028564925.1 of Lithobates sylvaticus. Lineage (NCBI taxonomy): Eukaryota > Metazoa > Chordata > Amphibia > Anura > Ranidae > Lithobates > Lithobates sylvaticus. Next base: position 248,474,538 of record CM053030.1, read on the forward strand.
CCTGTAGATTACTGTTGTTCCAGATGGGGGTATATATATATTAAACTCTCTATATTTCATACATTTTTTAACTGTTTTCCATACTTTACTAATCATTTTTATTGTTGGGTATTTGTATCTAAAAGAACCGGCCTCTAAGGTCTCTATTAATGTCTCATGCAGAGCTCCTGTCAACAGAATTTTACCATTGGGTGTGCCTCCTTCTTGGTCGCCACATCCCGATATCTGTTGTAGTTGTGATGCTAAATAATAATATTCAGGGTTAGGCAATGCAAGTCCCCCTTCCCCCACTGGGAGCTGTAATGTACGCAGCCGTATCCTGGCTTGTCTTACTTTCCATATCAATTCCCTAAAAAGGCTCTCTATTTTATCAAACCATTTTCTTGGAATCCATATTGGAGAGTTATGAAGTACATACATCAATTGAGGCAGCCAGATAATTTTTATTAGGGAGCATCTGCCTGCCCTTGACAATGGCAGATGCTTCCAAATCTCAATTGTTTCCCTAAACTTAACAAAGTGGTACTAAATTTCTATTTATGAATTGATTGGGATCCCTTGTTATCCTTATCCCTAAGTATTTTAAGGAATCTACCACTGCCAGTTGAGATCTATCCCATACTATCCCTTCCCCCGCCGTGCCTTCCGGAAAGAGCTCGGACTTCGCCCAATTTATTTCTAAACCGGTAAATCTACCAAACCTCTCCACTATATTCATTGCTTCCTCTAGTGAGTGGTCCATATCCCCCAGAAAGAGCAGTACATCATCTGCATATAATGCTATACGGTCTTCTCCCGAGCTCCTAAGGAAGCTTGTGATTTCCAAGCTCTTTCTTATAGACATCGCCAGAGGCTCCATTGCAAGCGCAAAGAGCAGGGGGGACAATGGGCACCCCTGTCTTGCCCCCTCTCTAATTTTATTTGGTCTGAAAATGTATTATTGATTTTTAATCTTGCTATAGGTCTATCATAGAGCATTTTAATCCACCCAATCAGTAGGGGGCCAAATTCAAATTTCTCCAGCACTCGCCAAATATACCCCCATTCTACAGGCTTTAGTCACATCTAGTGACAATATTGCTCTTGAGCCCTCATTTTCTGTTGGCGTTTGTAGGTTTAAAAAGGCTCTCCTAATATTTGTGCTGGTAGATCCATTAGATATGAACCCCGCCTGATCAGGGTGGATCAAATTCGGGATAAGTTTATTTATTCTGGCTGCGATAAGTTTTGCTAAAATTTTTGCATCTGCACATAGAAGGGAGATTGGCCTGTAAGAGGCAACGTCCAGAGGGTCCTTACCTTCCTTATGGAGTACTATAATGGTTGCTTCCATCATTGAGTTGGGTAAATATCCCATCTAAATTGCCCCCTCTAAAGTTTTTAATAATTCTGGGATCAATATATTTGTCATACATATAGGCCAAAATGAATTTAGCCACATGTTTTTGGTAAAAAATGTCAATAAGCGTATATTTATTTGTTTACGCAAAAGTTATAGCGTCTACAAACTAGGGTACATTTTCTGTAATTACTGGTGTGCTAAAATAGCAGGGCAGTAACCCCCCCCCCCCCCAAATTACCCCGTTTTGGAAAGTAGACACCCCAAGGAAATTGCTGAGAGAGGCATTTTGAGCCCATTGAATATTTTTTTTTTGTCACAAGTGATTGAAAAATGACAAATAAATAAGACTATTACACAAAGTTGTCACTAAAAGATATATTGCTCAAACATGCCATGTCAAGATAGCACAACCCCCCCCCCCCCCCTAAATGACCCCATTTTGGAAAGAAGTCACTTCAAGCTATTTTCTGAGAGGATTGTTGAGTCCACAGAATATTTTATATTTTGCCACAAGTTTCGAGAAAATAACTTTTTTTTTTTTTTTTACACAAAGTTGTCACTAAATTATATTTTGTTCAAACACTGCTGTTTCTCCTGAGTATGGGGATACCACATGTGTGGGACTTTTTGTCAGTCTAACCGAGTACAGAACCCCAAAACCAATCATCGCCTTCAGGCTTTCTAAGGGCGTATATTTTTGATTTCACTCCTTACTGTCTATCACAGTTTTGGAGGCCATGAAATGCCCAGATAGCACAATCCCCCCCCCCCCCAAATGACCCCATTTTAGAAAGTAGACCCAAACTATTTGCTGAGAGGCATGTTGAGTATTTTGCAGATCTCAATTTTTGTCCCAAAATTTTGAAAAAACGCAAATAAAAATCAAGTGATGTGAAATCAACTGTTTCCACCTGAATTCCGGGTTGGCCAGTGAATGGGGGAAGTACGGGTGCTGCAGAAGTGGTGGGCTCCCAATTCGGATTGAAAAATGCAGCAGGAAGGGCACTGTGGGCTCAAAGGGCCTGTCTTTGTCTTCTTGGTGGCCACGGGACATTAGTTGTGCAAGCCACCTCACCAGCTTTAAGCTTGCACTTATGGGACTCATCACGTCACCACGTGATACTGCAGTGCTGGATGTACGACCAGGATGTACTAGACCGCTGGTGCTTGCCAGTTCACCAGAAGGATGAGCGGCACTAGTACTGGCTCTCTTCTCCATATGAGAGCCCTGAGAGCCCTGTGGTTCTTGCACCTCAACAACAGCAGAAGAACAGGGTCGGGTATACCTGACCTTGGCAGGGACCACTACTCTGTCGTCAGGGCTATCTGTTAGGGTGTCGCTGCTGTCTACGGGTTTGTATTCTGAGCCTGAATCTGACAGATGGGTGAGTTCCTCTTCAATGTCATGCTCAGAAACGTGTAGGCCTCTTCACCCGTGTACCTTTGATTGGACATTTTGGTCTTTAAATTTACTGGTACACTAGTGAGACTCACAGGAAAAAAGAGCACTGATTGTCAGCGACTGCTTCCAACGCTACCAAAAAAACTGTAAGCATTTGCAGGGATCAGGCCTGACTCTGCGAATGCAGCAGTTAAGTGTTTACTGTTTGGTCAGTGACAGTGATCAATTGATACTGCACTTGGGTGGGCTGGGCGGAGGGTCTAAACGCAGGTGCTAGCAGGTATCTGGGCTGATCCCGCTAACACTGCGTTTTTGGCAACCCTAAGCGGTATACTACTGGGGACGCTAGTATAGATCTGATCAGATATTGGTCCGTTCAGACACTATACTACTAAGGGAGGTGTATGGTGTGTGCATGGGTGTTAGCGCTACTGGCACTAATCTGACGCTGCCTGGGGCGACGCAGACCCTAATTGATGCTAAAACCTAACTGATATCACCCGCCGGGTGATCAGGGGTTAAACCTTTATTTAGGTAGTATACGGCAGGTGCCCTGATGCTATAAAAAAATAACTAGCTAAACAGTGTCATTGTGACACCAATACAGTGATCAATGGGTTAAACCTTTATTAGGGGGTCCCTAGACCTATCTGTTCCAGAAGGTGTTAAAACCCTCAAACTTAAAGTGTAAGTTCACCTTTACAGAAAAATCTGTAAGGTGAACTTACACAGGTCCCCCTCCTCGCCCCTCCCCCCCGGTCCGCTGACCTGGACCATGGCAATCTCTGGTTCTAAGCCCCAATACATCCACGTCAGGAGACCAGGGCTCAGAAATCCTCTCTGCATCAACGCATCTTCTCCATAGCTGACAGGATGGGCTATGCAGCTGCTGATTGGTCCAAAATGTCCCTCCTGATGAGGAACGTTTTTGGACATTCAGCTCAGGGGATTTCTAAGCCCCGGACTCCTGCACGGACATACCGGGGCTTAGAACCAGAGATTACCGCAGTCAAGGTAAGCGGGACCGGGGGGGGGGGAGAGGGACCTGTGTAAGTTCACCTTATAGATTTTCTGTAAAGGTGAACTTACTCTTAGTTTCAAAATTTTTATTATTGAAAACAACAAGTACAATGAGAAAACACAATAATACATACAGTCGATGCATAGAGGCGAGTTGCATAGCATCAAGAATATACATGAAACGTAGAACCACTAGTAGGCAAGGTGTTGGTGTATTCCATAACATACTAGAAAGGCCTCCCTAGGAGTGCTGCAAACGGCAAGACCAAGGCCCCCCAGGAGTTACCCTGTGGCACCCACGTCCCCCCGCTCCATAAAACTCTTGCCCTGGGAGGTTCCCCCGACACCCCTAAGGGGATCAAACTGTGTTGGGGCAGCCCCTCGAGTCCTCTGGGGCATGGTTAAATCCGAATGGAGGCTCACAGGACTGCATAAGTTACGTTGGAAAATGCACTCGGCACAGCAGTCCCCAGGGGGGGTAGAACCCCCAAATCCAGGGGCTCCTGCACCGCACTGAAAACTGCACTTACTAAATGGCCACAACAAGCCCATGTGAGGCAGACCTTAAAACAAATAATGCAATAAAATATTACCAGAAAGAATAAAAGGAGAAGAGGGTGAGGAAAAGGAGGGGAGTAGAGAGAAAAGGAGGGGGAGCCGTCTGACAGGTAGTAGGTTGTAGGGAAGTTGTTGACGCACCCTGGTTACATTTGTATACCAGGGATGAGGGAGATACCCACGTGATTTCCCCAGGGTTCCCAGGTGGACTCGAATTGTGCTTTGGAGTCTAGAAGAACACTGGTCAATTTGAACTTACTCTTTAAGCATGAGATCTCATGAATAGTGTTCCTAAGAGAAAGAGAATACTGTCCAGAATATAATGTTTGGTTGGACTTATCCATTTTAAATAACTCACAGTTCTCAAGATTGTCTGCTTACCCATGTGTGATGTTTTGTTCTTTAGTCTGTTAAAAAAATCTTATGAGTAATATATTTTATATTGCATATGTGAAATAACTTTCAGTTCAATAGCTACACAATATCTGCAGTGTATACTATATATATCGCTAGCAATAACATGACATTATGGCAATGTATAAAACAATGTAATAATTTTTTTTCTGTTGGAATAAACATTTTCTTTTCTATTTTAACTTTTTAGCATTGGTCATCCTCTTTGCAGCTTTAAAGAGGCAAAGAAAAAAAGAGCCCTTTAAAGTATCAAAGGATGATGTGCGAGATAATGTTGTGACCTATAATGATGAAGGAGGAGGTGAAGAAGATACTCAAGCTTTTGATATTGGTGCATTAAGAAATCCTGAAGCCAGAGAGGAAAATAAACCTAGAAGAGATATCATCCCTGATACTATATTCCACATACAAAGAGCAGTCCCTCTGTGGGAAAATGTTGATGTACAGGATTTCATTCAAAAAAGACTAAAAGAAAATGATGCAGACGCAACTGCGCCTCCATATGATTCTCTTGCAACATATGCCTATGAAGGAAATGATTCCATTGCTGAGTCTCTAAGTTCCTTGGAATCACCTGCACCTGAAGAAAATCATAATTATCATCATTTAAATGAGTGGGGGCCACGATTTAAAAAGCTGGCAGATTTATATGGAGGTGATGAAAGTGATTAATGAGGCTTATGCAGTTATCAATATTAAAGATAAAATAGATTGCTGTAAGTAACATATTCCACATATTTAAATGCTGTAGATATGTCCATAACTATTTTCCTACCCTTGATACATGAAACAACAATTAAGTAACAGTAATGCATTTTTAATGAAGTGTGTGGTAATAAAAAAATGCTAAAAACCTGTTGTGTGCCTTTAACATAATATCTTTATTTACCTTATATCTTTTGGTTTATTAAAACCCCTATTTTACATAAATCATACAGTGAACAAGCATTTACATAAAAAAGCAAACCAAAACAGAGATATGGATAATGTTTATTTTAAAATAATATTTACTATGTTATTTATTCAATGATAGTGTGTGATTCTTTGTTCATTCTATTTTTGTACATGTAAAATTATATTTTTGTATTTTGAGAAATAAAAATTATTTGTAATAAAAGTTCTTTTTAAAGAGTTACCTTTTCATCCTTGTCAAAAATTGCTTGATCTTAGACTTAAAAAGTAATTATGAAAAATCTGGAACTATAGAGTTATTTTTCTTCTCTGACTAAAGAGCATATATGCATGATGGGTTATCATTTTAAGACTAGTAAGTATAGACAATACTGTAACAGATAAGACATTAAAAAATATATATATATACATATATATATATATATATATATATATATATATATATATATACAGTGGTGTGAAAAAGTGTTTGCCCCCTTCCTCATTTCCTGTTCCTTTGCATGTTTGTCCCACTTAAGTGTTTCGGAACATCAAACCAATTTAAACAATAGTCAAGGACAACACAAGTAAACACAAAATGCAATTTGTAAATGAAGGTGTTTATTATTAAAGGTGAAAAAAAATCCAAACCATCATGGCCCTGTGTGAAAAAGTGATTGCCCCCTAAACCTAATAACTGGTTGGGCCACCCTTAGCAGCAACAACTGCAACCAAGCGTTTTATGATAACGTGCAATGAGGCTTTTACAGCGTCCTGGAGGAATTTTGGCCCACTCATCTTTGCAGAATTGTCCTAATTCAGTTACATTAGAGGGTTTTCGAGCATGAACGGCCTTTTTAAGGTCATACCACAACATCTCAATAGGATTCAGGTCAGGACTTTGGCTAGGCCACTCCAAAGTCTTCATTTTGTTTTTCTTCAGCCATTCGGTGGTGGACTTGCTGGTGTGTTTAGGATCATTGTCCTGCTGCAGAACCCAAGTTCGTTTCAGCTTGAGTACACGAACAGATGGTCGGACATTCTCCTTCAGGATCTCTTGGTAGACAGCAGAATTCATAGTTCCTTTTATCACGGCAAGTCTTCCAGGTCCTGAAGCAGCAAAACAGCCCCAGACCATCACACTACCACCACCATATTTTACTGTTGGTATAATGTTCTTTTTCTGAAATGCAGTGTTCCTTCTATGCCAGATATACTTGGACACACACTTTCCAAAGAGTTCCACTTTTGTCTCATCGGTCCACAGAATGTTGTCCCAAAAGTCTTGGGGATCATCAAGATGTGTTGTGGAGAAATTGAGACGAGCTTTGATGTTCTTTTTGCTCAGCAAAACAGCTGAGCAAAACAGCCCCAGACCATCACACTACCACCACCATATTTTACTGTTGGTATAATGTTCTTTTTCTGAAATGCAGTGTTCCTTCTATGCCAGATATACTTGGACACACACTTTCCAAAGAGTTCCACTTTTGTCTCATCGGTCCACAGAATGTTGTCCCAAAAGTCTTGGGGATCATCAAGATGTGTTGTGGAGAAATTGAGACGAGCTTTGATGTTCTTTTTGCTCAGCAGTGGTTTTCTCCTTGGAACTCTGCCATGCAGGCCATTTTTGCCCAGTCTTTTCCTGATGGTGGAGGCATGAACGCTGACCTTAACTGAGGCAAGTGAGGCCTGCAGTTCCTTGGACGTTGTTGTGGGGTCTTTTGTGACCTCTTGGATGAGTCGTCGCTGCGCTCTTGGGGTAATTTTGGGCGGCCGGCCACTCCTGGGAAGGTTCACCACTGTTCCATGTCTTCGCCATTTGTGGATAATGGCTCTCACTGTGGTTCGCTGGATTCCCAAAGCTTTGGAAATGGCTTTATAACCCTTTCCAGACTGATAGATCTCAATTACTTTCTTTCTCAATTGTTCCTGAATTTCTTTGGGTCTCGGCATGATGTGTAGCTTTTAAGGATCTTCTGGTGGACCTTACTGTGTCAAGCAGCTCCTATTTAAGTGATGCCTTGATTGTGAACAGGTGTGGCAATAATCAGGCCTGGGTGTGGCTAGAGAAATTGAACTCAGGTGTGGACAACCACAGTTATAGTATATTTTAACAAGGGGGGCAATCACTTTTTCACACAGGGCCATGATGGTTTGGATTTTTTTTCACCTTTAATAATACACACCTTCATTTACAAATTGCATTTTGTGTTTACTTGTGTTGTCCTTGACTATTGTTTAAATTGGTTTGATGTTCTGAAACACTTAAGTGTGACAAACATGCAAAGGAACAGGAAATGAGGAAGGGGGCAAACACTTTTTCACACCACTGTATATATATATACAGTGGTGTGAAAAAGTGTTTGCCCCCTTCCTCATTTCCTGTTCCTTTGCATGTTTGTCACACTTAAGTGTTTCGGAACATCAAACCAATTTAAACAATAGTCAAGGACAACACAAGTAAACACAAAATGCAATTTGTAAATGAAGGTGTTTATTATTAAAGGTGAAAAAAAATCCAAACCATCATGGCCCTGTGTGAAAAAGTGATTGCCCCCCTTGTTAAAACATACTATAACTGTGGTTGTCCACACCTGAGTTCAATTTCTCTAGCCACACCCAGGCCTGATTATTGCCACACCTGTTCACAATCAAGGCATCACTTAAATAGGAGCTGCTTGACACAGTAAGGTCCACCAGAAGATCCTTAAAAGCTACACATCATGCCGAGACCCAAAGAAATTCAGGAACAATTGAGAAAGAAAGTAATTGAGATCTATCAGTCTGGAAAGGGTTATAAAGCCATTTCCAAAGCTTTGGGAATCCAGCGAACCACAGTGAGAGCCATTATCCACAAATGGCGAAGACATGGAACAGTGGTGAACCTTCCCAGGAGTGGCCGGCCGCCCAAAATTACCCCAAGAGCGCAGTGACGACTCATCCAAAAGGTCACAAAAGACCCCACAACAACGTCCAAAGAACTGCAGGCCTCACTTGCCTCAGTTAAGGTCAGCGTTCATGCCTCCACCATCAGGAAAAGACTGGGCAAAAATGGCCTGCATGGCAGAGTTCCAAGGAGAAAACCACTGCTGAGCAAAAAGAACATCAAAGCTTGTCTCAATTTCTCCACAACACATCTTGATGATCCCCAAGACTTTTGGGACAACATTCTGTGGACCGATGAGACAAAAGTGGAACTCTTTGGAAGGTGTGTGTCCAAGTATATCTGGCATAGAAGGAACACTGCATTTCAGAAAAAGAACATTATACCAACAGTAAAATATGGTGGTGGTAGTGTGATGGTCTGGGGCTGTTTTGCTGCTTCAGGACCTGGAAGACTTGCCGTGATAAAAGGAACTATGAATTCTGCTGTCTACCAAGAGATCCTGAAGGAGAATGTCCGACCATCTGTTCGTGTACTCAAGCTGAAACGAACTTGGGTTCTGCAGCAGGACAATGATCCTAAACACACCAGCAAGTCCACCACCGAATGGCTGAAGAAAAACAAAATGAAGACTTTGGAGTGGCCTAGCCAAAGTCCTGACCTGAATCCTATTGAGATGTTGTGGTATGACCTTAAAAAGGCCGTTCATGCTCGAAAACCCTCTAATGTAACTGAATTAGGACAATTCTGCAAAGATGAGTGGGCCAAAATTCCTCCAGGACGCTGTAAAAGCCTCATTGCACGTTATCGCAAACGCTTGGTTGCAGTTGTTGCTGCTAAGGGTGGCCCAACCAGTTATTAGGTTTAGGGGGCAATCACTTTTTCACACAGGGCCATGATGGTTTGGATTTTTTTTCACCTTTAATAATAAACACCTTCATTTACAAATTGCATTTTGTGTTTACTTGTGTTGTCCTTGACTATTGTTTAAATTGGTTTGATGTTCCGAAACACTTAAGTGTGACAAACATGCAAAGGAACAGGAAATGAGGAAGGGGGCAAACACTTTTTCACACCACTGTATATAGTGGGTATAATGCAACTGTAAGGTGTGGTCTAGCATAGATTTGCATGCATTAACATATTATTTGGGCTTTTAAAAAGTAATATTGTGGATTCCCTTTTTGAACTGTAGGAAGTATACTTAAAATGTATGCGAACCCAGACACGTAACCCTGATCTGCAGAGAATACACAAAATCTATCCCATGCTCCCTCACCATCACTGACTCATGAAATTGAATAAAATTGTCAGGGTGAGTAGGGACCACACCTTCATTCTTTCTGCCCACATTCCATTTTTCTTCCTGTGTCCAGCCTGCTGTGCTATTTAAAAAAAAAATGCACAACTCCATTTTGTACAGCTGTTTGTCTCTCTCTATGTCTATGGTCAGCTTTTTGTGCTATTCTCTGCCTAACAGGAACTAGCAGCTGTTGATTGGTATCCCGCAGCATCCTCAGACCAGACTTTCAATTAGGCAGAAGCTTTTAAAAAGTGAGCAAGCAATGTTTGGAATTTTTAATAGAAAGTCCAACAAGTCTTTAAAAAAGTTGTCATGAAATAACTCAGTATTAAACATCTAATTGTAAGAATTATATTCCCTACTGGTGGGGGGGGGGGGGGGGTTGGGACCATGATGCCCTACACTCACAAGGTGATGTTACAGGTTAAAGGACTCCAACCACACTTCTCCAACAATGCTGCTAAGGATCACTACTGCACCTACCTGGGTTCAATTCATTTTAGGTTCAGCAATTCCTGTTTAAAACCCTTCAGATCAAAACTTGGCTCAATCCCATTGAAATCTATTGGGACAAATCATGTTAATACATTCTGGCATTTTAGGCCTAATAGGCAAGCTATTGTAAAAACATGAAAAATAGCATATGAAGGTTCCTTTTTATGCAGCTTTGAGGGAGATGTAGTAAAAAAAAAAAAAATGGAAATCCTTCAAAGTAACTGTACAAAATAGCAGCAACCACCCCAACCTTTAATTAGCCTTTGCTGTAAGGTGTACATGGAAGGGTGCCACACATCTGTTTTGCAGGCTGGCTGGAAAGTGTGCTGGGAAATCTTTAGTTTTCTTTTTGAGAAACCCTTTAAAGTTGTATGTGGTGTTGCATAACAGTACGATCTGCACAGTCTCATTGACACACATATTTGGCTATAGAATTATCTTTTGTATACAATGAGCTTGGCAAACTTACAGCAACAATCCACTCCAATTCTGATTTATTATAGCATAAAATAATATTTTATAGGTATTTATATAAGAATCTTATGTTTTTTTTCAACAAACAGTAATAGACTCACTTTGACTGGCAAATAGAAATTGACCAGTAGTTTTCTGAGGCTGCCCCTGTTCCTACTACAAAACTATCCTGCTACTAGCAAATTTTTAGCAAACTCTCATTAAGAATTAAGAGACCACAGATGGTACATCAGTATAAAAATGGCCAGTGGCAGGACAGTTGAGTAAAAATAAGCCAAAATGTATTACAGACATGGGGAAGAGACAGGTGTTTTACTACAAGAATTAGTAGGCAGCAAATGATGACAGGGCACGCAATTTTAATGAGCAAGACATTGCTGAAATGTATTAGAAACACAGAATAAAGGCAGGCATTTTACTGCAAGAATAATGAGACTGCAGGAAATACAATAGTGTAAAATTGCCAGTAAGGACGAGCTGGTGGTTTGGTCTGAACATAACCCATTCTGCCCCCTGTTTGGTGGAAATCATGAATGAGGGACATATTTTGGTGTTTTTTTTTTTTTAATGAAGGACTTATCAATCATTTGGATGTCTTTATTTCTAGGTTACAACTTTTTCATGAATGAGTAGGGATAAGGGGGAGATTCTGATAAGCCCCCCTGCAGACCCCTTAAAACCACTTGGCAAGGGCTATGGAAAGAGGCCCTTGTTCCCATCAACAAGGCAAGACATCCTTGTATGTTGAGGGCATGTGGCCTGGTATGGTTCAGAGGCACATGCCTCATCCCTCCCCTTTCCTGGGCATCCAGGCTGCGTGCTCAGATTAAGGGTCTGATATGGATTTTTAGGAGGATGCATTTTGTTTGTGTGTGAGGTACCCCTTAAATCAATATCAGACTTGGGGGGATGGGTATGTATGTTGGGTTTGACACTATGCATTTTGTTTTTAATTTTTGCTGGAAGATGTGCTACAACATTTGCAAAGAAAAACATAATACCATTTAAATTGCTTTTATTTATTTTTTAAAAAGCACACAGATCCCTCCAAATGTTCCTCAAAATGCATTAACCCCCTTGGAAGGGTATGTGTGACCTTTTATTAAAACAACAAAGCTATCAATTACAGCTGTCAAAATAATTTGCCGCCAGTTTTAAAACTTTCTGTACATCACGGACATGTGCTCCATGATTGGCAGGATTAGGGCACATGTTATTAAAAGATAATAAAAAAAGTTTTCAAGCTGTTTATTTCAGTTTAACATGTACAATATAGCCATATACAATATACCATATAAAAAAATTTACATCAAAGACATATCAGTCTATACAGGCATAGAACAACTGTGCATGTCAAATAAAAAGGTAATGCAAGACCCACAGGGTCGCTATATAATCATGGTGTGCAACATCAACTCTGCAACCTTCACGGTGGCAAATATTTATGCCCCCAATGCTGGACAATCCAAATTCCTACACAAAACTTTGAAAAAAATACACCAGATTCACCAAGGAGCACTAGTGATATGTGGGGACTTCAACGTAGTACCTGATCCCAAACTTGACTCTACGTCGAACCCAAAAAGACCTCCACCATCCCTACTACCACTTCTTCGCAAATATTCACTGTACAATGCCTGGAGATGCATCAACGCTAATGATAGAGACTATTCTTTTTTTCCCATAGTCAAAAAAAATCTTTCAGTAGGATAGACTTTTTCTATTCTTGATTGACAAACAATTGCTGTTATAAATGCAAGATGGCTAAGATTCATGACATCACTTGATTGGACCATGCTCCAGTGGAGTTACAAGTGGGGGACTCATCAGCTAACAAAAACACATTTATTTGGAGATCCAACCTCCGACTTTTCCAGCAATGTACCCCTACCCATTTACACAGGGGGAGGGCTGGGATCTGGGGACCCTCTTGTTAAAGGGGGCTTCCAGATTCCTATAAGCCCCCCACCCACAGACCCTGACAACCCTGGGTGGCCAGGGTTGTAGGGACGAGAGTACTTTGGGGGACCCCGAAAACACCCTCCCCATGTTTAGGGCATGTGGCCTGGTATGGTTCAAAATACTAAAGAAAACAACCATTCCTGGCTCAAGCTGCCAAGGCGTCAACCACCTCTGAGCCTGCCCCTGCAGAGCTGACAGAATCTCTGCCCCAGGGTGGCTCCTGTCCCCTAGGCAAACAAACTAAAGCACTGCATGGCATTTTTTTAGCCTGACTGCTTGCGTAGCCCGTTGAAAGCTTGTGGAGCACTGCTGGTTAGGAGTACAATTCTGCAGAAGAGGCCATAGAGGAAGAAGAAAAGGAAGGGGTGGAGCAGAGAAATGTGGTTGAATCACCACCAGCTTTTTGGAGGTGTGGAGGCAGAACAAGCTCCAATACTGAACCCTGTCCTGCATCCTTCCCAGCTGCCAGCAGAGTCACCCAGTGCGCCGTGAAGGAAAGTTAACGTCCCTGACCATGCCTGCTGGACCATGAGTCACCGTTAATATGAACCTTGCTGCTGACCGCCCTGTCCAACGAGGCCAAACATTGCCTTCCACATGACGGTAGAGAGCTGGAATGGCCTACGTGAAAAATGTTTTTGTTTTGGAACCTGCCAATGTGGTACAGCACATTTCACAAATTCATGAAAGGGGGCAGAGTCTACCCTACCAGCTGAAAGAGCAACAGTTGCAGTGCTAGCAATTTGGCCAAGCTAGCACTGACATGGAGATTGAGAGAATTAGAGCTAGATCAGGCAGGTTAGTTAGTGGCGTGCAGGCAGTTTAGTGTATATATACATATATATATATATATATATATATATATATATATATATATATATATATAGTGGCGGTAGGACGGTAGGACCCTGTGCTACCTGGAGGATTGCTGGTTTACGCCAGATCTTGGAGAGAAAGGCACGCTGATTGCACAGCTGTGTGCTGGGCTATTTAGTTTTGACCTGGCTATGGCTCAGGGTTCCACCCAACAGACAGGAAGTCTGTGCATGGGAGTCAGGTGGACTCCCATTCCCCTGAGAGGAGTCAGAGGCTGCATGGGGCAGCCAGAGGATGCATGTCTGCAGGAGGCAGACGTACTTGGTGACAGAGCAGCAAGGCGCTGATCAGGAGTGAGCTAGGAGAGAGCTTCACTCTAGGAAACTTTTTTGGGTCTGAGGAGCAGACCTGAGGCCTAGGCTAAAGGCCTGAATCAGCTGTATGGGAACAATGTAAGCCAGGAGGCTAAAGTATTGAGTGTGCAAGATACAGTAATGGTGGAACTCCCCTGCGTGGGTACTGATGTCTTTGTGAACTTTTCTGTGCTTTTTAATAAAAGTGGGATACCAGGCCCTTAAAAATACAGTTTTGTATTGGCGTAATCACTGGAAAACGCACCTACCGTTTGAGTCTGATAACCCCAATCTTACTATATATATATATATATATATATATATATATATATATATATATATATATTGTCATGGTTATGCAGTAATCTTTCTCTGTCAGTTTACCTCTCCTCCATGTGTTCACCTTTAGAGGCCAGCCACCCTCACCTGACTGCTTATATAATTTTCCCTCAACATAGCTCCACCTCAGCCTCTAATTAGGAAAACTATATTAACCTGTGCACTGCAAGCCAACCTTGCTGATCAACCATTGTGTGTTTAGCTTTCGTGTGCTATTGCTCTGTCTCCTACGTCTGATTTCAGTTACCGATCTTGGCCTGTTCTTGACTATCCCTGTCTGCTTGTGACCCTGACCTTTGGTGCATTCTTTGTTTATCCTTGTCTGCTAGTCGCCCTAACCTTGGCTTATCCCTTTACTATCCTTTTTGTTCCAGCCTGCTGCTTCCTTCCTCTTTCTCCTGTAGTCTACCATGAGCTTGAGCTGTGAGACCATGGAGCCAGACTGCAGCACAGTCCATCCTCACCATTAGAGGCTCTGGTGAACACCTGCTGGCTCTTAGACTTTGCCCCCAGGGGAATCTATGCTCTAGCTCCCAGTGGGATCTGTGTTGATGCTCCAGTAGACCTGCTTCCTGAACCTCCCAAAGTTGATTCCGCAGCAGTCAGTCCTAGGATCCACTACCTTAGAGGTACCCTCCTGACTCTTACGGAGTGTATCAGTCACCTGGACTCAGGTGACCTGACATATATATAGTATATACACAGTGCATTCAGTGTAGACTATATATACAGTGCAGGCAGTATAATATATATATATATAGTGCAGTCAGTGTACTGTATATATTACAGTGCAGCTGGTGTGTTAGTGGCATCACAGAGCTCCTATATTTTCTTCTCAGCAGCACCCACAGGACTTCTAGTGTGTTAGTGGCATCACACAGAGCTCCTATATTTTCTTCCCAGAAGCACCCATAGGACTTCTAGTGTGTTAGTGGCATCACACAGAGCTCCCATATTTTCTTCCCAGAAGCACCCATAGGACTTCTAGTGTGTTAGTGGCATCACACAGAGCTACTATATTTTCTTCTCAGCAGCACCCACAGGACTTCTAGTGTGTTAGTGGCATCACACAGAGCTCCTATATTTTCTTCCCAGAAGCACCCATAGGACTTCTAGTGTGTTAGTGGCATCACACAGAGCTCCTATATTTTCTTCCCAGAAGCACCCATAGGACTTCTAGTGTGTTAGTGGCATAACACAGAGCTCCTATATTTTCTTCTCAGCAGCACCCACAAGACTTCTAGTGTGTTAGTGGCATCACACAGAGCTCCTATTTTTTCTTCTCAGCAGCACCCACAGGACTTCTAGTGTGTTAGTGGCATCACACAGAGCTCCTATATCTTCTTCCCAGAAGCACCCATAGGACTTCTAGTGTGTTAGTGGCATCACACAGAGCTCCTATATTTTCTTCCCAGAAGCACCCATAGGACTTCTAGTGTGTTAGTGGCATCACACAGAGCTCCTATTTTTTCTTCTCAGCAGCACCCATAGGACTTCTAGTGTGTTAGTGGCATCACGCAGAGCTCCTATATCTTCTTCCCAGAAGCACCCATAGGACTTCTAGTGTGTTAGTGGCATCACGCAGAGCGCCTATATTTTCTTCCCAGAAGCACCCACAGGACTTCTAGTGTGTTAGTGGCATCACACAGAGCTCCTATATTTTCTTCCCAGAAGCACCCATAGGACTTCTAGTGTGTTAGTGGCATCACACAGAGCTCCTATATTTTCTTCTCAGCAGCACCCACAGGACTTCTAATGTGTTAGTGGCATCACACAGAGCTCCTATATTTTCTTCCCAGAAGCACCCATAGGACTTCTAGTGTGTTAGTGGCATCACACAGAGCTCCTATATTTTCTTCCCAGAAGCACCCATAGGTCTTCTAGTGTGCTAGTGGCATCACACAGAGCTCCTATATTTTCTTCCCAGAAGCACCCATAGGACTTCTAGTGTGTTAGTGGCATCACACAGAGCTTCTATATTTTCTTCTCAGCAGCACCCACAGGACTTCTAGTGTGTTAGTGGCATCACACAGAGCTCCTATATTTTCTTCCCAGAAGCACCCATAGGACTTCTAGTGTGTTAGTGGCATCACACAGAGCTCCCATATTTTCTTCCCAGAAGCACCCATAGGACTTCTAGTGTGTTAGTGGCATCACACAGAGCTACTATATTTTCTTCTCAGCAGCACCCACAGGACTTCTAGTGTGTTAGTGGCATCACACAGAGCTCCTATATTTTCTTCCCAGAAGCACCCATAGGACTTCTAGTGTGTTAGTGGCATCACACAGAGCTCCTATATTTTCTTCCCAGAAGCACCCATAGGACTTCTAGTGTGTTAGTGGCATCACACAGAGCTCCTATATTTTCTTCTCAGCAGCACCCACAAGACTTCTAGTGTGTTAGTGGCATCACACAGAGCTCCTATATTTTCTTCCCAGGAGCACCCATAGGACTTCTAGTGTGTTAGTGGCATCACACAGAGCTCCTATATTTTCTTCCCAGAAGCACCCATAGGACTTCTAGTGTGTTAGTGGCATCACACAGAGCTCCTATATTTTCTTCTCAGCAGCACCCACAGGACTTCTAGTGTGTTAGTGGCATCACGCAGAGCTCCTATATCTTATTCCCAGAAGCACCCATAGGACTTCTAGTGTGTTAGTGGCATCACACAGAGCTCCTATATTTTCTTCCCAGAAGCACCCATAGGACTTCTAGTGTGTTAGTGGCATCACACAGAGCTCCTATATTTTCTTCTCAGCAGCACCCACAGGACTTCTAGTGTGTTAGTGGCATCACGCAGAGCTCCTATATCTTCTTCCCAGAAGCACCCATAGGACTTCTAGTGTGTTAGTGGCATCACGCAGAGTGCCTATATTTTCTTCCCAGAAGCACCCACAGGACTTCTAGTGTGTTAGTGGCATCACACAGAGCTCCTATATTTTTCTTCCCAGAAGCACCCATAGGACTTCTAGTGTGTTAGTGGCATCACACGGAGCTCCTATATTTTCTTCCCAGAAGCACCCATAGGTCTTCTAGTGTGTTAGTGGCATCACACAGAGCTCCTATATTTTCTTCTCAGCAGCACCCACAGGACTTCTAGTGTGTTAGTGGCATCACACAGAGCTCCTATATTTTCTTCCCAGAAGCAACCATAGGACTTCTAGTGTGTTAGTGGCATCACACAGAGCTCCTATATTTTCTTCCCAGAAGCACCCATAGGACTTCTAGTGTGTTAGTGGCATCACACAGAGCTCCTATATTTTCTTCTCAGCAGCACCCACAGGACTTCTAGTGTGTTAGTGGCATCACACAGAGCTCCTATATTTTCTTCCCAGAAGCACCCATAGGACTTCTAGTGTGCTAGTGGCATCACACAGAGCTCCTATATTTTCTTCCCAGAAGCACCCATAGGACTTCTAGTGTGTTAGTGGCATCACACAGAGCTTCTATATTTTCTTCTCAGCAGCACCCACAGGACTTCTAGTGTGTTAGTGGCATCACACAGAGCTCCTATATTTTCTTCCCAGAAGCACCCATAGGACTTCTAGTGTGTTAGTGGCATCACACACAGCTCCCATATTTTCTTCCCAGAAGCACCCATAGGACTTCTAGTGTGTTAGTGGCATCACACAGAGCTACTATATTTTCTTCTCAGCAGCACCCATAGGACTTCTAGTGTGTTAGTGGCATCACACAGAGCTCCTATATTTTCTTCCCAGAAGCACCCATAGGACTTCTAGTGTGTTAGTGGCATCACACAGAGCTCCTATATTTTCTTCCCAGAAGCACCCATAGGACTTCTAGTGTGTTAGTGGCATAACACAGAGCTCCTATATTTTCTTCTCAGCAGCACCCACAAGACTTCTAGTGTGTTAGTGGCATCACTTAGAGCTCCTATATTTTCTTCCCAGAAGCACCCATAGGACTTCTAGTGTGTTAGTGGCATCACACAGAGCTCCTATTTTCTTCCCAGAAGCACCCCATAGGACTTCTAGTGTGTTAGTGGCATCACACAGAGCTCCTATATTTTCTTCTCAGCAGCACCCACAGGACTTCTAGTGTGTTAGTGGCATCACGCAGAGCTCCTATATCTTCTTCCCAGAAGCACCCATAGGACTTCTAGTGTGTTAGTGGCATCACACAGAGCTCCTATATTTTCTTCCCAGAAGCACCCATAGGACTTCTAGTGTGTTAGTGGCATCACACAGAGCTCCTATATTTTCTTCTCAGCAGCACCCATAGGACTTCTAGTGTGTTAGTGGCATCACACAGAGCTCCTATATTTTCTTCCCAGAAGCACCCATAGGACTTCTAGTGTGTTAGTGGCATCACACAGAGCTCCTATATTTTCTTCCCAGAAGCACCCATAGGACTTCTAGTGTGTTAGTGGCATCACACAGAGCTCCTATATTTTCTTCTCAGCAGCACCCATAGGACTTCTAATGTGTTAGTGGCATCACACAGAGCTCCTATATTTTCTTCCCAGAAGCACCCATAGGACTTCTAGTGTGTTAGTGGCATCACACAGAGCTCCTATATTTTCTTCCCAGAAGCACCCATAGGTCTTCTAGTGTGTTAGTGGCATCACACAGAGCTCCTATATTTTCTTCTCAGAAGCACCCATAGGACTTCTAGTGTGTTAGTGGCATCACACAGAGCTCCTATATTTTCTTCCCAGAAGCACCCATAGGACTTCTAGTGTGTTAGTGGCATCACACAGAGCTCCTATATTTTCTTCCCAGAAGCACCCATAGGACTTCTAGTGTGTTAGTGGCATCACACAGAGCTCCTATATTTTCTTCCCAGCAGCACCCATAGGACTTCTAGTGTGTTAGTGGCATCACACAGAGCTCCTATATTTTCTTCCCAGAAGCACCCATAGGACTTCTAGTGTGTTAGTGGCATCACACAGAGCTCCTATATTTTCTTCCCAGAAGCACCCATAGGACTTCTAGTGTGTTAGTGGCATCACACAGAGCTCCTATATTTTCTTCCCAGAAGCACCCATAGGACTTCTAGTGTGTTAGTGGCATCACACAGAGCTCCTATATTTTCTTCCAGCAGCACCCATAGGACTTCTAGTGTGTTAGTGGCATCACACAGAGCTCCTATATTTTCTTCCCAGAAGCAACCATAGGACTTCTAGTGTGTTAGTGGCATCACACAGAGCTCCTATATTTTCTTCCCAGAAGCACCCATAGGACTTCTAGTGTGTTAGTGGCATCACACAGAGCTCCTATATTTTCTTCTCAGCAGCACCCATAGGACTTCTAGTGTGTTAGTGGCATCACACAGAGCTCCTATATTTTCTTCCCAGAAGCACCCATAGGACTTCTAGTGTGCTAGTGGCATCACACAGAGCTCCTATATTTTCTTCCCAGAAGCACCCATAGGACTTCTAGTGTGTTAGTGGCATCACACAGAGCTTCTATATTTTCTTCTCAGCAGCACCCACAGGACTTCTAGTGTGTTAGTGGCATCACACAGAGCTCCTATATTTTCTTCCAGAAGCACCCATAGGACTTCTAGTGTGTTAGTGGCATCACACAGAGCTCCCATATTTTCTTCCCAGAAGCACCCATAGGACTTCTAGTGTGTTAGTGGCATCACACAGAGCTACTATATTTTCTTCTCAGCAGCACCCACAGGACTTCTAGTGTGTTAGTGGCATCACACAGAGCTCCTATATTTTCTTCCCAGAAGCACCCATAGGACTTCTAGTGTGTTAGTGGCATCACACAGAGCTCCTATATTTTCTTCCCAGAAGCACCCATAGGACTTCTAGTGTGTTAGTGGCATAACACAGAGCTCCTATATTTTCTTCTCAGCAGCACCCACAAGACTTCTAGTGTGTTAGTGGCATCACTTAGAGCTCCTATATTTTCTTCCCAGAAGCACCCATAGGACTTCTAGTGTGTTAGTGGCATCCCACAGAGCTCCTCTATTTTCTTCCCAGAAGCACCCATAGGACTTCTAGTGTGTTAGTGGCATCACACAGAGCTCCTATATTTTCTTCTCAGCAGCACCCACAGGACTTCTAGTGTGTTAGTGGCATCACACAGAGCTCCTATATTTTCTTCCCAGAAGCACCCATAGGACTTCTAGTGTGTTAGTGGCATCACACAGAGCTCCCATATTTTCTTCCCAGAAGCACCCATAGGACTTCTAGTGTGTTAGTGGCATCACACAGAGCTACTATATTTTCTTCTCAGCAGCGCCCACAGGACTTCTAATTTGTTAGTGGCATCACGCAGAGCTCCTATATTTTCTTCCCAGAAGCACCCATAGGACTTCTAGTGTGTTAGTGGCATCACGCAGAGCGCCTATATTTTCTTCCCAGAAGCACCCACAGGACTTCTAGTGTGTTAGTGGCATCACACAGAGCTCCTATATTTTCTTCTCAGCAGCAGCACCCACAGGACTTCTAGTGTTGTTAGTGGCATCACACAGAGCTCCTATATTTTCTTCCCAGAAGCACCCATAGGACTTCTAGTGTGTTAGTGGCATCACACAGAGCTCCTCTATTTTCTTCCCAGAAGCACCCATAGGACTTCTA
Organism: Lithobates sylvaticus; assembly: GCA_028564925.1. Lineage (NCBI taxonomy): Eukaryota > Metazoa > Chordata > Amphibia > Anura > Ranidae > Lithobates > Lithobates sylvaticus. The sequence continues at coordinate 248,495,351 of CM053030.1, forward strand.
GTGTGTTAGTGGCATCACACAGAGCTCCTATATTTTCTTCCCAGCAGCACCCATAGGACTTCTAGTGTGTTAGTGGCATCACACAGAGCTCCCATATTTTCTTCCCAGAAGCACCCATAGGACTTCTAGTGTGTTAGTGGCATCACACAGAGCTCCTATATTTTCTTCCCAGAAGCACCCATAGGACTTCTAGTGTGTTAGTGACATCACACAGAGCTCCTATATTTTCTTCTCAGCAGCACCCACAGGACTTCTAGTGTGTTAGTGGCATCACACAGAGCTCCTATATTTTCTTTGCAGAAGCACCCACAGGACTTCTAGTGTGTTAGTGGCATCACACAGAGCTCCTATATTTTCTTCCCAGAAGCACCCATAGGACTTCTAGTGTGTTAGTGGCATCACACAGAGCTCCTATATTTTCTTCTCAGCAGCACCCACAGGACTTCTAGTGTGTTAGTGGCATCACACAGAGCTCCTATATTTTCTTCCCAGAAGCACCCACAGGACTTCTAGTGTGTTAGTGGCATCACACAGAGCTCCTATATTTTCTTCCCAGAAGCACCCACAGGACTTCTAGTGTGTTAGTGGCATCACACAGAGCTCCTATATTTTCTTCTCAGCAGCACCCACAGGACTTCTAGTGTTTTAGTGGCATCACACAGAGCTCCTATATTTTCTTCCAGAAGCACCCATAGGACTTCTAGTGTGTTAGTGGCATCACACAGAGCTCCTATATTTTCTTCTCAGCAGCACCCACAGGACTTCTAGTGTTTAGTGGCATCACACAGAGCTCCTATATTTTCTTCTTTGAAGCACCCATAGGACTTCTAGTGTGTTAGTGGCATCACACAGAGCTCCTATATTTTCTTCTCAGCAGCACCCACAGGACTTCTAGTGTTTTAGTGGCATCACACAGAGCTCCCATATTTTCTTCCCAGAAGCACCCATAGGACTTCTAGTGTGTTAGTGGCATCACACAGAGCTCCTATATTTTCTTCTCAGCAGCACCCACAGGACTTCTAGTGTTTTAGTGGCATCACACAGAGCTCCTATATTTTCTTCCCAGAAGCACCCATAGGACTTCTAGTGTGTTAGTGGCATCACACAGAGCTCCTATATTTTCTTCTCAGCAGCACCCACAGGACTTCTAATGTGTTAGTGGCATCACACAGCTCCTATATTTTCTTCCCAGAAGCACCCATAGGACTTCTAGTGTGTTAGTGGCATCACACAGAGCGCCTATATTTTCTTCCCAGAAGCACCCACAGGACTTCTAGTGTGTTAGTGGCATCACACAGAGCTCCTATATTTTCTTCTCAGCAGCACCCACAGGACTTCTAGTTGTTAGTGGCATCACACAGAGCTCCTATATTTTCTTCCCAGAAGCACCCATAGGACTTCTAGTGTGTTAGTGGCATCACACAGAGCTCCTCTATTTTCTTCCAGAAGCACCCATAGGACTTCTAGTGTGTTAGTGGCATCACACAGAGCTCCTATATTTTCTTCCCAGAAGCACCCATAGGACTTCTAGTGTGTTAGTGGCATCACACAGAGCTCCTATATTTTCTTCCCAGAAGCACCCACAGGACTTCTAGTGTGTTAGTGGCATCACACAGAGCTCCTATATTTTCTTCTCAGCAGCACCCACAGGACTTCTAGTGTGTTAGTGGCATCACACAGAGCTCCTATATTTTCTTCCCAGAAGCACCCATAGGACTTCTAGTGTGTTAGTGGCATCACACAGAGCTCCTCTATTTTCTTCCCAGAAGCACCCATAGGACTTCTAGTGTGTTAGTGGCATCACACAGAGCTCCTATATTTTCTTCCCAGCAGCACCCATAGGACTTCTAGTGTGTTAGTGGCATCACACAGAGCTCCTATATTTTCTTCCAGAAGCACCCATAGGACTTCTAGTGTGTTAGTGGCATCACACAGAGCTCCTATATTTTCTTCCAGAAGCACCCATAGGACTTCTAGTGTGTTAGTGACATCACACAGAGCTCCTATATTTTCTTCTCAGCAGCACCCACAGGACTTCTAGTGTGTTAGTGGCATCACACAGAGCTCCTATATTTTCTTCCCAGAAGCACCCACAGGACTTCTAGTGTGTTAGTGGCATCACACAGAGCTCCTATATTTTCTTCCCAGAAGCACCCATAGGACTTCTAGTGTGTTAGTGGCATCACACAGAGCTCCTATATTTTCTTCTCAGCAGCACCCACAGGACTTCTAGTGTGTTAGTGGCATCACACAGAGCTCCTATATTTTCTTCCAGAAGCACCCACAGGACTTCTAGTGTGTTAGTGGCATCACACAGAGCTCCCATATTTTCTTCCCAGAAGCACCCATAGGACTTCTAGTGTGTTAGTGGCATCACACAGAGCTCCTATATTTTCTTCTCAGCAGCACCCACAGGACTTCTAGTGTTTTAGTGGCATCACACAGAGCTCCTATATTTTCTTCCCAGAAGCACCCATAGGACTTCTAGTGTGTTAGTGGCATCACACAGAGCTCCTATATTTTCTTCTCAGCAGCACCCACAGGACTTCTAGTGTTTAGTGGCATCACACAGAGCTCCTATATTTTCTTCCCAGAAGCACCCATAGGACTTCTAGTGTGTTAGTGGCATCACACAGAGCTCCTATATTTTCTTCTCAGAAGCACCCACAGGACTTCTAGTGTTTTAGTGGCATCACACAGAGCTCCCATATTTTCTTCCCAGAAGCACCCATAGGACTTCTAGTGTGTTAGTGGCATCACACAGAGCTCCTATATTTTCTTCCAGAAGCACCCACAGGACTTCTAGTGTGTTAGTGGCATCACACAGAGCTCCTATATTTTCTTCTCAGCAGCGCCCACAGGACTTCTAATTTGTTAGTGGCATCATGCAGAGCTCCTATATTTTCTTCCCAGAAGCACCCATAGGACTTCTAGTGTGTTAGTGGCATCACACAGAGCGCCTATATTTTCTTCCCAGAAGCACCCACAGGACTTCTAGTGTGTTAGTGGCATCACACAGAGCTCCTATATTTTCTTCTCAGCAGCACCCACAGGACTTCTAGTTTGTTAGTGGCATCACACAGAGCTCCTATATTTTCTTCCCAGAAGCACCCATAGGACTTCTAGTGTGTTAGTGGCATCACACAGAGCTCCTCTATTTTCTTCCAGAAGCACCCATAGGACTTCTAGTGTGTTAGTGGCATCACACAGAGCTCCTATATTTTCTTCCCAGCAGCACCCATAGGACTTCTAGTGTGTTAGTGGCATCACACAGAGCTCCCATATTTTCTTCCCAGAAGCACCCATAGGACTTCTAGTGTGTTAGTGGCATCACACAGAGCTCCTATATTTTCTTCCCAGAAGCACCCATAGGACTTCTAGTGTGTTAGTGACATCACACAGAGCTCCTATATTTTCTTCTCAGCAGCACCCACAGGACTTCTAGTGTGTTAGTGGCATCACACAGAGCTCCTATATTTTCTTCCCAGAAGCACCCACAGGACTTCTAGTGTGTTAGTGGCATCACACAGAGCTCCTATATTTTCTTCCCAGAAGCACCCATAGGACTTCTAGTGTGTTAGTGGCATCACACAGAGCTCCTATATTTTCTTCTCAGCAGCACCCACAGGACTTCTAGTGTGTTAGTGGCATCACACAGAGCTCCTATATTTTCTTCCCAGAAGCACCCACAGGACTTCTAGTGTGTTAGTGGCATCACACAGAGCTCCCATATTTTCTTCCAGAAGCACCCATAGGACTTCTAGTGTGTTAGTGGCTAGGGATGAGCCGAACACCCCCCCGTTCGGCTCGCACCAGAACCCGCGAACGGAACTAAAGTCCGTGCGAGCTTTAGAACCCTATTAGTTATAATGGATGCGAACGTTCGAAATTAAAAGTGCTCATTTTAAAGGCTAATATGCATGTTAATGTCATAAAAAGTGTTTGGGGACCTGGGTCCTGCCCCAGGGGACATGTATCAATGCAAATTTTTTTTAAAAAAACGGACGTTTTTTCAGGAGCAGTGATTTTAATAATGCTTAAATTGAAACAATAAAAGTGTAATATTCCTTTAAATTTCGTACCTGGGGGGTGTCTATAGTATGCCTGTGAAGGGGCGCATGTTTCCCGTGTTTAGAACTGTCTCTGCGCAAAGTGTCATTTTTGAAAGTAAAAAAGCTATTTAAAATCACTCGCGGCTAATGTTAATTCACGGCTCCCGTAACACAGAGAACAGTGATTCATTGAAACTCATTCATAAAACAAAGTCATTGATAAAAAATAAAAAAAATGAAAAAAAAAAAGCGTAGGGGTCCCCCCAAATTCAATAACCAGGCCCTTCAGGTCTGGGATGGATATTAAGGGGGACCCCAGCCAAAAAAAAAAAAAAAAAAATGGCGTAGGGTCCCCCTCAAAATCCACATCAGACCCTTGAGGTCTGGTATGGATTTTAAGGGGAACCCTAGCCAAAAAAAATGGCGTGGGGTCCCCCTCAAAATCCATACCAGACCCTTATCTGAGCACGCAACCTGGCAGGCCGCAGGAAAAGAGGGGGGGACGAGAGCGGCCCCCCCTCTCGCCTGAACCGTACCAGGCCACATGCCCTCAACATTGGGAGGATGCTTTGGGGGTCTAAGACCCCTAAAGCACCTTGTCCCCATGTTGATGAGGACAAGGGCCTCTTCCCCACAACCGTGCCCGGTGGTTGTGGGGGTCTGCGGGCGGGGGGCTTATCGGAATCTGGAAGCCCCCTTTAACAAGGGGACCCCCAGATCCCGCCCCCCCCCTGTGTGAAATGGTAAGGGGGTACAAAAGTACCCCTACCATTTCACCAAAAAAATGGCAAAAATTGTAAAAATGACAGGAGACGGTCTTTGACAATTCCTTTATTAAAATCTTCTTTCTTCTTTCTCCATCCTTCGGTTTCTTCATCTTCTCCTTCCTTCATCTTCTTCCATCTTCTTCTTCCATTGTCTTCTTCCTCCGATCCGCTTCTTCTTGCACTGGTCTTCTCGTCCTTCTCGTCCGGCATCTTCTTCCGTCGGCGTCGGTGTCGGTGTCTTCTTGGGCCGCTCCGCGCAATGGGAGGCTCCCGCTGTGTGAGGCTCCGCTCCATCTGACAGGTCTTTTAAAACGGAGGGCACCTGGTGACCCCGCCCCCCTCTGACATCATGGGGAAAGCCATCATGGAATTCCCCATGACGTCTCTGTGCGTCAGAGGGGGCGGGGTCACCAGGTGCCCTCCATTATAAAAGACCTGTCAGACGGAGCGGAGCCTCACACAGCGGGAGCCTCCCATTGCGCGGAGCGGCCCAAGAAGACACCGACGCCGACGGAAGAAGATGCCGGACGAGAAGGACGAGAAGACCAGCGCAAGAAGAAGCGGATCGGAGGAAGAAGAAAATGGAAGAAGAAGATGGAAGAAGATGAAGGAAGGAGAAGATGAAGAAACCGAAGGATGAAGAAAGAAGAAAGAAGATTTTAATAAAGGAATTGTCAAAGACTGTCTCCTGTCATTTTTACCATTTTTGCCACTTTTTTGGTGAAATGGTAGGGGTACTTTTGTACCCCCTTACCATTTCACACAGGGGGTGGCGGGATCTGGGGGTCCCCTTGTTAAAGGGGGCTTCCAGATTCCGATAAGCCCCCCGCCCGCAGACCCCCACAACCACCGGGCACGGTTGTGGGGAAGAGGCCCTTGTCCTCATCAACATGGGGACAAGGTGCTTTAGGGGTCTTAGATCCCCAAAGCATCCTCCCAATGTTGAGGGTATGTGGCCTGGTACGGTTCAGGCGAGAGGGGGGGCCGCTCTCGTCCCCCCCTCTTTTCCTGCGGCCTGCCAGGTTGCGTGCTCGGATAAGGGTCTGGTATGGATTTTGAGGGGGACCCCACGCCATTTTTTTGGGCTAGGGTTCCCCTTAAAATCCATACCAGACCTCAAGGGTCTGGTATGGATTTTGAGGGGGACCCTACGCCATTTTTTTTTTTTTGGCTGGGGTCCCCCTTAATATCCATCCCAGACCTGAAGGGCCTGGTTATTGAATTTGGGGGGACCCCTACGCTTTTTTTTTGTTTTTTATTAATGAATGACAGTTCTCTGTGTTACAGGAGCCATCAATTCATTAGCCGCGAGTGATTTTAAATAGCTTTTTTCCTGCAAAAATGACACTTTTTTGCAGGGAAAGTTCTAAGCACAGGAAACCTGCCCCCTTCACAGGCCACCTATAGACACCCCCCAGATGTGATACTGCAATGCTGTTCTAACAGCATGCACACACATATCCCCAGAAATAGAGCACATATTGTTGTCAGCAGTCAGCAGCACACTGACACGCTGACACTGACTGAAACATAATATGCGAGGCCTCCGGCGGGGCGGCCTCTTATACCGTGGGGCGTGTACTTAAGCCCCTGAGCTATAATTGGCTACAGGCATCCTGCCTGTAGCCAATTATGGCTCTCCTCGCTGCCGGCGCTGTGATTGGCCAAGCATGCGGGGTCACAGTGCATGCTTGGCCAATCATCAGCCAGCATTGCACTGTGCGGGCCGCAATGCATTGCGGGGCCGCTCGCATCACACGAATTTGATGCGAGCAGCCCCAATAGTTCTGGGCTCGCCGAGCGAGCGAACACCTGGTGCTCGATTCGAACATGGGTTCGAATCGAACACCGGGCTCATCCTTATTAGTGGCATCACACAGAGCTCCTATATTTTCTTCTCAGCAGCACCCACAGGACTTCTAGTGTGTTAGTGGCATCACACAGAGCTCCTATATTTTCTTCCCAGAAGCACCCATAGGACTTCTAGTGTGTTAGTGGCATCACACAGAGCTCCTATATTTTCTTCCCAGAAGCACCCATAGGACTTCTAGTGTGTTAGTGGCATCACACAGAGCTCCTATATTTTCTTCTCAGCAGCACCCACAGGACTTCTAGTGTGTTAGTGGCATCACACAGAGCTCCTATATTTTCTTCCCAGAAGCACCCATAGGACTTCTAGTGTGTTAGTGGCATCACACAGAGCTCCTATATTTTCTTCCCAGAAGCACCCATAGGACTTCTAGTGTGTTAGTGGCATCACACAGAGCTCCTATATTTTCTTCTCAGCAGCACCCACAGGACTTCTAGTGTTTTAGTGGCATCACACAGAGCTCCTATATTTTCTTCCCAGAAGCACCCATAGGACTTCTAGTGTGTTAGTGGCATCACACAGAGCTCCTATATTTTCTTCCCAGAAGCACCCGCAGGACTTCTAGTGTGTTAGTGGCATCACACAGAGCTCCTATATTTTCTTCTCAGCAGCACCCACAGGACTTCTAATTTGTTAGTGGCATCACACAGAGCTCCTATATTTTCTTCCCAGAAGCACCCATAGGACTTCTAGTGTGTTAGTGGCATCACACAGAGCTCCTATATTTTCTTCCCAGAAGCACCCATAGGACTTCTAGTGTGTTAGTGGCATCACACAGAGCTCCTATATTTTCTTCTCAGCAGCACCCACAGGACTTCTAGTGTGTTAGTGGTATCACACAGAGCTCCTATATTTTCTTCCCAGAAGCACCCATAGGACTTCTAGTGTGTTAGTGGCATCACACAGAGCTCCTATATTTTCTTCCCAGAAGCACCCATAGGACTTCTAGTGTGTTAGTGGCATCACACAGAGCTCCCATATTTTCTTCTCAGCAGCACCCACAGGACTTCTAGTGTGTTAGTGGCATCACACAGAGCTCCTATATTTTCTTCCCAGAAGCACCCATAGGACTTCTAGTGTGTTAGTGGCATCACACAGAGCTCCTATATTTTCTTCCCAGAAGCACCCACAGGACTTCTAGTGTGTTAGTGGCATCACACAGAGCTCCTATATTTTCTTCTCAGCAGCACCCACAGGACTTATAGTTTGTTAGTGGCATCACACAGAGCTCCTATATTTTCTTCCCAGAAGCACCCATAGGACTTCTAGTGTGTTAGTGGCATCACACAGAGCTCCTATATTTTCTTCTCAGCAGCACCCACATGACTTCTAGTGTGTTAGTGGCATCACACAGAGCTCCTATATTTTCTTCCCAGAAGCACCCATAGGACTTCTAGTGTGTTAGTGGCATCACACAGAGCTCCTATATTTTCTTCCCAGAAGCACCCATAGGACTTCTAGTGTGTTAGTGGCATCACACAGAGCTCCCATATTTTCTTCTCAGCAGCACCCACAGGACTTCTAGTGTGTTAGTGGCATCACACAGAGCTCCTATATTTTCTTCCCAGAAGCACCCATAGGACTTCTAGTGTGTTAGTGGCATCACACAGAGCTCCTATATTTTCTTCCCAGAAGCACCCATAGGACTTCTAGTGTGTTAGTGGCATCACACAGAGCTCCTATATTTTCTTCTCAGCAGCACCCACAGGACTTCTAGTGTGTTAGTGGCATCACACAGAGCTCCTATATTTTCTTCCCAGAAGCACCCATAGGACTTCTAGTGTGTTAGTGGCATCACACAGAGCTCCTATATTTTCTTCTCAGCAGCACCCATTTGTTATACTATATACACTACCGACTACAATGGCTGGAAGACCGCCAAGGAGAGGCAGAGCGTGCCGAGGCAAGAACACAGGGCAGGCAGGCTCTGTTTCTAGAGACAACAGTGCTGGCCGTGGACGTGGTCGTGCATCGTCATCAGCACGTGGCCATGGGACACGCTTGTCTTTGTTTTCGGCAGCTGGACATGTGGAGCCGCATCATGCTGAAGGCTTGGTAGAATGGATGACCAAGCCCTCCTCATCCTCCTCATCCTCTCTCACCCAGGCTCAGGGTACAGGCAGAGCACCTGCCAACGCGTACTTAATGGCATCATCAGCCACCCCTTCCCTAGACCCACCATGTCCTCCTGAGGAGTCCCCCGAACTCTTTGAGCACAGTGTTGGGTACATGCTCCAGGAGGATGCCCAACGATTCGAAGGCTCGGATGATGATACCCAGCTTGAGGAAGTCAGTAGTGTGCGCGCAGAGAGAGGGGATGCTGAAGGACAGCAATCTGGCAGTACTGTTCCACCAGCTGCAGCTTACTGCCAGGTTTGCTCTAGTGGTGAAGAGGGAGGGGATGATGAGGTCACTGACTCCACGTGGGTGCCTGAAGGGAGAGAGGAGGAGGAGTAGGACGAGGAGGAGGAGGATGCGGCGTCACATGTCCAACGAGTCAGGATGCCCCCTGGAGGCCAGCTAGAGGCCAGCACAGCAACTGTACCACACCGCAGAGCTCCGCCTGTGCAGGGCGCTGCCTCTGCACGTTATCAGAAAAGTTCTTTGGTGTGGGCCTTTTTTGAGACGAGTGCATCAGATCGCACCACTGCTATTTGCAATATTTGTCTCAAGCGTATCTCGCGTGGCCAAAACATCAGCCGCTTGGGCACCACAAGCATGAGCAGACATATGTCGACCTGCCATGCAGCTCGTTGGCAAGCACACATAAAAGACCCACACCAAAGAACAAAGCGGACCTCTCCTTGCTCCTCATCAGCTGGGATCTCCATCCCCACTATATCTTCAGTCCTCTCTGAAAGCTGCTCTGAGAGGACTGAAGGTGTAGAATTAGGTGTGTCACAACCAAGTACTTGCAGTACACCGACGTCCGATTGTAGCAGGCAAATTTCCCTGCCCCAGCTGCTGGACCGTCGAAAGAAGTATACTCCCAGCCATCAGCATGCCCAGCGGTTGAATGCTAGCTTGGCTAAATTGCTAGCACTTCAACTGCTGCCTTTTCAGTTGGTAGGCTCGGCCCCCTTCCGTGAGTTTGTTCAATGTGCGGTTCCTCAGTGGCAGGTTCCCAAATGCCACTTTTTCTCACGGAAGGCGATTCCGTCTCTCTACCGGCATGTGGAAGGCAATGTCCATGCCTCGCTGGACAGGGCGGTCAGCGGTAAGGTGCATATTACCGCTGACTCATGGTCCAGCAGGCATGGACAGGGACGTTATCTTTCTTTCACGGCCCATTGGGTCACTCTATTGGCAGCTGGGAGGGATGCAGGACAAGGTGCAGTAGTGTTGGAGGTTGTTCCGCCACCACGCCTCCAAAATGCTACTACTGGTTGTGACACACCTCTCTCCTCCACCCCTCCTCTTCTTCTTCCTCCAGTGCTCTGTCCTCGGAACCAGCGGTGCTCCGTAGGCGTACAAGGGGCTACGCAAGTAAGCAGGCAAAAAGATGCCATGCCGTGCTTGCGCTGGTGTGTTTGGGGGACAGGAGCCACACTGGGCCAGAGGTTCTGGCAGCTCTGCAGGGGCAGGCCGAGAGGTGGTTGACGCCACGCCAGCTTAAGCCAGGAATGGTCATTTCTGACAATGGCACCAACCTCCTCTCCGCCCTGCGACAGGGGCAGCTCACCCATGTGCCCTGTATGGCTCACGTCCTCAACCTGGTGGTGCAGCGGTTCTTGGGCAGGTTCCCAGGCTTACAGGATGTCCTGAGGCAGGCCAGGAAAGTCTGTGTGCATTTCCGCCGATCTTATAATGCCAGTGCTCGGCTGACTGAGCTGCAAAAGGAGCTGAACCTGCCCAAGAACCGCCTAATATGTGACATGCCCACCAGGTGGAACTCAACGTTGGCCATGCTGCAGCGACTGCACACGCAGCAGAGGGCCATCAATGAGTACCTTTGCGACTACGGCACCAGGACAGGGTCAGGGGAGCTTGGCTTTTTTTCCCCATGCCAGTGGAGCATGATCAGGGATGCATGCACTGTCCTCTCACCATTTGAGGAGGCCACGAGGATGGTGAGCAGTGACAGTGCATGCATCAGTGACACTGTACCTCTTGTCCACCTGTTGGAGCATACGCTGCGTGGGATAATGGACAGGGCACTTGAGGCAGAACAGAGGCAGGAAAAGGAGGACTTCCTTGCCTCTCAAGGCCCCCTTTATCCAGACAGTGTTCCTTCTGTCCCACCCATCACACAGGAAGAGGATGAGGATGAAAAGGAGGAGGAGGAGGATTGTGTGAGCATGGAGGAGGAGCCTGGCACTCAGCATCTGCAGCAGCAGTCTTTTAGGGATGATGTACAGTCCCAACAAACCAGTGGACTTGTACGTGGCTGGGAGGAGGTGGCTGGCGATCATGTCATCCTCAGTGACCCAGAAGACTCCGGACCGAATGCCTCAGCTAACCTACGCTGCATGGCCTCCCTTATCCTGCAAAGCCTGCGGAAGGATCCTCATGTTCTTCGGATCAAGGAGAGGGACCATTACTGGCTGGCCACTCTCCTTGATCCATGGTACAAGGGTAAGGTTGCGGACCTTATCTTGCCGTTGCAGAGGGAGCAGAGGATGAGACATCTCAGGGAGGCCTTGCAGAAAGGTCTGTGCAACGCGTTCCCAGAAACTGGGAGGTTACAAACTCCTGGTCCTGGACGACGAGTTGCTGAGGCTTCGGTCAGTAGCAGAAGGAGCGGTGGGGAAGATGGACGTCTGACGTTCAGACAATTTTTTAGTCCGCAGCCCCAAGGTATGATCGGTTCCAGCAACCATCGCCAGCGTCTGATATACATGGTGCAGGAATACCTAGGGGCAAGGTCAGACTTGGACACCTTTCCCACCGAAAATCCTCTGGCTTACTGGGTCCTGAGGATGGATCACTGGCCAGAGCTTGCACAGTATGCAATTGAGCTACTGGCCTGTCCTGCCTCCAGCGTTCTCTCCGAACGCACATTCAGTGCTGCTGGAGGATTTGTCACCGATCATAGGGTGCGCCTGTCCACCGACTCGGTTGATCGACTGACCTTCATAAAAATGAATCAGTCTTGGATCACCACCAGCTACCAGGCACCTGAAGCGGATATAACGGAATAATTTATAATGTCACATCCCTTCAAGACTGCCTATGCTGATGCTGAGTGACTGTCTTGTTATGTTCACTGACTATCCTCTTCCTCCTCCTCAATGATCCAGCACCAGTGCCTAAGGCACAATTTTTCAGCCCCTGTATAACAGGGGCGTGTACTTACAATTTTTTTTAAAAAATGCTTCGCAACAGGTGTGACTGCTGTGCTCCAGGTACAGTATCTGTGAGGGGTTGCAGTGTTGTGGCACCAGCACCAGTGCCTAAGGCACAATTTTTTTCAGCCCCTGTTGGGGCGTTTAATTACAATTTTTAGGCAATGCTTTGCAACAGGTCTCATTGCTGTGCTCAGAGTACAGTATCTGTGAGGGGTTGCAGTGTTGTGGCACCAGCACCAGTGCCTAGGGCACAATTTTTTAGCCCCTGTATAACAGGGGCGTGTAATTACAATTTTTTAAAAAGATGCTTTGCAACAGGTGTGACTGCTGTGCTCCAAGTACAGTATCTGTGAGGGGTTGCAGTGTTGTGGCACCAGCACCAGTGCCTAAGGCACAATTTTTCAGCCCCTGTTGGGGCATGTAATTACAATTTTTAGGCAATGCTTTGCAACAGGTCTCATTGCTGTGCTCAGAGTACAGTATCTGTGAGGGGTTGCAGTGTTGTGGCACCAGCACCAGTGCCTAAGGCACAATTTTTTCAGCCCCTGTATAACAGGGGTGTGTAATTACAATTTTTTTAAAAAAAATGCTTCGCAACAGGTGTGACTGCTGTGCTCCAAGTACAGTATCTGTGAGGGGTTGCAGTGTTGTGGCACCAGCACCAGTGCCTAAGGCACAATTTTTCAGCCCCTGTTGGGGCGTGTAATTACAATTTTTAGGCAATGCTTTGCAACAGGTCTCATTGCTGTGCTAAGAGTACAGTATCTGTGAGGGGTTGCAGTGTTGTGGCACCAGCACCAATGCCTAAGGCCCAATTTTTTCAGCCCCTGTTTAACAGGGGCGTGTAATTACAAATCTTGATCTAATAGTTCACAGCAGGGCCCATTCCTGCACCCACCAAGAGTAACTATGAGGGCCTACAGTCTTGTGGCAACACCGTCCACCACCACCACCACCGCCAAAGGCCCAATTTTTCTGCCCTGTTCAACAGGTGCATGCAATTACAAATCTTGATCTAATAACTCACAGCAGGGCCCATTCCTGCACCCACCAAGAGTAACTGTGAGGGATTACAGTCTTGTGGCAACACCGTCCACCACCACCACCACCACCAAAGGCCCAATTTTTCAGGCAGTATAATATTTATATATATATATATATATATATATATATATACACACACAATATATTACAGTGCAGCTGGTGTACAGTACATAATGCAGTGCAGGTGATGTACACAGTATATAATACAGTGCAGCCAGTTTACAGTATATAATACCGTACAGACGGTGTACACAGTATATAATACAGTGTGTATTATATACTGTGTACACCGCCTGAAGTGTATTTTATACTGTACACCGCCTGCACTGTATTTTATGCTATGTACTCCGCCTGCACTGTATCATGTACTGTACACCGGCTGCACTGTAATATATACTGTACACTGACTGCACTGTATGTATAGTCTACACTGAATGCAGAGTATATATATATATATATATATATATATATATATATATATACTAAATGCCTGCAAGCCACTAACTAACCTGCCTAATCTAGCTCTAATTCTCACACTACATACGGCCGCTGTGTAAGCAGCCATATATAGTGTGGGGCACAGACTTAGCCCCCTGAGCCATGATTGGTTAAAGGCACCCTGCCCCTGGCTCTCACAGCAGATTACACTGTGATTGGCCAAAGCATGCAGGTCAGGTGCATGCTTTGGCCAATCAGCAGTTGTCAATGCACTGCGATGTCGCAGTGCATTACGGGGCGCTCTGCAACGCTCTAATTTGCCACAAATGCCCCATATGTTAGGCTCGTTTGTGAACAAATGAACACCCGATGTTCAAGTCGAACTTACGTTTGACTTGAACATCTGTACCATCCCTAATCTGCAGGAATGTGAAAATGTAGGTTTTCTCATTTTACAAACCTAAGCGATTATCAATGGAAGACACTCCCATTCAGAAGTTTCTTAATAAATGTAATTGCAATGGATGGTTTTGGTATCTACAGTACAGAATAGGATGAGGAAATGCAATAGAATTTGCTATAACCCTGGTTATGTGTATACTGTAAGTGTCCCAGAGAGGATTAGTTTTTTGTAAAGTGAAGTTTCACATTGCATGCAGCTGTTATATTAGGTCTGGAAAAAACAGAAAGTTTTTTGACTAAACACTTGCTGTTTAGCAAAGAATGTCACATTACAACTCATGAAAATGACATGGACTTTGAGAAATGACTGTAAATGGCTATGCTAACATTTTCATAGTTTTTCTTAAAATGTAGCTCCTAAAGTATTGTTGTAGCTTTATATTTTTTCCTGCAGATCCATTTAGCTATGCTTTCATTTGTTTGAGAACTAAGGCGACAGTACAGTTCTAATACAATTCAATACAAGAGGGATCAGAGGGCCCTGCTCATTAGAGCTTACAATCTAGGAGGGAGTGTCAAGTGAAACAAAAGGTAATAACTGTGTGGGATAAGCTGATGGAGAAAATAAAAGTACAGTTGTTAGGTGGAGGCAGGATAGGCTTCTCTGAAGAGAAACGTTTTCAGGGATTGCCTAAAAGTGGATAGATTTGGAGATAGTCAGACAGATTGGGGTAGGGAATTCTAAAAGGATGGGAGAGGCTCAGGAGAAGTCCCGTAGGCAAGTGTAGGAGGGGGTGACGAGGGAGCTAGAGAGCAGGATGTCTTGGGAGGAATGAAGAGGACAATTAGGTTTGTATTTTGAGACTAGGTTAGTGATGTAGCTGGGGGCTGAGTTGTGGGTGGCTTTGTTGGTTAATGTTAGTATTTTGAATTTAATTGGCTGGGTAAGTGGCAACCAATTGAGGGAATGGCAGAGAGGGGTAGAAGTCGCAGAGCAGTTTGTAAGGTGGATGAGTCATATAGTGCTTGACTTCTTGAATTAAATATCCTATATTGATTATATCTGTTCATATATACATACAGTATAATGTATATGCGATTTTAGGGCCATATATAAACAGTTTATTCCCTCTAGGGGCAAATCCCACCCGTCATCTGATTATCCATTTTTAAAGCATGTTCAGAGCACATTTCTTAATGCCTATTCTGCTGTAAGGGATACCGATTGTATATGAAACCAGACTGTGTATGGTTAAAGTAAGATTTCCTAACAATGAAATAAAAAACCATCCAACTCCAGCAAGCAGTATACAAGGCAAATGTGAAAATATAAGTGAACAGTGAACCAAGAAACCAAGTAACAATATACCTAAGCTGTAACCTAACATAGCTGATCAAGGTCCTGACATCTGCTGCACTTTATAATAGTGCAAGTACTGCAACATTTAAAAATATAAAGCTCATCTGAATGAATCTACTACACAAGATATTTAAAAAGCAAATCTGTAGTGGTTTTATTTTTATTCTCACTGAACAATATTGATGGGCCTAGTGTCAATTTCCTAGATAAAGCCAAGATTTTCAGTATAGATTGCCATGGGTGACAGGACTCCAATGGTTTCTAGGAAGAACCCAAAACTTGAATTGAAGATACAGTATAGTAACAACAAAACAGCTGCAGGTAATTATTTTCAAATGCATTATATTAACTATGTATTTTTACATACTTTATATACTAATTGTATTATGCTGGAGTCTTTACTAAAGATTGTTTCTCATGTCTCATTACCAGAAATATTATTGGAAAGTAGACTTCTACTGCCAAAGACACCATGTATGTCTCTTTTGCTTTAAAGGATAAGTTCACCATTTATAAAAATAATAATAATAAAGGCAGTTATTGAACTGTAAAGAGAATAAATGAACTATGAGGAAGAACACTGCGCCCTCGCAGTTCATTGAGAACTATAATGCCTCAGCCGCAGTGGTCGATGGTTGTTGTAGTTCGGACAAATATTAGGTGGGAGGTCTTGTCACCTTCCCAACTTGGCACAATCCCCAATTGTAATCATAATTAAAAAAGAGAGTACCTAAATGTCCCTAAAAAGAGGAGATTGTGGGAAATAGGGATTTTAAAGTGCCCACATACAAACACAAAAAAAGATTTAAAAATAAATAAGCATAAAGGCCTATTTTTATTTTCCTAATTAAAAAGTATGTCATCATATAAAAACATTTGATACCAACTACAAATACAGTATAAAAGTTTATATAGTTAGATGAACATGAAAATAAAGAGCAAATGGATTGTCACATTTTACCCAAGAAGAGCTTCCTCAGGATTCAATCTTGTATCTGATAAACAATACAATCAATATATTATTTCATGATCTAAGTACAGTACATACCATGTCTATAACATACAAATCCGGTCATTATTTAATACACATCTATGGGGTTTCCGAAAGGAAAAAAGCAAGGAAGAGGGAGTGAATAGAAGAAAAAAAAGGAAAGATCACCAAAACACAAACAGCATAAAGCTGAAATGATCCTACATGGAGAGCTAGGGTCTGCATTCAGGGGGATAATCAGCAGAACCAAAAAGAAGCAGTCACTCATTACCATAGTCAGTGGCTGTTGCTCGGGGGTGGACGTCTCTCTTCTTTTCTTGGTGCACCTGTGTGACGTTGGGAGAAGCCCGTGAGGTGTGCCAAGCTTACTTAACATCCCTACTCTGTGCCAGCCAGTCCTCATGGCAGCACCTTTTTGCGCACACTATTTGGAATCCACTTTTCTACATCACCAACAGGTAATTTCCTGTTCATGCTCACAGAGGCTCACTCCCATCCTTCTTTTATTTTGTCATTTATATCTGTTTCATTGTTTTCTTTTTTTTATCTCTGATCTGCTCTTTCTTCCTCACACACTATTTTCCTTTCCACTCACTTGTTTACTTGCACTTTGGTGTTGGGCTCTAGCAACTTCCCACAATATAGATTATTTACAATATACCCAATATATTTTTAGATATGAAGCCCGCTCATACCACTATTTGGACCTTTGTCTTTCATTTTTTTGTGGATCTTCTGCGGGTCCCTTCCACAGCTCCCAATATAGATAATTTGGGCAGCCTCTGACTCCTCATCCCCCATGTTCCAGACTTATTATGATGTAAGTACTTATAGGGATGAGTAACTATCTCCCTTTCTTTTTGTACATATCCTCCCTGTTGAGAAGTACAACTGTCAGGAAAGGTTCCACCCGCTGATGATACTGTCTGATATTTGGCGTGCAGTACTGTGGTCCACCAGCAGGCATTTCCTGGCAGTCTGTAACTGCCAGGGGAGCCTTCCCCAGTTAATGGTATTATGTGATCCTTGGGCCGCAGTACTGGCGTCCACCAGTGGGTGGTTCCTGGCAGTGTGGGGCCAACATCATCTCTTGCAATCAGGCGTCACCTGAGTGATTGCAGGAGGTGTGTATAAATAACCGGCAGACATACTGATGCCTTGCCTTGGTATCTTCCTTGCGCCCTAAACCTGTGAACGCTTTGAACCTGTCTGTTACCTTGAACCCTGGACCCTGAGCCTTGTACCTGACCCGTTCCTCCTGTGATCCATCCATCCTCTCTTTGTCCTGTTTGTCTTCCTTCCCCAGCTGCTGAACCCCCATTGTTGACCCTGACCTGGCCCTGTTTATGATTCTGGTATTCCCTTTACTTGTATATATTTGTCTATTATTACTTGTGGGTTTCTGTTGGTGGTTGTTTGGTTGCACATTGTAGTATATTGGAGGGGGTTGTATTTATTCACTTATCTTAATAAATTATATATTTTCACCTTGTCTGCGTTTGTTCCGTTGTTGCTGTCCATACAGCTCTGGTCACACCTGATACGTGACAACAACATTGGATCATACAGATCTACTCATGTTTAGTTTTATAGATTCGTGTGCACCCACCCCTGAAGAGTGGTATTATCCATGAAACGCGTCGGGACTAATTTGGAAAACATGTTTTTGATATTGACTAATCTTATAGCCATGTGTACTCACCTCATTCATTGCCCCCCCCCAAAAAAAAAAAAAAACCTTTCATCATACAGAACAGAACATTGGGGAATACTATTGTAATAATGAGTTAGAACCTTTATTAGATTTTTTCTGTATATATATATCCCCCAAAGGAGATAGCTCCTTCCTCCTTTCTAGGTGACAAGAGCTAAAGTATAAACAATGCTGTGCAGGGAGCACTGCTGCCAGCTCCCATCACACTGTTCTCAGTAGCTGCACTGTACAATTATATCTCTATAGCACCAAACCATGGGCTGGACTCTGGTCATCCTTAATGCCTAGCAAGTATAACCCTTTTATTACCACTACTATTGCCAATATGCCTGAGGCTGCTTTCTGTGCTGGGTTCTTTATACGTTAGCTTTTGTGACTTTTGTACAGGCTGATCTCCATCAATGTCTTACTTAAAGCTGCGTTACTGGCCCCTTAAGGTTTCCTACAACACTCTGATGCACCAGTGCTTTATCGATGTTCAGCATATTTTATAATTTTTGGTCCTTCCCAGGTGACACACAGAACAGGAATTTAGGGGAAGCATCAATAGGAAAGTAGACAACATTTACAATTCAATAGATATTCCAATCCTTTTATACTCTAACGTACAAAATAAACGTGTTATCCAAAGCTGGGTATAAAAATATTAAGGCATCCTATAAAAAACACCTTTTTGTGGTTACACATACTGTAGGCTGTTTTCACTCTTTATTAATTGGAGGTAAAGCATCCTTTCCATTAAGAGTTTTCTCATTGTTAGAACATAATTCATTACAGACCATTTTGAAAGTTGTAACTAGAGGCTATATGTGATAAGTGTGTTGCATATGCAACATGACACAAAGTCAAATCCTCTCTTGCTGAAGAAAAAAAATCTTAGTGTTTTAGTAGTGTGATTTAATTATGAAATCTAAGGTAATCAACAACAGAGAGGAAGAGAACAGAGAGAAGTGTCACATACAACAAACATAATCATACAGACCTAGCAGTGTGACATACAAGAATAGGTAACAGTCTTCAATATATATGAGAATGTTTCAAAGCCAACTCAGGGTTGGGCACTAAGCTGCCCCCATTTTGATTTACTTCCTTTTTTACATTTATATATATATATATATATATATATATATATATATATATATATATATATATATATATTTTATATATATATATATATATATATATATATATATATATATATATATATATATATATATATATATATATATATATATATATATATATATATATATATATATATTGTTCTGCCCTCACAATGTGTTCAA
Source organism: Lithobates sylvaticus (assembly GCA_028564925.1). Lineage (NCBI taxonomy): Eukaryota > Metazoa > Chordata > Amphibia > Anura > Ranidae > Lithobates > Lithobates sylvaticus. Next base: position 248,514,563 of record CM053030.1, read on the forward strand.
AGTACAAGGCTTGGCAGACAGCTAACAGCTTCCCAATAAAGACTCAGGAGGAAGGGCTAATAGTTGAAATCTTTACTGAGAATAAGTTTTTTGTAAAACTGCAAAACACAAATTATAAAAATATGCATTAGCATTTAACATTACATCACAAATGCAAATAGTAACAGGCATGCTACAATACTGTTAAGGCACTAGCTAGCAAAAATGTGGCCTAGCTGAGTGAACTTCCTGACAGACACATCCCACCAACACACATATAAAATGTAGTTGCATTAGTAAAACATATACTAACTAATTGAAAACTAATGACTGCTTACTTACAGACTTAAGCCCCATACACACGGTCGGACTTTTTCATGGATTCTGTCCGATCGGACAATGTTGTTGAAAAATCAGACCGTGTGTATGCACCATCGGACAGTGTACGTCGGATTGTCCGCCGGACAAAGTCTTATCTCCTGCTGGAAAGATTTGCCGACAACACGGTCCGATCACACCAAATCCGATCGTGTGTACGGTTGTCCGACGGACAAAGTGCTACGCATGCTCAGAAAAAATTCTGTGACGGAAGCGCTCGGTCAGGTAAAACTACCTTTCCTAATCGACACAGCACATTCGTCACGCTGCAATGTTAAAATGTCTTTAATGCAGCACATTCTCTTTTTCTTTACAATGCAACAAGAATGACATGTTTTAGCTGCTCCTATTCACCCGCACTTCTCACAAACTTAGTTCTTTATTACTTTTCAGCATTTATACACTACATGTTTATTTTTACTCAGATCGTAAAAGAATCTTTGTTATATTTTTAGCATGATTTGTCTTTTTTTTTTTTTTTTTTTTTGGGAATACATATTTGAAGGAGATTTTTTTTTTTTTTTTGGAGGGGGGTTGTGTGTCTCAACTTAGCAAAACCACATTATTAACATTTGTATTTCTTGCTTAAATTTACTAGGAGTTTGTTGGTTGTTGGTGCCCCTTGTTAATTCTACTTTAGGATTAGTGAAATGTACCTGCCTACTCACAGAAAAACAGTCATTGTAGAAAAGTAAAACACAATAGTCAATGCTTATTTCAAATCCAAAAAACATTTATTTAGGTCTCAGCAACAAACCAAAGAGGAACGCAGCCATGGTGAAACTTGGGGAATTTGCAAAGCCTTGGACACCCACGGCAACCATCATTTTTCACGCTTAGAAAATTGGGGGCCTGAGGAGTACCTATCTAAATAATTAAGGGAGTGCAATCTGGTCCTGAAGTCCAAAACATCCGGAACTGCAGCAGATGCCATCTAGGTCCCCAGGCTCTGGTCCTACGAGAGGCTCCATCTTCTCTCAGACCAGACTGAATCAAGGTCATCACTCTCTTGTCTTCCTTGTACTCTTCCTTCCACGCCGTGGTGCTGGTGCTGGTGGGGTGGCAGAAGGAGGAGGAGGAGGCGGAGCAAGGTCACTCTCGCAAACATGTGTGAGTGGGGTCATCTCCCCAGCCATCCCCTCATTTAGTATTTTGAGGATGACATCCTCACACATGCTGCGTTGCCCCACCTCCATACCCGTCATTTTACTGCCAACCAAGGAGGCAAAGGCCTCCTCGTAGGTGGGTGTGGCATATAGGGAGGCTGAAGCATCTTTGATCAGCTGGAGCGCTGACTCTCCCACCTCCCCCATGCTTTTCGCCCTTCTGTAGGGAAGGCGGAGGGGAGGGACTTGGGAGACAGTCAGGCTCCTAGGCCTACCCCCCTGTTGGCTGCCACTAACCCCTGCCTCCTCCTGACTGCCACCTTCCACAGCCACCTCCTGGCTGAGGTCTTCCTGTGTATGAAAAAGGGACATAGTTTCAGTTATTTGTTCATCAAACACACACAATTCTCATCTAGTGACTGTTGCAAAATGTTTACAAATAGAAAACCATACAATTCTCAGCCCTGCAGTTTAGACTCTTCCCAAAAATGTCTCCAACACCACTGTCTGTTGATATGTCAATCACGTTAGGAACTAAGCAATTGGGGATCCTGAATTAACTGAACATCATTCATTATTCCCCAAAATGGTTACAAAACTACTATACCTGGAACAAGCTGGGCTCCTGCACATCTTCCAGACTGGAAGGCCCAGGTTGGTCCTCGGAAGCCTCATCAGGGGTGGCATATGCGGAAGGACGCGTGCAAGGAAGAGTCGAGAGTGACTTCCTGACAGTAGCCTGGTCTTTGAGAAAGTGGAGCCTCTCATAGTACCAGAGCGTGGGGACATGGACATCAGCTGCTGCAGCTCCAGATGCTAGGGACTTCCGGACCTTATTGTGCTCCCGGAAATAGGTACTCTTCATGTTATTTATTTTTACTTTTAAGTTTGCCACGGTTGCCATGGGCAGGTTTGGCTTTACAAATGCCACAAGTTTCAGCATGGCTGCGTACCTCTTTGGTCTGTTGCTGTAGTCACGGTGCTTTGGTTGCCATAAGAGGGGAAATTCCCTGTATTTATCAATGAAGAGGGGGAGAAAACTCACGTCGTAGAAGGCCTCCATCACCTCTGCAAGACACAACACCACACAAAACAATATAAATAATGTCAGCCTAAACTCTCATAATCTTCTCCATAAAGAAGCCTCAAGTTCTAATCAGTCTAGGCTAGTTATGTACCAACGTCAAATTGTACCTTCGTTTCTAGCGATCGTCTCGTGCGTGAGCTTTCTCTCCCCTCGTCTCCCAGATCGTGGCTACGACACAGGCGTGTGACGTTTTATATACAGTGCGCATGCGTCAAACTCTGCCCGCCCCTGACGATCTTTCTCGTCTATTCCCCACCCCTTCTATTTACGGCGCAGTGGGGAGAGCACATGGCGGGGACACAGCAGGTGCGCCACAAATATCCCACCAACGAGGAGGAGGACGAGGAAAGTCCGGAGGCAGAAACGTCCCGATCCCGGAGCCTGAAATTCAAGGCCTCCAATATGTCATTTGGAGAAATGTTGGAGATGGTGGACATATTAAAGAGGAGCGACTATGATGGGAAGTATGGGCCTTACCTCAACCCCAATGTCCGCAAGGCCAAGATCATGTCTAAAGTTGTGAGAAGGCTGTACAATCATTTTGGGGTACAACGATCCAAGGAGCAACTCAGGAAACGCTGGTCAGACCTGAAACTGAGGGAGGCCGATCAGTACAGAAAGATCAAGCGAATTCTTCAAAAAAGTAAGTAGTTGTGTTTTGTGTTTGCTTTCTTGCTTGCATACTGCTCCATGTGGTTTGATTTCTACAAAGTTGTACATTCCAAAATGGCCACTTTCAGGTTCGTCTGTGCATTCGATCGTACTCAGCCTTGATCTTTCTGCCACTGTCATGATCGTGTGTGTCCATTCGATCGTACGCAACCTCGATCGTTCGGCCACTTATAATACGATGTTTGGTGTTTTTTTTGGGGAAAGGAAGTTTGTTCTCACTAGAAATGTCATCAAGAATGTAAAGCCAATTTATTCTATGTAAAGGAGAGGTCACCCAGTAGCTGTTTACCCATCTGGACTCTAGAACACTAGTGCTGGGACACCCAAACCCCCTTTTTATTATGCTTTTCCACACATGTGCTCCAGTGGATACTAGAGGGGGGTCTCCATCACACAAACTTCGACCAAAAAGCTAGTAAGTTTAGCACCTTTACAAAGTGACTACATTCATGTAGTTGGCATTTGTAACTGGCCAAACAAAAATAGTGTCCGTCACTTTCAAGCAATGTTTGTCATTTCCTATTTCTGCCCTCAATAGATTGTGTTGCTAAATCTTCCTTTTGTACATTCTCATAGGGGAGCGAAAACTTGGGCCGTCTGAGGAAACCCCAAAACCAACACCTCCCAAAAAAGGTGAAAGAGCAGAAGCAGAGGAGGAGGAGGAGGAAGGAGAGATCATCGAACTTGGAGAAATTGTCACCACAACAGGTGAGTGTGGAAGAACACAGCTACTGGTAAGCTAATCAATGTATGGCTGCCTCATTTCCAACACCCGATTTTTGTTTGTTTGTGGTTTTTAGGTGACGTGGATGTTGTGGAAGAAAAATCGCACTTTACCACAGAGAGTGCCCACGTACTCATCGGGGAGATAATGGTCTGCAATAGAGATCTAGATTACATAAAGCAAAACATCAATGATGTTCAACAAAAATTGAAGAACATCATTGATGTTTTAGGAAAAATATGAAAACGCACCAAGTAATTAACACACATTTGTGCCAGCTTCGGAACACATTTGCAACTTAAGAACTGTGTGAAATTTGGAACATGCACACATTGTGTCCACATGTGCTAGCTCCCATCATGGTGGATGAATGCCAACGTTTTTTAGGGGGTGCAACCACTTTACGAACTACGAAAGTGGTTGTGGTGAAGGGGTTGCACCCCCAAAAAACGTCCATTCATCCCCATGATGGAAAATGGCACTTTTGAAGCTTCTAGGCATGTGTTTTACCATCTAATGACCATTTTCAGACCCAAATTGTGTGCATGTTCTAAATTTCCACTTTCCAGGGGTGACCCCCCCCATGTGATGAAGGCAAGATCAAACACACTTTGAACATATAGTCATGTCTTATCTTGTCTTCACTTTACAAAGTTGAACTTTCCTAGTTCCTAGGTTCTGTTTTGCTCCATGCCTGGTTTTACCAATTGCGGAATGTTTGTAAACAATGTTGTAAATAACCAAGATGTTGTCAGTTTGGGCGTGAAGATTGTAAACGCACTTGTGAATGTTTTCCAAGTAAACTTTTTTATTTTTCAAAATGTGTGGCTTCCTTATTTCAAAAACACAATGCATTATGAATGTCAAATGTAAAGGATATGGGGGGCAATTGGTGTTATTTACTAAAGGCAAGTCCACTTTGCACTGCAAGTTTCTTTTCCAGGGCACTTTTTCACTGCACTTGTAGAGCATAGTCGATTTGACTTATGTAAATGACACCCACAGTGCTTTCTACGAAAACACGGAGCACAGCATTTTGGAGAATACACACATGTCTGACCTGGTGATGAAAAGGAGTATTTTGGGTGTCAGTTATGCAGTACAAACCTTCTCTAGACCAAAGATTAGGTAGCAAACACACAACATGAGAATAATCTTTTTGGGAAGAAGAGACTGTTACCTCCTTTTGCCCAGAAAGTGCATTCCCACTGTCGAAGGCAAAGGGAAAACATTTCAAGGTAAAATAAGCTAAAAAGAATACTGAAATGACAAGAAATCATAGGTTGGTTGAAATATCAGATTTATTAAAAAATGCCTCTCACACATCGTCAGGCAGAGCAATGGCCCCCCTACCCACAAAGTACTCCATATATTGCTCGCGGACCGCGCAGGCATTTAGAGGGGGCAAGCCTGGACGTGCCACTTGAAGGGCTGTGAGGTCCGCATTTGGAGGGCCCTCCACATCTGGGCCAACGGGCACCACATAGTTCCTGTTATGTCTTTTGAGGAAGTTGTGCAATATGCAACAGGCAAGAACTATGTGGTTCAGTTTGTATTCCGCCAAGTTAATTGCCGTCAAGAACAGGCGGAAGCGGCTGGCCAGGATGCCAAAAGTGTTCTCCACAACTCTTCTGGCTCTGGACAGCCTGTAGTTGAAGACCCTCTGGTCTGGGGTGAGGGTCCTCATCGGGAACGGCCTCATCACATGGGGAGTCAACGCAAACGCTTCATCTGCGACAAAGACGAAGGGGAGTCCTTCTGCATTCTCCTCTGGAGGTGGCAAGCACAGACTGCCACTTTGGAGACGCCAGTAGAACTCTGTGTGCGTAATGGCACCACCATCCGAGATCCGGCCGTTCATCCCCACGTCCACATACATAAATTCATATGTTGCCGACACCACCGCCAACATCACTACACTATTAAACCCTTTATAATTATAATAGTAGTACCCCGAGTTGGGCGGTGGGACGATGCAGACGTGTTTCCCATCAATTGCCCCTCCGCAGTTAGGAAAGTCCCAACGGCTGGCAAAGTGGGAGGCCACAGTCTGCCATTCCTGTGGCGTGGAAGGGAACTGTGGAGTGAAACAAGAAAAAATAATTAGTCACTTTGCACATAAACATTGCAAGCAGATTAGACAATCAACATCTTGGAACAAGAGCATTGTATAAAATTGGAGGCTGGAAAGTATTTGCACAGAAAAGTAGAGGCTCCCCTTCACAGATTACTCACCCCTCATCAATCCCCACACTTCTGATGGGCCATTGGCAATAACTATGGTTTTGGGGGGGGGGGGCTTGTTGGACAGGTAACCCTCTGCCCTTCATTGATTGGCCAATGGCTCAATAATGTGTGCTAGTTTGGCCAGACCCTCTGTACTTAACACTATTGGCAGCCCCCAGGAAAGCTAAACTAACATTTCAACCCCCCCCCCCCCCCCCCCCCCCCCCCCCCCAAAAAAAAGGAAAGCACATTGTGACATTCTGAAATTACCAAGCAAGATAATAGGAGGGAAAGAACACAAAAAATTAAGAAATGGAAAGTATGGAGGCAGCCCCTTGCACTACATGCTTTGCAGAATTCATCCCTAAAGATGCCCACTATAAAGAGGTAGGTATATAGTGTGTATTGACCTTGGGAAAGCCAGCAGATAGAAGATTGGTACCATCTGACAGAGCAGTTGGGGGAGGGGGTTCCTAATGAGTTTGCCCCCCCCCACCAAAAACAATAAAAAAAAAAGGGGCTCTACATGAAGTAAACCACACAGCAAACATTTGTGCATATTTTAGGGGGTGTTTGGGGGCAAAAAATACTATGCAGCAGACAAAATACATTGCTTAAGTGACTAGGCCATAGGTGTCTATTGGGGCATAAGAGCATGCTGGGGAGGTAAGTGAAGGGAAAAATGCATGAAGGAGAAAAGGGGCACAGCATATTAGAGCATATTGCAATCATGGTAATTAGGGAAGGAGGTCAAAAATAGAAGACATTAGCAAACAGAGCATACATAGAAGGGAATAGTAAAGTATAAATGTTACCTTAATATAGTCCTCCTGCAGGACCTCGATGATGGCAGAACAGGTCTCTGGAATAATGATTCCCAGGGCCTGGGGAGAGATACCTGAAGAGAACTTCAAATCCTGAAGACTTCTCCCTGTCGCCAAGTACCTCAACGTGGCAACAAGCCTCTGCTCCGGAGTAATGGCTTGTCTCATGCAGGTATCCTGCCGGCTGATAAAGGGGGTCAGCAAAGCCAAAAGACGGTGAAAATCGGGGTCCGTCATCCTGAGAAAGTTCCTGAAATCATCAGGATTATTCTCCCGGATCTCACGAAGCAAAGGCATGTGCGAGAATTGGTCACGCTGAAGCAACCAATTCTTGGTCCACATACTCCTCGTCACTCTGTTCATGGACGGGTCTTGGGTCAAAGCTAAAAGCCCGACACCAATTCCGCGTACAGCATGAACTTGGCGACGAGTACGCACGGGAAACATCGCTCACAAGGTCACAAAAGGTCGGCTGGTCAGAACGGACAAACAGAAAGCACCGATAAACAGCAAGGCCTGAAAGAACGAAATGAATACCAGAAACGAGCAGACAATAAGCAGTGCAAATCAAAGCGTCCTATATCAAGATATAGGCCGCAATGACCAACAAATGCGAACTGACTACACGCACTACTAAACAGATACGCACGACAAGCACAAACTGAAGAGCAGTAACGATCTGAGTCAGAAAACTGAGAAGCGCGAATCTTAAGTCACCAAACTTCGACTAACTCGCGATAAACACGGGATCAGCAGAAGGAGCCCAACGGGTGCCTGACGTGGTGCTGAACTTCCCTTTTCTAATCTCGTGGACGACGACTTACGTCACGACGTTCTTGCAGACCGGATATTCCGACAACGTAGTCCGACCGTGTGTACGCAACACCAACATCGGACAAAGTACGACGGACAGGATCCGACCGACCTGGTCCGCGGATTGTCCGACCGTGTGTATGGGGCTTTATGCTTCCAAGGCCTGTATTAGGAAATAGTGGAGGGCTTTAGCATGCTTCCTTCACTGTAGAAAGATTATCTGATATGACTGCTGGGCAGGAAGTGGGAGGAATATACTACAGTTCCTGTTAGTAATGGATGCCAATTTAAAGGAACAGTACGATCAGTAAATATATAACCTATAATCAGAACACTCCCCACCTGGCATAATGAACATTATACCACTATGTTTCCTTTTTAAGAAGTAGAACAACTTCAGAGATAGGCCTAAAGTACACCTTAGGGGTGCCCTGTCTCATGACTTTAACTTTGACCTTTCTAACCTTACTATCATTACTAGGTACAGTCTCAACAATGAGTCCAACTGGCCATTCGTTTCTGTGGACCTGAGCGTCTTTTAGTAGGACAACATCTCCGACTTGCAGGTTAGGCTTGTCAACTTGCCATTTTCTGCGTGACTGGAGCGTCACCAGGTACTCTTGTTTCCATCTATTCCAGAAGATGTCTGCAAGACTCTGAACCTGCTTCCATTGCTTGGTGTAAAGGTCTTTGAGACCAAAATCTCCTGTGGGAGCTGTAACTGTTTCCATCTTCTGGGTCAAAAGCATTGCAGGTGTCAAAACTGTCGGCATTTCTGGATCGGTAGACACTGGAACTAAGGGTCGAGCGTTCATGATCGCCATGACTTCAGCCATAAGTGTGATGAGAACTTCATGTGTAAGGCGAGTAGAGCTAACCTTCAGAAACATGGCATCCAGAATGCGACGAGCCACTCCAATCATCCTCTCCCAAGCTCCTCCCATATGTGACACATGAGGAGGATTGAAGGTCCACGTGCATCTTTGATCTTGAAGATAAGCACTCGTCTCAGAGTCTTCTGTAAGGATCCTTAACTCCTTACAGGCCCCAGTAAAGTTTGTTTCCCCCGATCTGAGCGGAGTTGCTTCACAGGTCCTCGGATAGAGAAAAATCTTCTCAAAGCATTGATAAAGCTTGAGGTAGACAGAGACTCAATCACTTCAATGTGTACTGCTCTTGTACTCATGCAAGAGAACAGAACAGCCCAACGTTTACTTTCTGCACTGCTTCCTCTGGTCCGGCGTGAGGAGATGTTCCAAGGACCAAAGACATCTAGGCCAACATGAGTAAAGGGTGGGTTTGAAGCAAGTCTATCAGCAGGTAAGTCTGACATCTTCTGCACTTCAAGTTTCCCTCTGATTTTTCTGCAAATTACACATTTGTGGATGACACTGGAGACTAGTCGTTTACTCCCTATGATCCATAATCCAGCTGACCGGACTGCTCCCTCAGTGAAGTGGCGACCCTGATGTGCAACTTGTTCGTGATAGTGTCTTACTAACAGAAATGAAATGTGATGATTCTTGGGCATTATAAAAGGATGTTTCTCATCGACCGTCATATCAACTGCTGACGAGCGACCTCCAACTCTTATCACTCTATGTTCATCAAATATCGGGTTCAGCTTTTTGAGCGGACTGTGTTTGGAGATCTCTTCTCCTTTAAGAAGGCACTTGATTTCTTCTTCGAAACCTTCTTGCTGAACACATCTAATGATGATGATTTTGGCTTGCATAAGATGATTGCTATTACACTTGTCAGTGTTTGTAGCTCTACAGAAGGATTTGGCTAAGTGAATAAGCTTTCTTATAGCTCGAATGAGTGACTTCCAGCTGGAGAATCTTTCAAACCTGTGTGCGCCAAGGTTGCCTCTAGTAGTTATGGTACTATACGCTGTTACTTGTGCACGTACTTCTTTGTCATTATCTGGTTCTACAAGTTCAAATGTCTCAAACTGAGTAGTCTCTTCGGTTTCTGATCTAGTCAAAAAAGATGGTCCTGAGAACCAGTTAGTGTGCTTCAGGACAGCTGCTAGAACCGGTCTAGTCCCATGATCGGCTGGATTTTTATCCGTACTGATATAGTGCCACTGTTCTGGCCGTGTGGACTTTCTGATGCGTATCACTCTGTTTGACACGTACATGTAGAATCTTCTTGAAGCATTGTGAATATATCCTAACACAATCTTGCTGTCTGTGTAAAACTTCACTTCATGAATTTCAATGTCCAGTTCAGCAATGATCAAGTCTCCCATCTCCACTGCTAAGACAGCAGCACAAAGCTCCAAACGTGGAACAGTGTGAGCAGGACGTGGAGCTAGTTTGGACTTTCCCCTGATAAACCCAACGTATCTTTGTCCTTCAAAGTCCATTACTCTAAGGTAGGCTACAGCTGCTATAGCCATGGTAGATGCATCTGAGAATACACACAATTCTCTTTGCTTCGTGGCAGACAGAGAAACAGGGACATATGACCTTTGGATGATAAGTTGTTCAAGCTCTATTAATGAGTCCTTCCACAATTTCCACTGTGTTTCTTTCTCCTTAGGTAGAGGTGTATCCCATTCACTTTTTTCATGTTCAGTAGCAATTTCTCTCATAAGAGCCTTGCCTTGCATGGTTATGGGGGCTACAAATCCTAGGGGGTCATAAAGGCTGTTGACCGTGGACAAGACACCTCTTCTCGTGAATGGCTTCTCTTCTCTGGATACTCTAAATGTAAAGCTGTCGGTTTTCAGATCCCAACTGAGTCCTAAACTTCTTTGAAGGGGCAGTGAATCTGTTCCTAGATTCAGGTCCTTGAGGTCCTTTGCACGGTCCTCTGAGGGAAACGCTTCCATGACTTTGCTGCTGTTGGACGCTATCTTGTGTAACCTTATGTTGGATTCTGCTAACAACTCCCTTGTTCTTTTCAGGATGTCGATAGCCTCTTCGTTGCTAGAGAAAGAAGCGAGTCCATCGTCCACATAAAAGTTTCTCATAACAAACTGTTTGGCATCTGTGCCGTGTTCTCTTTCACCTTCCTGTGCTGCTCGTCTCAGGTTGTAGATAGCTACAGCTGGAGAGGGGCTGTTCCCGAACACATGTACCTTCATCCTGTATTCTGTGACATCTTTGTTAAAGTCATTGTTTTCATACCACAGGAACCTCAGGTAGTCTCTGTGATCTTTGCGGACAAGGAAACAGTAGAACATTTGTTGTACATCTGCTGTTACTGCAACGGGTTCTTTTCGGAACCTGATGAGGACTCCAAGGAGTGTATTATTCAGGTCAGGTCCACTGAGGAGGACATCGTTTAGGGAAAGGCCTTCATACTTTGCACTGGAGTCAAATACTACTCGTATCTGTCCTGGTTTCTGAGGATGATACACTCCAAATATCGGTAAGTACCAACATTCTTGTTTTTCTTCCAATGGTGGTGCTTTTTCAGCTTGACCACTGTCGAAGATCTTCTGCATGAAATCATGGAAGTGTTCCTTCATATTTGTCTTTCTGTCTAGAGTGCGTCGCAATGAGGTGAGGCGCTTCACTGCTTGTCCTTTGTTGTTAGGAAGGTGATGTCGGGGTAAACGGAAAGGTAGAGGAGCTACCCAGCTGTTTGACTCATCTATAAAGACTTCTCTGTCCATTAGCTCAAGGAAGAGGCTATCTTCAACAGATGGTGCTGGTTTGTCATCATCTTGCGTTCTTTCAAACACCTTGCATCCTAGCTCATCTGTATCTTTAGATGAGGTGATAGCCTCCATGTAACGCCAAACTTTCTGCTGTTGTATTGGGTTGACTAGTCTTTCTTTAATCTGTATCCTGTTGGTACAGGGGCTAAGACATGATGTGCGGCCATTTTGCAACATGTTTGTTTTGTACACATTCATATTTGACGGCTTGTGAGCTCCATCCAGACATACATCACCAATAATGACCCATCCAAGGTCAAGACGTTGTGCAAATGGTGCATTGTGTGGCCCATTGTATTGCTCTCTGACCTTGTGCACTCTCAGTATGTCTCTTCCAAGTAGGAGGACAATTGCAGCACCGGGGTCTAGTACTGGAATCTTGTCTGATATTTGCATCAGATGAGGGTAGTGATGTGCAATTTCAGGTGTGGGTATCTCTGATCTATCATCTGGTATCATATCACATTCTATGAGAGTGGGTAGAGTCAGCTGCGTTTTCCCATCTAATGATTCAATGATGTAGTTGTTTGCTCTCCTACCTGATGTCTCCACAACTCCTGAGCATGTCTTCAAAGTATACGGAGTTGGACTTCCTCTGTCACCGAAGAGGTCAAAGAACTCTGTTCTTGCCAAAGATCTGTTACTTTGTTCATCTAAAGCCCCATACACACGGTCGGACAATCCGCGGACCAGGTCGGTCGGATCCTGTCCGTCATACTTTGTCTGATGTTGGTTTTGCGTACACACGGTCGGACAAAGTTGTCGGAAAATCCGATCATTCTGAACGTGGTGACGTTTGTTGCCTACGACGGGACTACGTAGAGGCTAGTAGCCAATAGCTTTGGTCTTGTAATGTGATCTGAGCATGCGTAGCACTTTGTCCGGTCGGACAACCGTACACACGATCGGATTTGGTGTGATCGGACCGTGTTGTCGGCAAATCTTTCCAGCAGGAGATAAGACTTTGTCCGTCGGACAATCCGATGTACACTGTCCGATGGTGCATACACACGGTCTGATTTTTCAACAACATTGTCCGATCGGACAGAATCCATGAAAAAGTCCGACCGTGTGTATGGGGCTTAAGACCGCATACATTCTGATTGCCTTCTCTCTGAGGCCTGCAGGATACACCTTGACTAAACATATCTTCGAGCATGATCTAGAGCTAAATGTGTTTGTGCAGATTTCAGTGCACTTTGAGGTTATTGCTGGTAATGCACTCTCTTTTTGCTCCCCACCATGATCTTCTTGGGTTACCGGATTCTCTGTTTTCCATGGTGCTGGTCCTGGGTGTAAAGCAGACAGATGGTTGTCATTATTGCATTCTTTGCATCGAATTGTTTTCACACAGTCTTTAGCAAGATGTTGAGTTGAACCACAGCATCTGAAACAAATGCGCTTGTCCTTAAGATAAGATTTGCGCTCCTCTATTGTCTTGCTTCTGAAACTGCGACATGTTCTCAGTGGATGAGGCTTGTTATGTAGTGGACACTGTTTATCTGGGTCCTCAATTTGCACTCCTGAGCTTTTATCCTGGTTGGCCTCAAACTCAGTCGGTACTTCTGTCTTCCGTACAGACACTGTTGCTCTGCGTTCTTTATTGTGAACTGAAGGTTGCTTCTCTGTCTTTACAGAACTGGAGCCTCCCATGTTCAAAAAGGCGAAGCTTGGGTCATTGCATATTTTAGCTTGATTCACAATGAATTTGGCGAGGAAGGAGAAAGGTGGAAATGCCACCTGATGATCTTCCTTGTATTTTGATGCTTGCGTGACCCATCTTTCTTGTAAGCTGTAAGGAAGCTTCTCGATTACCGGTTTGACTCCACGTGCTGTATCCAAATATGAGAGGCCTGGAAGGTATCCACCAGCCTTTGCCGCTTCCAGCTCTAAAAGTATGTCACCAAGCTCTCTCAGCTTCTGATTGTCTTTGTTTGTTATTTTTGGATAATTTTCATTTTTCTTTAGAAGTGCATCTTCAATTACTTCAGGTGACCCATAGCAGTCTTCCAATCTCTGCCATAACATTGTAAGCCCTGCTGTCGCATCATGAACATGTACTGACCTGATTCTTTTGGCTTGCTCAGTGACTCTGGTCCGAGCCATTTGGAGAGTAGGTCAAGCTTTTCCCTGTCTTTCATATTTAAGTCTTGGGTGCTGCTTAGAAAAGATGACTTCCAGGCCCAATAGTTTTCTGGACGGTCATCAAACTTCAGGAGACCAGAGCTCACCATTTCACGGCGTATCAAGTATTTTGTCACATCTGTGGCTCCTGCTGCCTCAGGTGGGAATTTTCTGGGAACAAACACAGGGCATGTCTGTGGCTGGTAAGACGGTTGGGATGTTTGGTTACATCCACTATAGTTGTGTGGTTGTTCTTGTTTACTGCAAGTCTTTCTGCTATAGGCCAGATTTATATTTTCCCGAGGAGGGATTATGTCACCATTCGTTCGATTTCCTGAAGGACCAACAGATTGGTCTCTGAGTATGTAACTACTTGGCTTGTTATAGTAAAGTTCTGGTTCAGTCTTGTAGCATCGAGCGATATCAAAGTTGTCTGCTGCTAGCGGGACCTTTGACGATTCCAATGCATCATTAGACTGTTGATCTGTGTACATGGTCGCATGCAATTGCACATACTCACTGGTGCGTTGGATTGCACTGAGTGGTGTCATTTGGGTATCTATCACAGAGCGCTCTCTGCACTGTTCTTCGGCAGCTCTCATGAGCACCTCGGCTTCAGCTAAGATAATATGTAAAGATGCTTTCACCTCTGCTTTTCTTCTAAGTGCTTCAGCTTTAATTTTAGCTTTAATCAAATGATGTTCTTCATCTATGCAGCCCTGTTCTCTTATCATTTCAGCTTCGCGTATTGCATAGGAAGCCAGTGCACGCGCGGCTTCTGCTTTTGCATGGGCCTTGGCAGCTGCAGCACTGGTGGACGACAGGTTAGAGCAGCTTAAATGTCTAGAGCTAGTGCCCTTGGACCTGGCAGATTCAGCACTAGCTGATGTCTGATCCGACTGACTAGAGACTCTGGAGCTTGTGCAGCGTGACCTGTTGGTTGGCATATTGTGTATGCTTTCCTCTGCTTGTGTATGCTGAGGGATGACTGGTGCAGTATCCTTGTCTGTGTGCTGCATGATGAAACAGATTACTTCTCTGTAGTGTCTGTGGCTGTAGAGGTTAGCTGATGATGAGCAGAATGATGAGCAGAATGATTCTTGGCAAGGCTTGGCAGACAGCTAACAGCTTCCCAATAAAGACTCAGGAGGAAGGGCTAATAGTTGAAATCTTTACTGAGAATAAGTTTTTTGTAAAACTGCAAAACACAAATTATAAAAATATGCATTAGCATTTAACATTACATCACAAATGCAAATAGTAACAGGCATGCTACAATACTGTTAAGGCACTAGCTAGCAAAAATGTGGCCTAGCTGAGTGAACTTCCTGACAGACACATCCCACCAACACACATATAAAATGTAGTTGCATTAGTAAAACATATACTAACTAATTGAAAACTAATGACTGCTTACTTACAGACTTATGCTTCCAAGGCCTGTATTAGGAAATAGTGGAGGGCTTTAGCATGCTTCCTTCACTGTAGAAAGATTATCTGATATGACTGCTGGGCAGGAAGTGGGAGGAATATACCTGTTAGTAATGGATGCCAATTTAAAGGAACAGTACGATCAGTAAATATATACCCTATAATCAGAACATATATATATATATATATATATATATATATATATATATACTCACCGGCCACTTCATTAGGAACACCTTGAAAGTACCAGGCTGGACCCCCTTTCTGCCTTGATTTTTCATGGCATAGATTCAACAAGGAGTTGGAGACATTCCTCCGAGATTTGATCCATGCTGATATAACAGCATCATGTCTTTGCTGCAGATTTGTCAGCTGCACATCCATAATGCAAATCTCCTGCTCCACCACATGCCAAAGGTGCTCTATTGGATTGAGATGTGGTGACTAGGGATGAGCCGAACACCCCCCCGTTCGGCTCGCACCAGAACCCGCGAACGGACCTAAAGTCCGTGCGAGCTTTAGAACCCTATTAGTTATAATGGATGCGAACGTTCGAAATTAAAAGTGCTCATTTTAAAGGCTAATATGCATGTTAATGTCATAAAAAGTGTTTGGGGACCTGGGTCCTGCCCCAGGGGACATGTATCAATGCAAAAATTTTTTTTAAAAACGGCCGTTTTTTCAGGAGCAGTGATTTTAATAATGCTTAAATTGAAACAATAAAAGTGTAATATTCCTTTAAATTTCGTACCTGGGGGGTGTCTATAGTATGCCTGTAAAGGGGCGCATGTTTCCCGTGTTTAGAACTGTCTCTGCGCAAAGTGTCATTTTTGAAAGTAAAAAAGCTATTTAAAATCACTCGCGGCTAATGTTAATTCACGGCTCCCGTAACACAGAGAACAGTGATTCATTGAAACTCATTCATAAAAAAAAGTCATTGATAAAAAAAAAAAAAAATGAAAAAAAAAAAAAAGCGTAGGGGTCCCCCCAAATTCAATAACCAGGCCCTTCAGGTCTGGGATGGATATTAAGGGGGATCCCAGCCAAAAAAAAAAAAAAAAAAATGGCGTAGGGTCCCCCTCAAAATCCATACCAGACCCTTGAGGTCTGGTATGGATTTTAAGGGGAACCCTAGCCAAAAAAAATGGCGTGGGGTCCCCCTCAAAATCCATACCAGACCCTTATCCGAGCACGCAACCTGGCAGGCCGCAGGAAAAGAGGGGGGACGAGAGCGGCCCCCCCTCTCGCCTGAACCGTACCAGGCCACATGCCCTCAACATTGGGAGGATGCTTTGGGGGTCTAAGACCCCTAAAGCACCTTGTCCCCATGTTGATTAGGACAAGGGCCTCTTCCCCACAACCCTGGCCGGTGGTTGTGGGGGTCTGCGGGCGGGGGGCTTATCGGAATCTGGAAGCCCCCTTTAACAAGGGGACCCCCAGATCCCGGCCCCCCCCCTGTGTGAAATGGTAAGGGGGTACAAAAGTACCCCTACCATTTCACCAAAAAAGTGGCAAAAATGGTAAAAATGACAGGAGACAGTCTTTGACAATTCCTTTATTAAAATCTTCTTTCTTCATCCTTCGGATTCTTCATCTTCTCCTTCCTTCATCTTCTTCCATCTTCTTCTTCCATTTTCTTCTTCCTCCGATCCGCTTCTTCTTGCGCTGGTCTTCTCGTCCTTCTCGTCCGGCATCTTCTTCCGTCGGCGTCGGCGTCGGTGTCGGTGTCTTCTTGGGCCGCTCCGCGCAATGGGAGGCTCCCGCTGTGTGAGGCTCCGCTCCATCTGACAGGTCTTTTAAAACGGAGGGCACCTGGTGACCCCGCCCCCCTCTGACGTCATGGGGAAAGCCATCATGGAATTCCCCATGACGTCCCTGTGCGTCAGAGGGGGCGGGGTCACCAGGTGCCCTCCATTATAAAAGACCTGTCAGACGGACCGGAGCCTCACACAGCGGGAGCCTCCCATTGCGCGGAGCGGCCCAAGAAGAGACAGAGACACCGACGCCGACGCCGACGGAAGAAGATGCCGGACGAGAAGGACGAGAAGACCAGCGCAAGAAGAAGCGGATCGGAGGAAGGAGAAAATAGAAGAAGAAGATGGAAGAAGATGAAGGAAGGAGAAGATGAAGAATCCGAAGGATGAAGAAAGAAGAAAGAAGATTTTAATAAAGGAATTGTCAAAGACTGTCTCCTGTCATTTTTACCATTTTTGCCACTTTTTTGGTGAAATGGTAGGGGTACTTTTGTACCCCCTTACCATTTCACACAGGGGGGGGGCCGGGATCTGGGGGTCCCCTTGTTAAAGGGGGCTTCCAGATTCCGATAAGCCCCCCGCCCGCAGACCCCCACAACCACCGGCCAGGGTTGTGGGGAAGAGGCCCTTGTCCTAATCAACATGGGGACAAGGTGCTTTAGGGGTCTTAGACCCCAAAGCATCCTCCCAATGTTGAGGGCATGTGGCCTGGTACGGTTCAGGCGAGAGGGGGGCCGCTCTCGTCCCCCCCTCTTTTCCTGCGGCCTGCCAGGTTGCGTGCTCGGATAAGGGTCTGGTATGGATTTTGAGGGGGACCCCACGCCATTTTTTTTGGCTAGGGTTCCCCTTAAAATCCATACCAGACCTCAAGGGTCTGGTATGGATTTTGAGGGGGACCCTACGCCATTTTTTTTTTTTTTTTTTGGCTGGGATCCCCCTTAATATCCATCCCAGACCTGAAGGGCCTGGTTATTGAATTTGGGGGGACCCCTACGCTTTTTTTTTTGTTTTTTATTAATGAATGACAGCTCTCTGTGTTACAGGAGCCATCAATTCATTAGCCGCGAGTGATTTAAATAGCTTTCTTCCTGCAAAAATTACACTTTTTTGCAGGGAAAGTTCTAAGCACAGGAAACCTGCCTCCTTCACAGGCTACCTATAGACACCCCCCAGATGTGATACTGCAATGCTGTTCTAACAGCATGCACACACATATCCCCAGAAATAAAGCACATATTGTTGTCAGCAGTCAGCAGCACACTGACACGCTGACACTGTGAGTGAAACATAATATGCGAGGCCGCCGCCGCGGGGCGTGTATTAAAGCCCCTGAGCTATAATTGGCTACAGGCATCCTGCCTGTAGCCAATTATGGCTCTCCTCGCTGCCGGCGCTGTGATTGGCCAAGCATGCGGGGTCACAGTGCATGCTTGGCCAATCATCAGCCAGCATTGCACTGCGCGGGCCGCAATGCATTGCGGGGCCGCTCGCATCACACGAATTTGATGCGAGCGGCCCCAATAGTTCTGGGCTCGCCGAGCGAGCGAACACCCGGTGCTCGATTCGAACATGGGTTCGAATCGAACACCGGGCTCATCCTTAGTGGTGACTGTGGAGGCCATTGGAGTACAGTGAACTCCTTGTCATGTTCAAGAAACAAGTTTGAGATGATTTGAGCTTTGTGAAATGGTGCATTATCCTGCTGGAAGTAGCTATCAGAAGATGGGTACACTGTAGTCATAAAGGGAAGGACATGGTCAGCAACAATACTCAGGTAGGCTGTGGCTTTTAACCACTTGACCACTGGGCACTTAAACACCCTTAATAACCAGACCAATTTTCAGCTTTCGGTGCTCTCACATTTTGAATGACAATTACTCAGTCATACAACACTGTACCCATATGAAATTTTTGTCCTTTTTTTCACACAAATAGAGCTTTATTTTTGTGGTATTTAATCACCGTTGGGTTTTTTATTTTTTGCACTATAAAAGAAAAAAGACAGAAAATTTGGTAAAAAAATGAATTTCTCTTCGTTTCTGTTAAAAAATGTAGCAAATTTGTAATTTTTCTTGATAAATTTTGGCCAAAATTTATACTGCTACATATCCTTGGTAAAAATAAGTACAAATCGGGGTATATTATTTGGTCTTTGTAAAATTTATAGAGTCCACAAGCTATGGTGACAATATCTGAAAATGGATCACACCTGAAGTACTGACGGCCTATCTCATTTCTTGAGACCCTAACAGGCCATAAAAGTACAAATACCCCCCAAATGACCCCTTTTTGGAAATAAGACATTCCAAGGTATTTAGAAAGAGGCATGGTGAATTTTTTTTCCCACAATTCTTTGCAAAATCAAGATTTTTTTTTTCTTTTTTTTTTTTCACAAAATTGTCATATTAGCAGGTTATTTCTCACACACAGCATATGCATACCACAAATTACACCCCAAAACACATTCTGCTATTACTCCCGAGTACGGCGATACCACATGTGTGAGACTTTTACACAGCGTGGCCACATACAGAGGCCCAACATGCAGGGAGCACCTTCAGGTGTTCTGGAGCACCCAGGCCAATTCTGACATTTCTCTCCTACATGTAAAAATCATCATTTATTTGCTAGAAAATTACATAGAACTCCAAAACATTATATATGTTTTTTTAGCAAAGACCCTAGAGAATACAAAGGCGGTCGTTGCAACTTTTTATCTGCACGGTATTGTTCATTTTACTTTATTTATTTTAGTTTGACACTTTTTTTCCCCCCAAAAAAAATTTTGATCACTTTTATTCCTATTACAAGGAATGTAAACATCCCTTGTAATAGGAATATGGCAAGACAGGTCCTCTTTACAGTGAGATATTGGGTCAATAAGACCCCACATCTCACCTCTAGGCTGGAAAGCCTGAAATAAAATAAAAAAACGATCCTGGCTTCGATCGTAGCGAGTATTGCATGGTATCGCAGGGTATCGCAGAATATCGCAGGGTATGGCAGGGTATGGCAGGGTATTGCAGGGTATAGCATGGTATTGCATGGTATGGCAGGGTATGGCAGGGTATGGCAGAGTATTGCAGGGTATGGCAGAGTATCGCAGGGTATGGCAGAGTATTGTTGGGTATTGCAGGGTATTGCAGAATATGGCAGGGTATCGCAGAGTATTGCTGGGTATTGCAGGGTATTGCAGAGTATCGCAGGGTATGGCTGGGTATTGCAGAGTATTGCAGAATATGGCAGGGAATGGCAGGGGATCGCAGAGTATTGCTGGGTATCGCAGGGTATGGCAGAGTATCGCAGGGTATGACAGAGTATTGCAGGGTATGGCAGAGTATCGCAGAGTATTGCAGGATATGGCAGGGTATCGCAGGGTATGGCAGAGTATCGCAGGGTATGGCAGAGTATCGCAGGGTATGGCAGAGTATCACAGGGTATGGCAGCATATCACAGGGTATGGCAGAGTATCGCAGGGTATGGCAGAGTATTGCTGGGTATTGCAGAGTATCGCTGGGTGTGGCAGAGTATCGCTGGGTATGGCAGAGTATCGCAGAATAGGGCAGGGAATGGCAGGGTATCACAGAGTATTGCTGGGTATCGCAGGGTATGGCAGAGTATCGCAGGGTATGGCAGAGTATCGCAGAGTATTGCAGGGTATGGCAGAGTATCGCAGGGTATGGCAGAGTATGGCAGAGTATTGCTGGGTATGGCAGAGTATCGCTGGGTATGGCAGAGTATCGCTGGGTATGGCAGAGTATCGCTGGGTATGGCAGAGTATCGCAGGGTATGGCAGAGTATCGCAGGGTATGGCAGAGTATCGCAGGGTATGGCAGAGTATCGCAGAGTATTGCTGGGTATGGCAGAGTATCGCAGGGTATGGCAGAGTATCGCAGGGTACTGCTGGGTATCCATCCATCCATGCTCAGCCATCCCTCCATACCCTGAATACCCAGCAATACACTGCAGGCTATTGCTGTGTATTGCAGGCTATGGAGGGATGGCTGAGCATGGATGGATGGATCGGTGGTGACTGCAGAGCAGGCTGTGGGCACTACAAATCCCGCCCATAGCACTGCTGCCACCAATCCCTCCCCCTCTCCTCTCACTCTGTACCGATCGGTACAGAAAGAGGAGGAGAGAGGAACCGGCGTCATCAAATGACGCCGGTTTGCTTACATGTGATCGCTCCGTCATTTGACGGAGCGTTCACGTGGTAAACGGCCGCAATGAGCGGCCGCTTACCGCGATCCGTGATCCGTCGGGTCCCCTGGATCCGGCGATCACAGATGTTCTCGAGTGCGCGCCCCAGGGGGTGTGCAAGAGGGGAATTCTGCGAGGCACCAGCCCTGCTATTTCATATTATGGATCCTCTGTCTTGTTCACCTGTCATTATTTTGTGGTAGAGAAATTTGGAGAATCAGAGGAAAGAGTTTAACTTGCCCTCCTTCCAGCTGACTCCAGCTCTAAAATATAAGAGTGGCACATTAAGGTGATATTATTTCCTTGTGACCAAGGTGTTTGTAGATGCCGCCCTCCTATATAAACACTGCTTTGCGCTAAAATGATGGTAGATATCTACGTTATGAGAGATTTGAAATTACTAAAATCTCTATGTATTTGATATGTGTAATAAATAAATATAAATACATATAGTGGTGCTATAAATAAATATAGATAAATATATGTGCAAAATGTGCAGTCATTAAAGGAAATGTGGATGTGTTGAGCTCCCAATTTCCGCAATGTGATAATGGTTGTCCTATATACACATTGGTAAGCAGCTGCTTGATAAATAGGACAGTGAAATATTACAATAAAAGAAATTGTGCTGGTGTGCGTTTTTTCTAGGATTGTAGCAGAGCTAAATACTTAATAAATTAATTAATTATCATAAATTAATCAATAAATAAATAAGTAAAAACAAAATATAATATGTATAAATATGAATTCATCCAAAGTAGAGTTGAATAAAAAGTGTATAAATATATGAAAAAAACTCAGTCCGTGATTGAATAAATTAAATGAATAAATAAATAAAATCCATGTGAATTTGTGCAGATATGCGTCAGGGCGTAGGTCAACCGGAAGTGACGTATTGTGCGGCCCAAGCCTGCGTTCCAGCAGCCCGGACAGGAAGAAGGACGCCGCTGTCTACAGCGGAACTCTCTCTACTGATTCCGGATAGAGTGGACGGCTCAGGCACAGTACTTATTGCTGCATTTGCCCATTGTCATTATCTTTTGGTATGCTTGCATGTTAAGGGGAACTTGTTAAAGCAAAGGGGAATTTTTTTATTAATAGACATTTTATGCAGTATTACACTATTTGGCCAAATTATTCTTTTCCATATACAAACTAAAATACCCGCGCTGGTTTGGAGAAATTTGGTGTGTTGGTGGAGAGGTGATATTGGAGGAGAGGCGATTATACCATTGATGACTACAGGCCTATATAATTATTGCATCTGATGAGTGTACCCCCAAGAGGGGACCATCGCACGTGGTGAAGTCCTGGTTGTTTTTGTGGATGGCTCAGAGTTGCTGCAAACTCATTATATAGGACTGTTTGACACATCGTATTTATCGGTCACAGCTAAAGAACTGTTTACGTATCTGCACAAATTCACATGGATTTTATTTATTTATTCATTTAATTTATTCAATCATGGACTGAGTTTTTTTCATATATTTATATACTTTTTATTCACTACTACTTTGGATGAATTCATATTTATACATATTATATTTAGTTTTTACTTATTTATTTATTGATTAATTTATGATAATTAATTAATTTATTAAGTATTTAGCGCTGCTACAATCCTAGAAAAAACGCACACCAGCACAATTTCTTTTATTGTAATATTTCACGATATTATTTCCTTACACAGGACTCTTCTATGCCACATACACACGGTCAGACTTTCTGACGCAAAATGTTTGATGTGAGCTCCATCTAACATTTGCTGTCAGAATTTCCACACACAAATGTTTGAGAGCAGGTTCTCAAATTTTCTGACAACTTCACTTGTTGTCGGAAAGTCTGATCATGTGTACACAAGTCCGTCGCACAAAAGCTCATGCATGCTCAGAATCAAGCAGAAGGAGCCATACGTCTTGTACGTTACAGCGTTCTTGACATTCGGAATTTCCGACAACATTTGTGTGACCGTGTGCATGCAAGACAAGTTTGAGCCAACATCCTTCAGAAAAAAAGTTTTTGTTGTCGGAAAATCTGATCGTGTGTACGTGGCATTAGAGATTCTTTGCCAGGAAAAACTTGGTAACAATGTGCATTTCCTACAAGTTCCTTAGTATGTATAAAATCCTGTGAATTATACAATAAAATCCCACACTTATTAAGTTCAAGGTAAGCTGGTTTGGAGCCTGTACATCCCTGTGTTGACTAAACATCTATGTGCTAAGAATATTTTTTTTTACTTCTTTGAAAATTGTGACAATGTGTAATCAAGCTCTTATAAAACAACCAGAGTTCAAAGATCTGTAGCTGATAACTATACAAACTATACAGAGAAATGCTGTCTTTTTCTTTCTGCCACCTATAGGCCTGGGCATAATGGAGCAAAAAATAGGTTGCAAGCATGTACATGTACACTTGGGGGCTGATTTACTAAAACTGGAGGGAACAAAATCTGGTGCAGCTGTGCATGGTAGCCAATCAGCTTCTGACTTCAGCTTGTTCAATTAAAGTGGAAGTAAACCCTCCTATCGTTTTCAGCCAAGGAAGCTGCCATCTTGGCCTCTGTTCAATCTTCAACTGCCATGATGCTGCACATGTGATCAGTTATGACACCAGCCATTGGATGGTTTGACAGTTTGGTTGAAAGCATAGTCAATGTGACAGGTAGCATTTCCGGCATGCCATTTTTTTAAACTATTTAAATCAAAGGGTTTACTTCCGCTTTAAGCTTTGACAAAAAAAACAAACAAACTGGAAACTGATTGGTTTCTATGCAGAGCTGCACTAGATTTTGCAATCTCCATTTTTAGTAAATCTACCCCACAGTGTTGTTTATCTGCCACTTGGGGCTTTTATCTGTAAAGCAAATCATTTTGGAATAATGTTTAGCATTATCTGGGATGTTTTGCTTTAAAAAAAAAAAACATTCTTCCAGAGAGGCTTCAAAAATTCTAGTAAGAATGCCTACCAAAAAATGTCAAGCTTTCAACAACATTTTTTCCAGATTACTTGTATTGGCTGCTTCTCTCAAATACCATATTTAGTCAACAATGTGTATAAGCTCTCTATACAGTGTTCTTTTGTTTGTCATATTTGTTCTGGCCATTGTTTTTTGGCTTGCTCTATAATCAGTTGAAGCTATTTTGCAATATTAATTAAAAAAGAATGTCAACACCTAAATTAATAATGCAAACAGTGAGCTCCAATTAGAAGCTAAAGGAAGAATAATTTAGTTTAATCTACCTGGAGCCCCTGTTGGATATTGCAAAATAGTTGTGTGTCCTTTCATTAGAGAAGATTAATGTTGTATTCATACAGATATGTTAATTATACTTTAAATAAATATATTGGCCATGGTATTTTGCCTCATACATTTTTAAATATGGTGAAGGCATTGTGAGAGCATAATAATGTTGGAGCCTTAAGAAGATGCACATAAATAAATTAAAATTATAACATATTTGTGTGATGAGCTGACATAAACATACGTTCAATAAAAAGTTAAAATATGCTATAACTCATAAAATACTACAAATATAAAATTATGTGGTAGAACACCATTTTTGTGGAATTATTAAAAAGTCAGTGTGTTTTCTATCTCAAGCCTCAAAATGTTCCTTCAAGTAGGTTATAAGTACCAATAATATATACCATTTACAACTATTTAAATATCTGTAATTTTATTAAGAACCCTTTAAGAAATTTAGGCAATCATAAAGCATGAATTACATGATTCTTAACAAATTGAAACAAATATGCATATATATTTAGGCAAATAAAAAAAAAATCACCTGATTTGCAAATGAATTCACTCATAACTAGTTGTCATTGTATAAATCTCCTTATACAAATCTTTGCCTTTGCATATAATGTACTTAAACACTGTATTAATAATCATAGTATGACTTAAAAGGCATATATAGTGGTTTTGTTCATATTTTCTTTATACAAAATGATTGTAAGGCAAACACAACATTTCTTGCTTGTCTGAAAGAAAAATACTGCTGGTAGTGTTCTGTCTACAGCTGTCCCTACAGTGCTCTGGAGATCTTTTTGTCATGTTAATTTAAAACATAAAGTTTGTAATCAAATGAAATTGACATTATAGGTTTACAGTTCATCATTCCATCACATAATTAATCATCTACAAGCAGATGTTGCCTTTTTAAAAATTGTTATATAGAAATAAGAAAAAACAAACTGGCCCATCAAGTGTAATTCCCGTTACCCAACGGCTAAAATCAGGATAAACAGGAATTTATCCCCCCCCCCCCTTTGGACTTATTTAATGGGACAAGGCAGGGGTGTCCCCTGTTGCCAATGCTAAAAACCCATATATTGGAGGGGTAAAAGTAGGGGAAAGGGAGTTTAAGGTGGCTGCATATGCCCACAAACTGCTTTTCTATGTGCCTAACCCCAGAATAAAACACTCCCAGTTATATTAGATGAGTTAACTAGGTACGGAAAATTGACTAACTTGAAAATAATTATGTATCGAAAATTTTGATTACTATCTCAAGGGAGGAACAGCGGGCAATCCAACCTAAATTCCCCTTTGTATGGTGTAAGGAGGGATTGGGGTACCTGGGAATAAAACTAACTGCATCCGTAGGGACTATGTTTAAAGTGGTGTTGCACCCAAAAAAAATAAAATGCATGAATGTGCCTAAAAAAAAAAGAAAAAGGAAAACATTTTTTTTTATTACCTCTAAATCCCTGTTGCTAGATGGTCCCTCATAGTCTGCCTCCTTCATTGCCTGGGCTGGTGACATAACTTCCCCTCGGCACAGGAAGGGCTCAGCTCTGACCCCTCCCTCTTGTCAATCATCTGGGACACGTGACAGGTCCCAGATGACTGCGTGGCCAATCACGGCACGCAGCGCCGCTCGCTCATGAAGCCACAGCCGGGTGCCCACAGTTACAATGCCGGCACCGCCGAGCGGAGAGGGGACAAGCAGGGGATTCAATCCCCCGCATCGCTGGACCCTGGAACAGGTAAGTGTCCGATTATTAAAAGTCAGCAGCTGCAGTATTT
This sequence comes from Lithobates sylvaticus, assembly GCA_028564925.1. NCBI lineage: Eukaryota > Metazoa > Chordata > Amphibia > Anura > Ranidae > Lithobates > Lithobates sylvaticus. Next base: position 248,540,592 of record CM053030.1, read on the forward strand.
GTAGCTGCTGACTTTAAATTTTTTTTTTTAGAATGGTTACTCCTCTTTAAGTCCAATTATATACCAGCGCTTAATAAGACTAAAGAACACTTGGAGAACCTGAGACATAAGCCCCCCTCATGGGAAGGAAGAATTAATGCTTTAAAAATGAATATCCTACCAAGGTTGACTTATATTTTTCAAATGATTCCAATAACAGTACCCCAGGACTATTTAAAAAAATGAAGATCAATGATATTAAAATATATATGGGCACATAAATGGCCAAGAATTGCATATGAAATATTGGTAAAAGCTAAAAGATTGGGAGGATAAGCAGCCCCAGATTTTAAGAAATACTATTAGGCGATCTGTATATCTCAGATGGCAGAGTGGATTCATAATAAAGAGGGGAGAAGCTGAGTAAATATGGAGATTTCACAAAGCAAGGTAGATTTAGGGAAGATGGTTTGGATACCACGGCAGCACCGAGAATTAGCTGATAGCACAAATCCACTAACTAGAAACACCTTCAAAATTTGGGATGGTTTAGGAAGAATGCACCATTGGGATCACAACTCACCACTATTATCAATATTGGGCAAACATTTTTTTAAGCCCGGGAAAGAGGAACACTTGTATTTTACCATATGGCCGAAATAAGAAGAAATACTATTACAAGATATAATGAAAGGGAATAGGATTTGCACATATGAGGAAATTACACAAAAATGGCCATTAGATAAATGGAGGTACACTCAATTACAGCTTTTTACACAATCACTACCACAACCGGTACAGGGAAAAGGACACATGAGGATAATAGTGGAATTCTTCCACTCTCCCCTTAGCTTAAATCAAAGTATATCCAAAATTTATAGGATACTAATCAAAGAAACTGAACCGGAATTCCCTCCGTATTTGGGGAAATGGGAAGAGGAGAGATGAGGAACATAGAAGGAAAATTCTGAGAATGGCATGTTCTTCCTCAGGGCGTATAAAACAGTTGAAATGTATTATAAACTCCTGGCGAGGTGGTATGTGACCCCCCAGAGGGTGCACAGGATTGGGGCAGAGGGACCCCCAACTTGTTGGAGGGGATGGGATGCCCCCAGGGACTTTTGCACACCTCTGGTGGGATTGCACAAGGATCCAGCCTATTGGGAGGGAATTTAGGCAGCAATCTACCAAATCACAGGAGAACAGATTCAGAAGAATCCTTGGGATTGCCTATTTCATGATACAAGGAAAACGGCCACTCAGTATAGGAACACCTTATTTCCATTCTTTTTGAATGCGGCCAAAAGCCTGATCCCGAGTCTCTGGAGGTCCCAGGAAGTCCAGAGTATGAAGGACTGGGTAGTAAGGGTTGAAACGATAAGAACCATAGAATAAACTATCCATATAGAAGAAGACTCATTGGAGAGATTCTGGAATATATGGGGGAAATGGCGGGGGTTCAGGGAGTCGGGAATCTGGGGGAATGGTTAAAGGCCCAGGGAATTAAGGAGGGATGGAGGAGGGGGGTATGGGAGGACTTGGGTTTTTACCTGGGTTTTTTTTTTCTCTCTCTTGGTGGGAGGGTCTGTGGGGGGGGGGGTTAAGTGGATTGAGAACAGATAAAGGAATCTGTGTATAGTTCTGTAACATGTAACATATGACTTTGCTTATTTATGTCTATATAATAACAAAATAAAATTTGAATATTTAAAAAAAAAAAAAGTGTGATTCCCAATGCAGTTGATATATAAAGACACAAATTGTGTCTATATTTTTGGCACATATTTCAGAAGGTGACTGGAGATTGTCTTTACGAAGATTGGATAATAGAACATACCTTCAATTTTTAAAGTGGTTGTATAGTCTAAATTTGAACTTTTACCTACAGGTAAGCCTATAATAAGGCTTAGGAGAAAAAGAAGGTCTGGATGGCCGCACTTCAACAAGGCTTCCTAATTAATAATGGGTAAAATCCAAAAGATACAGTTACATCATCAACGATACAGCAAACAGCATGGATATCTAACGCGTTTCACGCCTCAAAGGCGCTTAATCATAGCTAAATGCAGAGTACAAATACCTATATATATATAGGGTACCTTGTGACTGGTATAGAAAATCTACAACCAATCCAAAGCATTGGAATTAATCACAATGGTAAATGTCTCTGAAAGGCTTCACCTGACAGAAATGACACACACCTGAGCTCCAAAGGAACCCAGTCGAGTGGGCTCAATGTGTGAGTGCAAACTGTCAATGTGAAAACCACACCAAATTACATTTAAAATAAAATATATATATACAAAACACAAAACGTGGCATTAAATATTGTATGTAAAAAGTGTGGCTGGGTCTATACAGATATATCTGCAAATAGAAAAGTAATGATACATACAATAAATATCGGTGAACTAGAACTGTATACTGACAGTGGTAAAAAAAAAAAATATGTATATATAATATATAATAATAGTCATATATACCACGTTAATGTTTAGATAAAAACAAAAACAAACACATACAGGAAACAAAACTAATAGGGGTCAAATAGACATATTAACCTGAAATCATACATATAAAGAGTGAGCCTTGAGTGGATCGCTTTTCTATTTGGCACAATAAACAAAATAGTGCCCTTAATACATGAAACAATCCAATGACAGATATTTAGTGATGGTTGTTAAAGAGACAGGCTTAATGGATTTATATGACCACATAAATTGTTTCATAGTATGTGAAATGTGACATGTAAAATGTAAAAACGAACCCTGAAGGAGCTTTTAGGGCAAAGAGTTGACAACCCTAACCAGAGAAAATAAAAAGAGAGAAAAAGACAGAGAAATGCATTCAAAAGGAGCGCAGGTACAGCGCATCCACTGGCACATTGACAAAACCAAAGAGAAAGTAACCACAACGAAATGCCGTCTATTTAAATTCCTCATTGTATCAAGGCACTATTTTTGAAATAAATGATATTCAAAAGATGTGGGTAGATCCAGAAAACCAGTATCAATATAATGATAATACAATAATGAATTCAAGTCCATAAAGTGCAAAAGTGCAAAACAAGCTGTCAGCAATTCCAGTGTAGAAAAAAAAACTCCTTCACCACACCACTTGTGCCGTAGCCCTGCAGGACATCTACTTACCAGACCCAGCTGGTTTATGCACTTATCAGGCTGATAAATAGTCTCTAATTCTCTGGGCGCATCCCATTTGTGTTATGCTCATTACAAGCAATGAATAAAAGAATGCCACATAGCGTAATCCTGTATCACACTTTATTTTTAAAAGCACATCTCACGATAAAACACTCACTATATATCCATAAAACAAGAGCGTATTTATAATCAATAAAATTTGCCACTGCAATCCCGTTCTAACCTCTCACCGCTCCTGCGGTGTTCCCGGGTAGAAGAGATATGAGATGAGTGACACTGGGGGTTGTTGCGTAGCAACGCCCTCTGACGAAGGTAAAGATGGAAACGCGTCAGTGCGTCGCTACTTTTCCATCCTTGATTCCCCCAGAGGTTCTCCCCCAGTGAGTAGATTTCATTTGTATTTTTGCCACCCAAATGCATTATTTTATATTTTTCCACATTAAACCTAATTTTCCATATAGTTGCCCACCCGATTAATTTGTTCAGATCTACTTGCAAGGTTTCCACATCCTGCGGAGAAGTCATTGCCCTGCTTAGCTTAGTATCGTTCGCAAATACAGAGATTGAACTGTTTACATCATACTCTACCAACTGGTATGAAGGGTCCTGAAGTGGGTGAGGCTCATCCTAGTAAACACACAGTTTTAGCAGAGGGAGATATGCAATTCCAAGAAAGGCACAATGTGGAGAACACATGTGGGCCTTAACAAGGTAAAACCCCAAAGAGGATCACAGGCAAAACATATCGGGGGCCCAGTCTGAGTAGTAGCAAAACAGTGATGGGAAGGAAGAAGGATGAAGCCCCCCAAGAAGTGAGCAGGATAAACAGGAACACGAGTAGTATTCACTTACAGGTCAGCCGTCCCAAAAGAAGTGAGGGGGTTCAAAAGCTATAACAGCATGAGCAGACATGGAGATCTGTAATAATCCAACATCAGGTGCTTCTGAATCTGGGCACGGGTCCAAAATGGTCATCTAGCAAGGCCATTGCATCTTTCGGATTAGTGTAAAAGTGAGCTTTCCCATCATAGGTAACTTGCAGCATGGCAGTGAAGAGCATAGCATATTGTAAGCCCTCGGTATGCAGACGCTCCTCCACAGCCATGAAGGAGGTTTGTTGGCGCTGGACCTCCGCAGAGAAGTATATATGGAAATAACATTGCCATTATAGCAGAGTGTCCCATTTTCTCTGGCTAAACGAAGGATGGTCACTTTATCTTGAAAATTAAGGATACTTGCAATCAGAGAGCGCAAAGGGACCCCTGACAGAGGGGGACGTGGAGGGATGTGGTGTGCTCACTCAATGACGAAGGTGGATGACAGTCAATGCCAAAAGTTTCACGCAGCCAGGGAAGCTCACAAAGTGGAGATTGCTCCGGCAGCAACAATTTTTCAGGTCATCTTATTTGGCCTTGAGAGCCAACACCATCTGTCGCTGTGCACACAGTAGCAGTTAAAGGGTTTAAAGTATCTTCTATGGAGCTAATACAGTCCTCAGCTGCCCCTGTGTGCTCAAGCAGATTTTGGAAATCTTGCTTCAGTAAAGAAAAATCAAAATGTATGGTCTCAATTTGAGTGGTAAGAGAGGCTTTACAATGTTGTATTACATTTGTTATCTGTGACAATGTAGGTTCAGCCTGGTGCTGATTAGGGACAGTGTCGGCTCTTGTGTTGGGAGAGGAATCCTGTGAGGAGGGGGGTCAGCCTGTGTAGAGAAGGCAAGGGAAGCCGAGTTACTCACCCCTGTGGTGGATTCTCAGTGAGAGAGAAGGGAGGACTGCAGCATGTCAGCCGGCATGGTTGTGGAGTCTGCGCCATCTTGCCAACGGGGGGCTAGCTGTTTGGCCGTGGATGGGGCCACAAGTGGCCTGATTTTCACCATCATAAGCACACAGGGGGGTGCTTACCACCAGGAGGAAGGTCACAGTGCCCAGCAGGAGAAGAAGGGATGCAGAATGCCTGGCAGAATTGCGTTGAAGGGCCGAAACTGTGTAGTTAAGCTGACGCTCGGTCCGCCATCAAGCCACACCCCGTGCAAACCATCTTTAGCATATAGGTTGTACCCCCAATTAAAAAACGGCCCAGTGCTCTAGAAACCCAAATCCCTCCTTCTTACACCAGGTCTTTAGCCATGCATTCAGTTCTCTAATCTCCCCCTGTCTTTTCTGTGTTGCACATGGCACGGATAATATTTCAGAGAATATAACCTTGGAGTTTCTTCCCTTCAACTTGCATCCTAGTTCTTTACATTGGTTCTTGGGAGCCTCCACCTTCCATATATTCTGTCATTGGTTACAATGTGGACCAAGACAGCCCGTCATGCCCGACCCCTCCCAGTAATTTATCAACCCGGTCCACCACATGCCAAACCCTGGCACCAGGGAGACAGCAAACTATTCGGCTAAGGCGATCCTGGCGACAAATTATTCTACCTAGCCTTCTGATTATAGAATATTTTATTATCACCAACTGTCTTGGCCTACCTGCACTACCCTCACCACCCCTACTAGATGAGCTGCTCTCCCGACTGTTAGGGGTTGCAGTGACATCTAGGGCTGGCACCTCAGAGATTGCCTCCCCCACTTCTTCACCCAACTTGTCAAATTTGTTTGGGTGATCAAATCCAGGGCTGCCCTGCAACTTGCTCCTCCAGATCTCTAATATGAGCTTCCAGAAGGGCAACCTGCTCACATCTGTTGCAGCGGTATCCATCCTGGAGCTTTTGCTCTATTGTTGTACATATGTGGCATGCTGTGCACTGCAGAAAACCTTCAATTTTGCTAGCTCACGTTATCCCAGTTACAATATTAATATTACTTTTATTATAACAGGAAATGTTAGGTGTTACTTACAGGCTTGAAGACTCCTGTTATAATCTCCTGTTTTAAACGTTGTTTTTTAACTCACCACTTAGTCAAATTTCCACATTGTCTAAGTTCCAGCAAGCAAAATTGTGGGCAAGCTCAAGGATAAGCATGCTCTAAGTGAGTACTATAGAAAGTTATATAGTACCTGTAGCACCTGTGACCAATTAACCATTTCCCTTAACTGCTTTAATACAGGGCACTTGTACCCCCCTCCTGTCCAGACCAATTTTCAGCTTTCATCGCTGATACACTTTGAATGACAATTGCATGGTCATGCAATGCTGTACCCAAATAAAAATGTTTGGGTTTGTTCACACAAATAGAGCTTTCTTTTGGTGGTATTTAATTACTGCTGTTTTTTTATTCTTTGTTAGTTTCTGTCAGAAAATTTAGTAAATAAGTAATTTTTTCTCCTTTACTCATGTGCACTGCACTGATGGGCACTGATAGGCTGCACCGATGAGGCGGCACTGATTGACATTGATGAGATGGAACTGAAGGGCACTGATGAGGTGGCACTGATGATGAGGCACTAATATGCAGGACTGATGAGCACTGATAAGTGGCATTGATATGCAGCACTAATGAGCATTGATAGGCAGAACTGATAGGCACCGATAGATGGCACTGATGGGCACTGATAGGCAGCACTTATGTGCAAGGAAAGGCAGCATGGATAGGCAGCACTGATGGGAACTGAAAGGAAGCACTGACTTGCATCACTGATGGGCACAAATAGGTGTCACTGATGGACACAGATTGGCATCACAGATAGACACAGACTGGCATCCCTGTTAGGCACCATTAGGCCTGCACTGATAATCAAGACACTGATGATCAGTGACCTGATTATCTGTACAGTTCTACCCTGTGAGAAATTGCTACTGATTGGCTCTCCTCTCCTACAACACTATTATGCAGGTCTCAGCGTACTTAGCACAATGGCTTGGTGCTGCGCACTAATGTTTACAAAGCACTCAGGTTATGAGTTCAAATTCCAGCCAACCTACCACCCACCTAAGGTAGCTGTGTTGATTTTTCCAGTGCACAAGCAAATTAAAATAAAAAAAAACAAAAAAATATAAACTGCATGTTAACTAGTGTGTGATTTTTGGAATTCCACACCATAATATTATTGAATACTTACATACCATTGCATGCATTTGAAGAGTTAATATCATGGAATCAAACAAACTGATGTAAATGGGCTAATAGGTATTCACCTATTTTCAGCATATGCTGCTGAGTACAATGTAGGCTTTCAGTAGGTGATCCCCTCTGTGGGATTTGAACTCATGAGTCTTTCAAGGTAGGAGCGCAGCCACTAGGCTATTGGGCTCAGCACAATTATACATAGTAAAAGCATTTACTAGTGTTTGATTTTTTTAATTCTATACAATAATGTTTTGCATTTGAGGCATTAATATTATGGAAACAACCATGTTCATGCTGATGTGAACACTATTAAAGTCATGAGATGTGTAACTGAACACCTTGACACCTGGCACTTGGTTGATAGTGCCCCGCTTGTAATCTCTCTTTTTTTAAACAATAAACTTTGTTCAATACAGAGAGCACTATATATCTTGTATTGTTTTTACATGGAATGGTGTATCGATTGTCCATATTGGGGGTGAGAACCAACTGATCTCTGGAGCGGAATGATCGTAGTAACATTGGATCTCCATAGAGGCAATGGTTACTAAATTATACCCTGTAAGGGATGACATTCAAGGAGGTGAGCGGCCTGTATTGTTTATGGTGGAGGGATCTATATCTAGTCTCTGCGATTTTTCTCATCCCAACTTTATATATTATATGGACTGTAATTGATATTCAATTTTTTATTGTGGACTTCAACCATTTATTATGATTATGATGCGCATGAATTTTCTATGCGTGATTTGTGCACCTTACATGTGTGTCTTTTTAGAATTAGTCTTTTAGTTTAATTAGTGCTGCACTGATCTGTATGAATATTTCTATTTATATATCACTTTTTTAAGCAGTTTAAAAGCAGATTATCTTTAAACAATATCCAACATTTTCCAACAAGTACCATTTAGGCTATCATACCATGCTCAAAACATTATTTCCATGTGCAATTCCCCTGTTTCTAGCAAGTAATGATTTGATTTGGACAGTTTCTGTTGTCTGGGAGCTATAATGAGTTCGATTTTGGGAGTATTTTTTTCTGAGCGCTATAGTGAATTCCATTTTCCCACTTATTAGCGTGATTTTGCTATTTTGAGAGTATTTGTTTGCGCATTCGCATATTTGCGCTCTAGTAAATCAGCCCCATTGGCTGTATTTTAACTCAATATCATTAAATGAATTTGGACTCTTATCTTTTGGACTGGGACTGCTACCATATATGTACATCTTTTTGTGCTAACATGCTGAAGCACCTACTGCCTTGTCTGTTACCTAATATGAGCCAATGGGCACTTCAAATGCTTGTGCCCTCTCATTACCTTGTTTAACCACTTGCTTACTGGGCACTTAAACCCCCTCCTGTCCAGACCAATTTTCAGCTTTCATCGCTGATACACTTTGAATGACAATTGCGCTGTCATGCTACACTGTACCCAAATGAAATGTTTATCATTTTTTTTTCAGAAATAGAGCTTTCTTTTGGTGGTATTTGATCACCTCTGCGGTTTTTATTTTTTTGTTAAAAAAAATTAAAAAGACTGAATAAAAAAAAAAAAAAAAAAAAAATATATATATATATATATATATTTTTTTTTTTTTCTCCTTCATTGATGTACGCTGATGAGGCGACACTGATGGGCAATGATAGGTGGCAGTGATGGGCACTGATGGGTGGCAATAATGGGCACTGATCGGTTGAACTGATAAGCAGCACTGCTAGGTGGCACTGATTGGCACCACTGGTGGGCATTGAAAGGTGGCACTCATGGGCATTGAAAGGTGGCACTGGTGGGCATTTGGAGGAACTGGCAGGTGGCAATGGCAGGTGGCACTGGCAGGGGGTACTGGTGGGCACAGATGAGGCATAATTGCCTCTTCCTCTTCGGGACCAATGTCCCTTGCAGATAAGCCGGTGATCAGCTTTTTTTTCTCCTCACGCTGTCAGTGCGATTACCGAGCTTTTGTTTACATCATGTGATTAGCTGTCATTGGCTGACAGCTGATCATGTGGTAAGGGGTCGGGTCTCAGTGACTTGGTGATCACAGCGCGTATGCAGGGAGCGTGCAGGAAATTCAGGTCTATGCTGTGGCCGTCATTCAGCTATAGTGAGGACAGCAAGTGGTTAAACTCATATCCAAGTCCCAGTGCCTCTTGGATGCCCTTTTTTTATTTTTATCAGACCGTTGGTAGGGCTCTTTTACACAGGTATTTAAAATAGTTGGTTGGGTCAATTTTTTAATGCTTCCCGAATGTCTATCAATTCCACTCAAAACTGTTACAAATTGAGAGCGGATGGATGTGTTCACACTGCAGCATTGTGGCAAGGCAAAAATAACAGAGTTTAGCAAGCGTTGATGCTTTGCAACTGCTTCCATTCAACTTCTATCTATCTACCGCAACTTAACTGCTTTCCGACCGGCGCACGACGATGTACGTCGACAGAATGGCACGGACAGGCATAAGGGCGTACAGGTACGTCCCCTTTAACCACTTCCAGACCAGCCTCGTTTTGGATTTTAGGTGTTTACATGTTTAAAACAGTTTTTTTTGCTAGAAAATGACTTAGAACCCCCAAACATTATATATTGTTTTTTTTTTCTAACACCATAGAGAATAAAATGGCGGTCATTGCAATACTTTTTTTCACACTGTATTTGCGTAGCGGTCTAACAAGCGCACTTTTTTTGGAAAAAGTCACTTTTTTGAATAAAAAAATAAGACAACAGTAAAATTAGCCCAATTATTTTTTGTATTGTGAAAGATAATGTTATGCCGAGTAAATTGATACCCAACATGTCCTGCTTCAAAATTGCGGCCGCTCGTGGAATGGCATCAAACTTTTACCCTCAAAAATCTCCATAAGCGACATTTAAAAAATTCTACCGGTTGCATTTTTTGAGTTACAGAGGAGGTCTATGGCTAGAATTATTGCTGTCGCTCTACCAATCGCGGTGATAGATCACATGTGTGGTTTGACTACCGTTTTCATATGCAGGCACTACTCACGCTTCTGCACGCGAGCTCGTCAGGACGGGGTGTTTTAAAACATTTTTGGGGTTTTTCTTATTTATTTTACTTGAATTTATTATTTTTTACACTGTTTTAAAAAAATATATAAAATGGATCACTTTTATTCCTATTACAAGGAATGTAAACATCCCTTGTAATAGAAAAAAGCATGACAGGTCCTCTTAAATATGAGATCTGGGGTCAAAAAGTCCTCAGATCTCATATTTGGACTTAAATGCAAAAAAAAAAAAAAAAAAATGTCATTTAAAAAAATTAAATTTGGAAATTGTGCCTTTAAGACGTATGGGCGGATGTGACGTTTTGAGGTATAGAGACAGGTGGCGGCCATCTTAGCCTCACTCGTCTCTATACCCAGGCACGGAAAGGACCCGATCGCCTCCGCCACTGCCGACGGCTCCAGTAAGCGGCGGAAGGTGCGGGAGAGCGGCGGGAGGGGGGGACCTCTCCCGCCGCCGATAACGGTGATCTCGCGGCGAACCTGCCGCAGAGACCACCATTATCGTACACAGGACCGCTCACCTGTAAAGAGGGATACCTCGGTTGTGGCAGCAGCTTCAAAGTCAGAACGTATATATACAGTGAGCGTGAGTGAGTAAGTGGTTAAGATGCCGTCGTGCCATCGGGACCCCCGTGAGGCCGGTCGCAGGTCCTGCAGACTCGATCGCCGCGGGGATGCCCGCGATCATCTCACGGGAAGGCTAAATGGGGAGATGCGGAAATAAACAGCATCTCCCCGTTCTGCCTAGCAACTAGTGACACCGATCTCTGCTCCCTGTGATTGGAGCAGAAATCAGCATTCACTAGCTGACAGCCACGTCCCCCCCACAGTAAGAAACACACTCACTAGGCATACTTAACCCCTACACTGCCACCTAGTGTTAACCCCTTCACTGCCAGTGTCATTTACACAGGAATCAATGCATTTAAATAGCATTGATTGCTGTATAAATGACAATGGTCCCAAAAATGTGTCAAAAATGTCCGATGTGTCCGCCATAATGGTAGTGGGGGTGACCTTCGCGCTGTTAAATAAACTAGATCTTATGCACCAAGAAAATGAATAAGTGAAAAATATATATATAAAATATAAATTGTATAAATGAAAATAAATAAGTAAAGTGCCAGCTCAATTGCTGTGTGTGGAAAAAATTCCTAAAAAAGCAGCAAAATCCAATGGTGAACACAATCCCACAAGTAACATAAAATAAGTGATGATTTTGCGCTAATATGCACCAAAATGATATAAATGTGATATAACAATAAAAAAAAAATTGAAAAAAAATATATATATATATATATATATATATATATATATATATATATATATACTGCATCAAATGCTAAAATTTATAGTGATAAATAATAAATATCAAATATTGTGTATATGTACCATACCTAAAAAATAAATATTGAATAAAGTGCTCAATGTGCTAATTATCATAAAAAACACCAATAAAAGCAAATTGTGAATACAATGGAAACACAATAATCCTAGTAAATATCAGTGATATTGAGTGAATGAGAGATAAAAATGCAAACAATTCTATTGCGGGAATATAGAATATATATAAAATCAATATAATAAAATTGGGGCTAGAGTCCATATAATGATAAGGAATAATTAATTAAATGGTACAGTCCAGATGGTACATAAATAAGGGACCCATCTCTAGATGTGGAGGAGGTAGCCAAAAAGACAATAATCTTCGTCTGCAAAAATGAGGGATGATGGGTCCCGCAATAGAATTGTTTGCATTTTTATCTCTCATTCACTCAATATCACTGATATTTACTAGGATTATTGTGTTTCCATTTTATTCACAATTTGCTTTTATTGGTGTTTTTTATGATAATTAGCACATTGAGCACTTTATTCAATATTTATTTTTTAGGTATGGTGCATATACACAATATTTGATACTTATTATTTATCACTATCGATTTTAGCATTCGATGCAGTATATATATATATATATATCAATTTATTTTATTGTTATATCACATTTATATAATTTTGGTGCATATTAGCACGAAATCATCACTTATTTTATGTCCTCCATAATGTTGCAGTCACAATAAAAATCGCTGATCGCCGCCATTACTAATAAAAAAAAATTATTAATAAAAATGATATAAAACTATCCCCTATCTTGTAAACGCTATAACTTCTGTGCAAACCAATCAATAATCGCTTATTGCGATTTTTTTTTACCAAAAATATGTAGAAGAATACGTATCGGCCTAAACTGAGAAAAAAAAAAAAAAAATGTTTTTTTATATATTTTTGGGGGATATTTATTATAGCAAAAAATAAAAAAGAATGCATTTTTTTTCAAAATTTTCGCTCTTTTTTGTTTATAGCGCAAAAAAATAAAAAACGCAGGGGCAATCAAATACCACCAAAAGAAAACTCTATTTGTGGGAAAAAAGGACGTAAATTCTGTTTGGGAGCCACGTCGCATGGCCGCGCAATTGTCAGTTAAAGTGACGCAGTGCCGAATCGCAAAAAGGGGCCTGGTCCTTTGGCTGCAAATTGGTCCTGTCTGAAAAAAAGTAGCTGCTGACTTTTAATAAGTACACTTACCCTCCCAGGGCACCCGCGATGTCAGTCGTGGAGGCCGAGATGTCACTCGGCACTCCGGTCCCAGCGCCGCCATCCTCACTAAGGGAAACAGGCAGTGAAGACTACGGCTTCACTGCCCGTTTCCTACTGCTCATGCGCGAGTCGCGGTGCGCTTTGTGAATGGGACGCGCTGTGTTAGGGAACACACAGTTCCCATAACGCAGCACGCCCCATTACCCAGAAGACAACGCGGCAGAGGACAGAAGAACGAAGATCACTGCAGCGTAGGAAGGAGGCAGATTAGGAAGACTGCCTAGCAACAGGGATTTCGGATCAGGAAACTTTTTTTTTTTTTTTCATTTTTTTTTTTTTATGTTTTTCCAGAATATAATTTTTTTTTTTTTTTTTAGGGTGGTCCCCCACTTTAAAAGCACTGTAAACACATCTATGGCATTTGCAGTGCATTTATGGTGCGATTGCAAAGCATAAAAAATTATCATTTCCTATTTTAGCCTGGGTGTATGAGAAGTGTTTCCTGAACATGAACACCTGTAAAACACATCCTAAATGCTCATAAAGTGAATCAATGCACTTTTAGGCTGCTTTAAATTTAACGCAACTGTGAAACAGCCTGTAGGGGCACGTTATCTTCTGCTTTTGTCTCTCCACAACTTAATTGTTGCTGGTGTGTTTGTGACAACAAATGTTTCCCTCTACCTATATTGTCTCTTCTTTTCCCCCTGGATTGGTTGGTCAGATCCTGCCTCCCTTGTATCTGTATTTCAGGTCAAGTAAAGTTTTGGCTGATTCTATCTATACCACCTTTAGGAGGTGCTGTGCACCTTCATCCAGTAGTGGCACTGTAGCGGTTGCTCTCCTGTCCTTGGCTGTCCTGATCCTTTTGTTTTCTAGTTCTGCCGGGATATGGTGGAACTGGGGGAGTGGTGGGCAGTGCACTTGTCATTTTTGGCATTCACACCCTTCAGATCTGCATACACTCCCTATAGTTTACATTAATATTTTGGGGTGACTGGATGTTATTATGGGCCAAGTTATATATATATATATATATATATATATATATATATATATATATATATATATACACACAGGGCTGCCATCAGGGGGGTATGGGCATTACACATGTAAGATGCCCAAGTGTCCCTAGGGGCCCGGCCGGCCAGGACCCGCTCCCCCCAACAGCAAACAGCAAAACCGCTCCAGAAGATAGGACACTTTGACTTCACTTCTTCAGATAGCACCCCGCCCCCACCCCCGCGCGGCAGCCACAAGTCCGGTGGACACTTTCACTTCTGAGAGCTAACAGCACCCCCCCCTGAGGACAGCCAATACTCGCCGCCTCTTCGCAGGATCTTTCTGCACGCAGACACACAGCAGGTGACCGCGTCCTGATGGCTGCTGCTGGTTTACTTGAACTGTGATTGGTCGGGTCAGCAGGGGGTGGCCAGCTCGTCACATTGACACAGGACACAGCAACACAGAAATAACGCAATAACAGGTGCCATGAGGATAGATCCGAGATTGCTGCATGGAGGGTAAGTCTCAAAAATGTAATGTGGTATAATTGAGTTGAATTGTGAAAATGGATGACTCTGGGTGCATATGAGAGTTACATTTTGGAGAGCCTCTTCGCTATGTAACACTCATCCCCACCCAGAGTCATCCTCATCCATTTTTACAATGCAACTCAATCATCTTCATCCCCACCCAGCATCTACTCCATCCCTCCAGACCAGTCTTCAAAATGCATCCCCACCCACGCACAGCACCATCCATCCCTCCAAACCAGTCCCCACAATGCATCCCCACTCACGCCCAGCACCATCCATCCCTCCAGTCTCCAAAATGCATCCTCGCCCAGGCCAAGCACCATCCATCCCTCCAAACCAGTCTCCACAATGCATCCCCACCCATGCCCAGCACCATCCATCTCTCCAAACCAGTCTCCACAATGCATTCCCAACCACGCCCAGCACCATCCATCCCTACATTCTACAAAATGCATTCCCACCCATGCCCAGCACCATCCATCCCTCCAAACCAGTATCCACAACGCATCCCCACCCATGCCCAGCACCATCTATCCCTCCAAACCAGTCTCCACAACGCATCCCCACCCACGCCCAGCACCATCCATCTCTCCAGTCTCCAATATGCATCCCCACCCACGCCCAGCACATCCATCCCTCCAAACTAGTCTCCACAACCCATCCCCACCCACGCCCAGCACCATCCATCCCTTCAAACCAGTCTCCACAACATATCCCCACCCATGCCTCCAGTCTCCACAACGCATCCCCACCCATGCCCAGCACCATCCAGCCCTCCAAACCAGTCTCCACAATGCATCCTCACCCACACCCAGCACCATCCATCCCTCCAAACCAGTCTCCACAATGCATCCCCACCCATGCCCAGCACCATCCATCCCTCCAAACCAGTCTCCACAACGCATCCCTACCCACGCCTAGCACCATCCATCCCTCCAAACCAGTCTCCACAATGCATCCTTACCCATGCCCAGCACCATCCATCCCTCCAAACCAGTCTCCACAGCGCATCCCCACCCACGCCTAGCACCATCCATCCCTCCAAACCAGTCTCCACAATGCATCCCCACCAATGCCCAGCACCATCCATCCCTCCAAACCAGTCTCCACAATGCATCCCCACCCATGCCTAGCACCATCTATCCCTCCAAACCAATCTCCACAATGCATCCCCACCCATATCCAGCACCATTCATTCCTCCAGTCTCCACAACGCATCCCCACCCATGCCCAGCACCATCCATCCCTCCAAACCAGTCTCCACAATGCATCCCCACCCACACCCAGCACCATCCATCCCTCCAAACCAGTCTCCACAATGCATCCCCACCCATGCCCAGCACCATCCATCCCTCCAAACCAGTCTCCACAATGCATTCCCAACCACGCCCAGCACCATCCATCCCTACATTCTACAAAATGCATTCCCACCCATGCCCAGCACCATCCATCTCTCCAAACCAGTCTCCACAATGCATTCCCAACCACGCCCAGCACCATCCATCCCTACATTCTACAAAATGCATTCCCATCCATGCCCAGCACCATCCATCCCTCCAAACCAGTATCCACAACGCATCCCCACCCATGCCCAGCACCATCTATCCCTCCAAACCAGTCTCCACAACGCATCCCCACCCACGCCCAGCACCATCCATCTCTCCAGTCTCCAATATGCATCCCCACCCACGCCCAGCACATCCATCCCTCCAAACTAGTCTCCACAACCCATCCCCACCCACGCCCAGCACCATCCATCCCTTCAAACCAGTCTCCACAACATATCCCCACCCATGCCTCCAGTCTCCACAACGCATCCCCACCCATGCCCAGCACCATCCATCCCTCCAAACCAGTCTCCACAATGCATCCCCACCCACACCCAGCACCATCCATCCCTCCAAACCAGTCTCCACAATGCATCCCCACCCATGCCCAGCACCATCCATCCCTCCAAACCAGTCTCCACAACGCATCCCTACCCATGCCTAGCACCATCCATCCCTCCAAACCAGTCTCCACAATGCATCCTTACCCATGCCCAGCACCATCCATCCCTCCAAACCAGTCTCCACAGCGCATCCCCACCCACGCCTAGCACCATCCATCCCTCCAAACCAGTCTCCACAATGCATCCCCACCAATGCCCAGCACCATCCATCCCTCCAAACCAGTCTCCGCAATGCATCCCCACCCATGCCTAGCACCATCTATCCCTCCAAACCAATCTCCACAATGCATCCCCACCCATATCCAGCACCATTCATTCCTCCAGTCTCCACAACGCATCCCCACCCATGCCCAGCACCATCCATCCCTCCAAACCAGTCTCCACAATGCATCGCCACCCACACCAAGCACCATCCATCCCTCCAAACCAGTCTCCACAACGTATCGCCACCCATGCCCAGCACCATCCATCCCTCCAAACCAGTCTCCACACCACATCCCCACCCACTCCCAGCACCATCCATTCCTCCAAACCAGTCTCCACAATGCATATATATATGATCTTTTGCTGTGTAGGGGCAAGCTTTATACAAGTACCAATTAATAGTGTACCAATGATGATATTTATAAAGATTTGGCTTTGTGTTTTATTTAGTGTATGTCTTGTAGACAATATTTGGTTGGGGACACACAGGTAACTGGCACCCTAAAGTATTTATTATTATTATTATTATTATTATTATTATTATTATACATGATTTATATAGCGCCAACAGTTTATGCAGTGCTTTACAATGTAGAGGGGGGACAGAACAACTACGATACAGTTCAATACAGAAGGGACAGGAGGGCCCTGCTCATAGAGCTTAAATTTTAAAGGGAGGGAATTTATTCTAGGAAATGCTATTCTGTATGTACCTGTATTTGTATCAGGTTAAAAACATAAAATAAGGGCAACGATAATAGTTGGAATTTATTGATATTTATTCTCACTTTCTTTTTAGTCGTCTCTTTTTTGCTCTTCCTGCAGTTCACTATTAACCACCTGGGGCTTGTCATTGGTGCACACATGGAAGCAGAGCTTGTCTGTCTGTCTCTTGTATTTAATGTATCCCTTTCTCAATCTTGGGTTAAAGAGTAACATCTAAGATGGGTAAGAATGACTATAATCTGATGAACGTTGGTTGTACTTATGAGATATTTTAGGTGTTGTTAACATAAATGTTAATTATTTTGATACAATATATTATGACAGCAACACTTCTGAAGATAATGTTGGCGAAACATGTTTAGGTTATTAGTGAAGACTGTTAGTATAGAGATCCTGGTTGGTGGATGAAATGGCCTATTGTTTTTATTAAATTTAATATGCATTGTTCCAATAAAATTATTATAATCTTTTTAACCACTTGCAGACTGCCCAGCCACATTGTACTGTGGACAGGTGGCCACACAGTCAAAGAGATGTACCCATACATTGCTGCCTGCTTCCCTGTTTAGGGTGCACGCACGTGCACCCTCTGGCTGTCACCCACTGCGATTGTACATAGCTGGAGCCTGTCAGCAAATTCTGGCCAATGATTCACGGCCAGGACCTGCTGATTGGCTGTTCACATTTACAGCCTAAAGCTCTGTATTGACAATTAATACCGATCTCTGTACTCTGAGAGAATGACCTGGTCATGAAGGGGTAAAATCTTCCAGAAGTCAAGTGGTTAAAAGATAATGTTGGATTTTTGTTGGCACCTTTAAAGTCCCACTCCCTTGGGTTTGTAGAAATAAAAAATCTACTCAACTAAAATAGGCAGTTTTCCCAATGATATTAAACTACCCAATTAAATACTTCTTCCCTTACCCACCCAAACACCCTTTTCACAGAAATAGAAGTAGGAAAGGTAATCAACTCTTTGCCTTCTAAATGAGGTAAATAATAACACAAATAACTACCAAATGTGATACAATTTTATATGCATTAACAGATCAATTTAAGACACATTTTCATAGATCTACAACCTCTGGTTGGTCTACAAACTCTAGGCCCAAGCAGTACTTGATTTAGGGTTTAACAAAATACTAAACTAGTATCTAATAAGATAATAATCTGAAAGTTAGAGTGAAAAAAACATGGTAATGATAATGAGCCAGGTAAGGAGTTCACTAATGAAATAGGAAAAGCAATTTTTGTATTTTTTGTTTGAAATTATTCATGCACAGGAGCACTTTATGTGAATTATAAATTTATATGTGTCACACAGTTGATTAATAGTAGATAATAGCACCAGGATAATACAATTGAGCGCTATGTACAGAGGTTTAATAATTATAAAAACATTGATTGTGTTTTACACAGCAGCTATTACTATAGAGATCAGTAGTGTGGCTATTTTTGGTATATATATTTGCCTTTGGTAATGCATTATTACAGTAATGCATTAGCTAATATATTAGATAAACATATAGGGGTTTATAGGGGCTGTTCAATTTGCAAGAGACATTTCATTCATTTCATTTTGCATTAATTTTGCAAGAGAGATTTCCCTTAGCCTAGTGAAACTAGTGAGAAGTCACTTGGCAAAGAATACCCAATCATGTGCAAGGAAAATGAAAAAAAAGTATGTTTGCTTGTAGACAAGGGCGCCGTCAAAAAATTAGTTTCTTTCTGTTTCATATTAAAAAAAATTGTATTTCGTAATTCGTGTCCGAAATTCATTCATGTACGAATTTCCGTTAGATCCTTTAGTTTCATTAACCTTTTGTTAAAATAACGAAAGCTCATTATGGTAAATTTATCATTATGAGGGGCTCCCAACCACCCCTGTGCTGACTTCCTGGGTTTTTAACCTTTAGTTTCGTTAACTTTTCGTAAAAAAAATGAATGTTTGTTATGATGAATTTATAATTATGAGGGGTTCCCACCATCCCTGTGCTGAGCTCCGGGGTCTGAGGGTACACCCGCTGTGTCCATTATGAGGGGTTCCCACCATCCCTGTGCTGTGCTGACTGCTGACTTCCTCTGATTGGGGAACAAAACACCAGTCACGTTTCCGTTGTAACAGAATTTGGATCCGAAATTCCAAAATTTGTTAACGAAATTTCATATAAAATTCGCAAGCATAGAAATTCCCATAGGGTTCCCCCCATCCCTGTGCTGAGTTCCCAGATCTGTACACCTGCTGTGTGTCCATTATGAGGGGTTCCCACCATCTCTGTGCTGAGTTCCCGGGTCTGAGTGTACACCCACTGTGCCCATTATGAGGGGTTCCCACCATCCCTGTGCTGTGCTGACTTCCTGGGGTTTTAACTTTTAGGTTTGTTAACTTTCCGTAACAATTACACATTTTTGTTATGATGAATTTATCATTATGAGAGGTTCCCACCATCCCTGTGCTGTGCTGACTTCCTGGATTTTTAACTTTTAGGTTTGTTAACTTTTTGTAACAATTACGAATGTTCGTTATGAATTTGGATCTGAAATTCATAAACAAAATTTCGTATTTTGTACAGAATTCGTATGCATAAAAATTTGTATTTTGGATTCGTACGAATTTTCGATTCGTACAAAACTAATCGCACATGTCTAATTGCTTGCATATGATTGCAAAATGGAAGTCAGCAAAGCATCACCCCATTCACTAAGCTAAGGGAAAATTCCTGTGCAAAGTAAATATTCTCTTGCAAAATGAACAGACAATTTGCTTTTAGCAATTCAACCCCATAGTTTCTCAAAACTATTAAACTATTAAAGCTTGTATACCAGTGCAGGTATTGTTTTTTTTCCCTAGCATATCAATAGAAGATATTCAGGTGTATTTGATTATGATTCTTTCAAAAGTCTATAAGTACCTCATTCCAACCTTAAAGAAAATCGACCACACACACACACACATAAAAAAAGTAACATATTGCAGCTTACTAGTTTGTAGATGTACTAGGTTGATTCGTTTTCTTTGTGTAGGCTTTATTACCTTCTTTTTATTCCTGCATATAACACACTTCCATCCCTTAATGACTATGACTATTTCTCCACTATATCTATGGAAGCAGCTATGGTTGACACACAGACTGGACTTCAAATACCTTTTGTTTATCTACATTTAATGGTGGAGTGATAGAAGTAGTCGTTTTAAGGGTTAGTTCACCTTTTTTCAGATTTGAAATCCCAAGACTTCAGAACATGTGAGTGGGCACTAGCAGCTCATCATCCACAGTGGTAAGTAAGTACAACAGAAACTGGGGAGTTGTGGCAAACGTTTCAGGATAAGGATGTTTGTGACAACAACACTGCATTTCTGCCATTATAAACAGGTGTTTTTTGCACTTATGAAAAAGTTCTTAGGCTGAAAAATGCAAACTAATGCAGCCATTGCAACTAAAAACTGCAATATATAATAAATTGATAGTGACATTTTTAACATTTAATTTTTTATTTTATTTGTTTTAACTATTATATGCTAATTTGGGTTTGGATGTGCTTTAAGCTCTAATAAATTAACTGTCTAAGCTGCTTGATATACTTGATAATTCCTACAGTATAAAAATAATGTTTTCTTATAACTCAAAGAAAATACTTTTATGTAGCTCTCTGGTTACTGGTTATAAATTCTTGCAAAACCTTTAATAAAGAAATAGTGTCAATTGAACCACTGTATACCTTCTCCTTAAACTGACCTGTAGTTCTCTGGAAACTCCTGAATAATCCCAATTTATCTCATTAATTTAAATAGCTTGACCAGTGAAACACTGTACTCCAACAACCACCTGGGCCAAAAAAAAACCAATACATTTCTGCAATACATGCACATTTGCCTATGTTTTGTCCATTTAGACACTTTGTCGAACGTTGATGATTCTGCACAATCTAAACTAATGTATATGTGAATGTGCTCAAATGACTGCACCTCATGTAAGTGTTTAATAAACCCAAAATTATAAACTGTGCACTGTGTAAATCAATGAAATAAATAAAAAGATCAAACTATCCCTAAAAAATGACATACACTTAAAAGAAATGCTATTTTCTTTTAATGCTATTTCACGGACTCTATTATTTTTGTCCAGACAGGGGCAGCAGGGGGCTTACAAAGAGTCAAAGGAGGAGGCATTGGAGGCTGCAGGGTAGGAGAAGGAAATGGGTAGGCTTTTAACCCTTCCCAGAACCTTGGTATTATACCTAGGTATGGGGATCATTTGAAATACCAAGTTGTCCTCATTCATAATGCAAGAACCTGCAAGGGTCCAGGCATTCAGGTGATTAAGAAGAGGTGTCCATACTCTATTGAATCCCAGGTATTAGACCAAAGTAGAAAATCTCCTGTCAACCCAGAGGGCATGCAACATGTAACAATCTGCTGAAAAATGTTCCTCTGCTGCTAAAACTCCCTCAGGGATTGACAAGATCAGCAGCCTTAGCATGGCTTTGCATAGATTTTTTTTAAACCACAATAGCCAGACCCGCCTACTAGTATAGTTTATATATAGTTATAGGCAGCACATGAACCTTATCGTATCTGACTATATTAGTTCCAGGGCTGTAATTGAAATGCTAAAAATCAGGGAGTACCTCATGTACTACTGGATGTCCAGGAGGGACCACTGGCTGAAGCACAGCAGGAGGGTTTATCACAGAGAAGAGCTTACTTCAGTCCCGGACAGCATCATCTGACTGACTTTTATAAAAATTAATCAGTAATAGATAACAGGAGACTTTCTAAACACTGCCCATTCCACAAAATCATGTTTTAAATTGTAATGCTTCTTAAATGTTATGTCAGATGCATGATCACCTCCTGACACCCCTCCTTCTTTATCTTTTTCTTTCACTTGTAACAAAACTCCTACTTTCTTTTTCTGAATTCCAGACTCATTGAATTAAATGTGTGTTGTCTTCTTACTTGGATTTTTTTAGTAAGGAAAGCAATCATTTTCATTGCAGGAAAACCCTTGTCACATGTCCCTATTTTGAAGCCTATTCAGTCTCTTTTCCAGTCATTGGGAATTTGTTTTTCTCAGTAGCTTGGTTTCTGCTGGAAAGCCTGGTTCTCTTCTCTGTCTCCCTATTATAGAATGGGGCCTGGTTCTCTTCCCCATCTTCCTATTATATAATGAGGCCTGGTTCTCTTATTTGTCTACCTATTTCATTAAGAGGCCTGGTTCTATCCTCTGTCTCCCTATTTCACGATGAGTCCTGATTCTATTCTCTGTATCCCTATTTCATGATGAGGCCTGGTTCTCCTGTATGTCTTCCTATTTCATAAGAGGTCTGGTTCTCTAATCTGCCTCCCTATTTCATGAGGAGACCTGGTTCTCATCTCCGTATTCCTATTTCATAATAGGGTTTGGTTCTCTTCTCTGTCTCCCTTTTATATAATGAGGTCTGGTTCTTTTCTCTGTCTCTCTATTATATACTGAGGTCTGGTTCACTTCTCTATCTCCCTATTTCATGAAGAGGCCTGCTTCTCTTCCCTGTCTACCTATTTTACAATAAGGCCTGGTTCTCTTCTCTGTCTCCCTATTTCATGAGGAGGCTTGGTTCTCCTGTATGTATTCCTATTTCATATGATGCCTGGTTCTCTTCTCTGCCTCCCTATTTCATCATGAGACCTAGTTCTCTTTTCTGTCTCCCTTTTTCATCATGAGACCTGGTTCTTCTGTATGTCTTCCTATTTTGTAGGAGGCCTGGTTCTCTTCTCTGCCTCCCTATTTCATGATGAGGCCTGGTTCGCTTTCCTGTTTCCCTATTATATAATGAGGCCTGGTTCTCATATCTGTCTCCCTATTTCATGATGAGGCCTGGTTCTCTTGTATGTCTTCCTATTTCATGATGAGGCCTGGTTCTCTTTTAGGTCTTCCTATTTCATATGAGGCCTGGTTCTCTTCTCTGTTTCCCTATTATATAATGAGGCCTAGTCCTCTTTTCTGCCTCTCTATATCTTATGAGGCCTGATTTTCTTCTATGTCTCCAGATTTCATGAGGCATAGTTCTCTTCTCTGTCTCCCTATTTCACGAGGCCTAGTTTTCTTCTCAGTATTCCTTTCATCTAATTAGGCCTGGTTCTCTTTCTTGTTTCCCTATTATATAATGAGACTTGTTCTCCTCCCTGTGTCTCTTTTTTTATGATGAGGCCTTGTTCTCCTGTATGTCTTTCCTATTTCATATGAGGCCTGGTTATCTTCTCTTCCTCCTTACTTCATGATGGGGCCTAGTTCTCTTTGCTGTCTCCCTATTTCATGATGAGGCCTGGTTCTGTTATCTGTTTCCCTATTATATAATGAGGTCCGGTTCGCTTCTCTGTCTCCCTATTTCATGATGAGACCATGTTCTCTTCTCTGTTTACCTATTTCATGCTGAGACCCGGTTCTCTTTTATGCTTCCCTATTTCATGATGAGGCCTTGTTCTCTTCTCTGTCTCCCTATTTCATGATGAGGCCTTGTTCTCTTCTCTGTCTCCCTATTTCATGATGAGGCCTGGTTCTCTTGTATGTCTTCCTATTTCATATGAGGTCTGGTTCTCTTCTCTGTCTCCCTATTACACGATGAAACCTGGTTCTCTTTTATGCCTCCCTATTTCATGATGAGGCCTGGTTCTCTTCTCTGTCACCCTATTATATAACCACTACAATACAGGGCACTTTCGCCCCCTTCCTTCCCAGCCCAATTTTTAACTATCAGCGCTCTCGCACTTTCAATGACAATTGCACGGTCATGCTACGCTGTACCCAAATGATATTTTTATCATTTTGTTTGCACAAATAGAGCTTTATTTTGGTGGTATTTATTCACGACTCAGTTTTTTTTTTTTTTTTTTGCGATATAAGTGAAAAAATTGCGGAAATTTGGAAAAAAAACAATATTTTTTAGTATTTTTTTAGTAAAAAAAAATCTGTTAAGTGTATATTAATTGGTTTGTGCCATCACGGACATATGTACACAAATGATCATGTACAGATGTGTGCAGGTGGTCACGGACATATATGTGCAGATAATCATTGGGACACGTGATTTTAGTGGGACATATGTGGGGGACATGTGTTTTTATTATTTGGGGACATGTGTGTTTTGGGGACATGTGTGTTTACACTGTTTTACACTAGATTGGTGATCAGTAAGTAAAAAGCTGTAAAAAAAAAAAAACAGCTCATACTCACTGATCACCAGCCGGCTGCAGCGATCCGCTCTCCTCTCCTCAGCGACGACTTCCGTGTGAGGCGAGGAGAGCCAATTGCCTAGCAACCGGCTATTTGTTTACATCACATGATGGCTGTGATTGGACACAGCCGTCATGTGATCCGGAGGGCCAATCACAGAGCCCTCCTGCCGATCCAAAATGCGCCGTGTCCGGGTGACACGAGCGCATCGGGATCGCGCCGCTTGCCGGGCACACATGCACGCAATCCCCCTCCTTCTGAAGGACGTTCAGGAACGTCCAGTCAGAAGTAGAAGGCTTCCACCCGGCCGTATATATACATTGGCTGGGTGGGAAGTAGATAATGAGGCCTAGTCCTCTTTTCTGCCTCTCTATATCTTATTAGGCCTGGTTTTCTTCTATGTCTCCCTATTTCATAAGGCATAGTTTTCTTCTCTGTCTCCCTATTTCATGAGGCCTAGTTCTCTTCTCTGTCTTCTTTTTATCTAATTAGGCCTGGTACTCTTCCCTGTCTCTATTACATAATGAGGATTGTTCTCTACTCTGTGTCTCTTTTTTTTATGATGAGGCCTTGTTCTCCTGTATGTCTTTCTATTTCATATGAGGCCTGGTTATCTTATCTTCCTCCTTACTTCATGATGAGGCCTGGTTCTTTTCTCTGTCTCCCTATTTCATGATGAGGCCTGGTTCCCTTGTATGTCTTCCTATTTCATATTAAGTCTGGTTCTCTTCTCTGCCTCCCTATTTCATGATGAGGCCTGGTTCTCTTCTCTATTTCCCTGTTTCAAGTTGTTTTTCACAATCACTTTATGTGTGTTCTGTGAAGCACAAATTGCAAATTTTATATATTTCCTTAAATATCGTAAGCCCTTATTTACGTTGCATTTATTGTTGTAATGAATTTAATTTCACATTTTATTTGAGTCATGTTGATCTTGCGTTGCACTTTTCAGTCTAAAAGCATGTTGTCTTGTGTAAAACATTTTAGTAGCTGGGTCTCAGCTGCAAAACTATACATTTTATTGCAGATAAACTATTGCCACATGTCTCTAAAAGCATGTGGTCTTCTCACTGGGAAAGTTTGACTTTTGATAGATTCTTATTGAAGATTTAATATAAAGTTTGTATTGTCATCATTTTACATTAGAGATATTTAAAATATTGAGAATGTATTCCATACCCTCTGGGAATGCCCTAACATCGCACTACTGGCAGGAAGTCTTCTCAATTCTTTAAAAAAAATACCGGGTTAATCATAATACCATCACCTGAACTATGTCCAATATATAGATCTAAATGGATATAGATCAATATATGAAATCTAATCTAAATATAGATTTCATACCTATAGCTCACAGGAAAGTAATTACTCATATATTACTTGCAGCCAGGCACAACATAACCAAATTATGGAAAAATACTAAACCCCCAGTTGTTCTAGTTGTTGTTATGATGGTTCAGACCCACCACAATTATGAGATTCTCCTGACAAAAATCAACCAATCTTACACCAAGCTGAGACAAATGTGGAACTCCTGGTCTAGATGGTATAAGACATTTACTAGGAAGTAAATACTTGGTTCCTTCATGCATGTCTCCCCTCCTGTTCCCTCCCCTGCTTCCCTTATCCCTCACCCCCTCGCATCCCCCTTCAACCTCCTCTGCCCCCACCCACCTACCCACCCCGCACTTGAAATACTATTGTTACACCTTTTAAAGCATTTACTTATATACTTGAGGAACATTGTTACAGAGTTATAGCTGAGATAATATATAGAACGATAAAAATGTAGTGCATCTAAGATAATTGTACATAATGACAATCTTTATTACCTTGCTTGTGTTACACGTAATCCTTTTTCTTACATTTCTGAATATGCATTATAGCAACATGACAATGTTTGTAACCTGATAATGCACAATAAAAAATATTGAAACAGAAAATATTGAGAATGATTTTTGAGGTAATATATAAAGAAGTACATTGTGTATTGCTATATGTTCTAAATATATACACATAGTCTAAGTGCAGAAGAACAATGCAAAACAAGAACAATAAAAAAAAAAACAAGAAAGAATAATAAGAAAAAAAGCAAGAGGAGCAAGTGAAAAAAAAAAAAACCCTCAAGGCTAGAATTGCCTTAGAAAACCTTTTGCGAGTGGGTGCATAAAAATAGTCTATAGAGATAATATTGAAAGCCATTATCTCTATAGCAATTCAGTCCAGGTTATACAAATGAGAAAATATTGTATAAAGTTTTGTAAATTGAACAGCTTGGTGATATTCAAGGAGATGAGGCACACCCAAGCTTCCAGTTTGTCCAGGTGCAAATAAGGTTAAGTTAATGGTGCATGTAGTGTTTTGCATGCAATTCTACATTTCTATCCCTATGTAAATTGCAATAATTGAGGTTGCAATCTTTGAAGACTAAACCCTGACATTTTAATGGACAGTGATATGAAACAGTATAAATTCAATTGACTAAATATTATTCTTGCCATTCACTATAAAGGGCATGTAGACCATCTATTATTTGTCATTACTGAATTGCTTAGACAAAAAATTGGTAATTAACCCTGTTGTGCAATAGAAGGGGTAAACTTTATGCTAGGGTATGGTAAGTTGGAGTTTTGCCATTGAAAAAGTAAAAGCTTCATATTTGAGGGTGATGGAGGTTCTATACAAAATCACTCAATTTAAAAAGTAAAAATATTTTTAAAGATAATCCTCGAATAGCAAAAAAAAATAAAAAATTATGGACAGGACAGCAACTAAAAGTAACCATTGATCTCAAACCACAAAATAGTTTTAACGGCAAAAAAAGCCCTCAATAATCGAGGAAGCAGAAACAGGAGGTAGCAAGGTACCAAACATGGCATGGTGCTTCCACTTAGGAACTGACTTGCTGAGCTGAGAGATAGCCATGGATGGCCAGGATTAGGGTGAACTGGGATACATGTAAATAGAGCCCAAGGTGTGGGATAGTGAGGTGCATAAGAGGAGTGGAAGTTGATTAACCACTTAAGGACCGCCTCACGCCGATATACGTCGGCAGAATGGCACGTCTGGGCACAATCACGTACCTGTACGTGGCCCTTTAAGAGCCCAGCCGTGGGTCGCACGCGCGCCGGCGGCGGCACGCTTGCGACCCGGTCCTGAGCTCCGTGACCGCGGCCACGGGACCAGCAGACTTGCTGGTGTCCCGTGATCGGGTCACAGAAATGAAGAACGGGGAGAGGTCTCTGTAAACAAACCTCTCCACGTGCTTCCTACACTGCCTGTCGCTGATCGTCTGTTCCTTGTCATCGGGAAAGCCGATCAGTGACATCAGACGTAAAGCCACGCCCCCCTACTGTGAAAAAAAACACACACGTCACACTTAGCCCCTCCCCGCCCCCTAGTGGTTAACTCCTTCACTGCCAGTGTCATTTACATAGGAATCATTGCATTTAAATAGCACTGATTTCTGTATAAATGACAATGGTCCCAAAAATGTGTCAAAAATGTCCGATGTGTCCGCCATAATGTCGCAGTCACAAAAAAAATCGCTGATCGCCGCCATTACTAGTAAAAAAAAATATTAATAAAAATGCTATAAAACTATCCCCAGTTTTGTAAACGCTATAACTTTTGCGCAAACCAATCAATAATCGCTAATTGCGATTTTTTTTACCAAAAATATGTAGAAGAATACGTATCGGCCTAAACTGAGGAAAAAAAAAATTTGTATATTTTTTGGGGATATTTATTATAGCAAAAAGTAAAAAATATTGAATTTTTTTCAAAATTGTCGCTCTATTTTTGTTTATAGCGCAAAAAATAAAAACCGCAGGGACGATCAAATTCCACCAAAAGAGAGCTCTATTTGTGGGAAAAAAGTACGCCAATTTTGTTTTGGAGCCACGTCGCACGACCGCGCAATTGTCAGTTAAAGCGATGCAGTGCCGAATTGCAAAAAGGGGCCTGGTCCTTTGGCTGCAAATTGGTCCGCGGCTTAAGTGGTTAAAAGACATATGTGCAATGAGAGATTGTAATATTGCTAGTCACATACAAGCTTAAACACTTGTCCAAATTAGCACATATAGTTGGACAATGTTTATTATTTTATTTTTGCATTTGTTTATTTTTGTATATGATTTAGATTTTTAGAATTTGTATGTTTGTTAATCATTTGATATTTGAGAATTATTTTACACTATATTGACACCATGTACAGGTATATAATTGAATTTAGCACAAATTATATTATAAGTGTGAATAACACCTGCACTGTCCAAACTTTCCTATATATAAATCACACTTAAGCCCCATACACACGGTCGGAAAATCCGACCACCAAATCCATCGGATTTGGTCCGACGGATTTAGTCCGACACTGGTGTTGCATACACACGGTCGGACAAAGTTGTCGGAAAATCCGATCATTCTGAACGTGGTGACATTTGTTGCCTACAACGGGACTACATAGAGGCTAGTAGCCAATAGCTTTGGTCTTGTAATGTGATCTGAGCATGCGTGGCACTTTGTCCGTCGGAATTCGCTACACACGATCGGAATTGGTGTGATCGGACTTTGTTGTCGGAAAATTTTTAGAGCAGGAGATACAACTTTGTCCGTCGGACAATCCGATGGAAAATGTCCGATGGTGCCTACACACGGTCGGAATTTCCGACAACATTGTCCGATAGGACAGAATCCATCGGAAAATCCGACCGTGTGTATGGGGCTTAACACTGTGCAACAGACTAAACAGATTAAACACTTAATTGTGCAAATGTGTAAAAATCTGTTTACAAAAGTGTAAATATTAAACACAAAAAAACTATATTAAACATAAAAAATGTGTAGCGCTGTTGCTCCTTTAAAAATCAAACAAATCAAATCAGTGTCTTTAAAAACAAATATCAAATAAACAGACATTAGGTCAGTGCCACCTAATGTCTGTTTATTTGATATTTTTTTCAGACACTGATTTGAATTAATTTTAGAACATCATTTTTTTTCTGTCACGTATTGCACTTTATACTTGCAACTGTCACATATTGCATTTTTATACTTGCAACTTAGTATCATAGTGTGCATGGAATTTTATTTTTGTCATTAGGAGTGGAAGGAGAGTTTAAAATGAGTGGGGCCCTCGGATGCCATGGGGGATATAAAGCAGAGGAGGAGCAGACAATGTGGTGAGTACAGTGGAGTATGAAATTCTGTGTAATACTCAATAGTTGAGGGAGGCTGTGTGAGGAGCTATTGCAAACTCTAGTAATCTACTTCTAGGCTGAAAATACCTACTGCTGGTCACTAAAAAAATCTACTTCTGGGCAATGTAATAATCTGCTTCTGGGCACTGAGATAATTACAACATCATTGCTGGCATTATAATAATCTACTGCTGGAATCTAATAATATACTGATGCAAACTGTAATATAATCTACTAGGCTTGGTAATTATTAACTGTAGAGCACTTTAATAATTTGCTGCTGGGCCCTGAAATAATCTATTGCTGGGCATTGTATAAATCAACTGCCGGTCACTGTATTATTCTACTGCAGGGCACTGTAATAATTTACTGATGGACACTGTAGTAATCTACTGTGGGGAACTTTAATAAACCTATTTTTGGGCACTGTAATATAAACTACTGGGTATTATAATAATCAACTATGGGACACCATAATCATCCACTACCGAGCACTGTACTAATCTACTGCTGGGCGCTGAAATAATTTATTACTGGGCCTTCCGATGGGCATTGTAAAATCAACTGCTGGGGACTGTGATAATCTACTGCTTGACACTGCAATAATCTACCAATATGTTATTTGATAAACCATTCAAGGGGAATACTATAATGCAACATGTGAGCAAGTTGTTTGTTCGAAAGCCCAAATTCTGGATCTAAAGAATCAACTTGCAACATTGCAGAGCATTAACAACTTGGATATGAGTTTGGAACTCACCCATCAGGTGCTGGCTGGAGCCAGTGTAGAGGAGGGTGGAAAAATTAGGGTACAGGAAGGAAGTAAGCAGCTGGGTTACAATTAGAAGACAGGGTAGAGAGACACGTGTTTCAGAGGCTAGCTCCAGGTTATTGGACCCCAATAACTATGCCCAGTTGCATTATGTTGTTGATGTCATCTTAGGGGTAGCATTGCTGGAGCAGATTAAGTCCCATAGCAGTGAGAGAAGGGGCTGCTTCAGTATGAATGGAAGTAGGTGTTTAAAAATATATAGAAAGATAGGGCATGTCCGAGCCGCCGAGCCACATGGAAACCTGATCAGGGAGCTCCGCTGATCAACGGCCTCTCACAGCAACCCTGAGCGATGACATCCACCCAGACACCGGCTGCCATCTTGGGTAACGCTTCCCTACATAGAGGGGGTTCCCTCAGGAGGAAAGCCGTCCCCGTTCAGCCCTGTAAACTCACGTATTTCTTTCCCAGAATGAGCATGGAGGGAGTCCAAAATGGCGCTGACACACATACAGCTCCGATCCCAGCTGCACAGCTGCTCTCCCCCCGACACACTCGGCTACACACATCAAACAGACCTCACAGATGATATTGCGGATCCACACTCTCCACAGAAGGATCCCCATAAACGACGAGCCTCCTTTCCTCTGCAATCTCCACTCTCCAAGGCACATGTAAGTAAAAAACTAAACATGTCCCCTGCACAAGCAATGCCGCTGATTATGGAGTCTAACACACTACTTGAGGAATTCCCAGCCACTGACAAACCTGCATCTGCCTTAGATCTTAATATTTTTTTTTTTTTACAATCCCTATATAAGGACATCCAATGTAACATAGACAGAGCAATCGTTCACACGCGATCACAAATATCGCAGATTGCAGAACGTACAGATGACCTGGAGTTAAAAGTAGTGGAAATCATAACAGCCCACAATGACATGGTAGACACATATCAAGATCAGTCATGCAGAATTCAGCACCTTAAAGACTAAATAGCAGATATCGAGGACAGATCTCGAAGAAATAATGTCAAAATCAGGGGACTACCCAAATCCGTGACACAAACGGAGCTAATCGGACACCTACAATCCCTATTTAAAAAAATTCAATCATCAGTCTCAAAACAAGAGCTTCTTAATGACCGAGCTCATCGCCTTGTAAAACCAAGCTACCTTCCAGCATCAATACCGCACTATGTTATCGCAAGATTACATTTCTTTCACATTAAAGACATGCTAATGCCTACAGCGAGAAAAATCAAATCCTTGCCAAAACCATTTACCAACTTCGCCATCTTTGCTGACATATCCCAAGCTACCGCAGTGAGACGTAGGGATTTCAGACCCATAACAGAAACATTGATAGTCCAACAGATAAAATACAGCTGGGGACACCCTACAAAACACTTGGTGACTTATCAAGAATAAAACATCCCCATAATGACACCAAAGGATGGCCTCAAATATCTGGCACAGTGGGGTCTTAAAGCAACCCTACATTCAACACGAAGAACCACAATACCCAGCATCTCATTAAAATTTGTGAGACGACCACTACTTGAATCTGCAATTTTTTTTCACGACTATTCTGGTGGATGTTCATCATTTTTCCCACCTGCCAATACCTAAAAGAGGTCCCTGGGATTTACATGGGCAGGGAAAAGGGGGCGGAGTCAGCCGGGGGGCAACTGCCAACTGTCTTCTTAGACAACACAAACATGCCCTTAAAAATCCAAACTAAATTTTTACACCCAATAGATTGTTTAAGTTGCCTGGCTAGCAGGGTGCCCACTTTATTTTCAATTTTTCTTTTTAAACACCCGTGCTACCTTTGAGCAAATGTTTGCATGGATACAAGGCAAAATGGCCTCCTTTCAAGAAAACTGGGCATGCTGAACCCTAGATGACAGAAGCACAACTGGGCCTTTATAAAACAGGTCAAGCTCCCTTCACTCCTGACCCGAATTTGACACTCATCTACATGGGACAAGCCATTCTTATGTTCCCTCTACATTGTGTTGCATATCTCTACGACCAAGATGCAGACTTAATACGATGCTTAACGGTACTGTTTATTCATGTTGTTGGTATATATACAGTTTATATGCCTATTTCCTTCATCACTATTTCATCCCCCCATCCTCGCTCTATCTTCTCCCTGACCTCAACACCCCACCCCATATTCCATATGTTGGTAATTTAATACCTCTCCTTGCTAGATCCAATCTCCTATTGGTGACCGTTGGCATTATGTATCCACAGATATGTTTTGATTGTTGCTATGTACAAAAATACTTTCAATAAAGAATGATAATTAAAAAAAATATATATCTAGACAGATAATGGTAGTTGGTGAGATTAGGGATTCCATTAGTAGAAGGACAGATAGGGTAATCTATCACAAAGACAATGATCTCTGATCAGTATTTTGTTTATTGGGCACTTGGGTATGAAAGATTGTGGATCAGATGGACAAATTGTTGATTGGGCCTGGGGAGGACCCAGTTGTCGTGGTACATATTGGTAACAATGCCAAGCCAGTGGAAGATGTAGCATCCCTAAAAAATTATTTCAGAGTCTTAGGTCCCAAGCTAAATATTAGGACCTCCAAGATAGCATTTTTCAGAAAGCCTTAACTTGAAAAATGTCTGTTGAATTAACTAATTTCATATAACACAAAGCTGATTGCAGATGTGGAAATTAGGGACAACTTGGAAAGCAGTGATCACACAGTACAATTAGAAAACAGGGTATAGAGAAAAGTGTTTCAGAGGCTAGCTTCAGGTTATTGCACCCCAATAACTATGGAAATTAGGGACAACTTGGGAAGCAGTGATCACACAGTAATTATATTTATGGTTAACCAACCAGTTCTCACCTGGCCTATAGTCAAATGATGGCAGGACTTTATCCACTCAGAGTTGATGTCATATACCGCCCTCCTGGAACGCACCTCTCGCACGGCCATGGGGCTGTGCTACATCTCGATCTGTCACCAGCTGCATCCACCAGACACAGCCAATGATTGATCACTGTACCTGGAATCGCTGTGACCAATTATAGCAGATCACATGACAATTGTAAACAATGGATGGCTTCCTTTCCTGCCATCCATCGTGTACAAATGTGTTGCTGGCTGTGATTGGTCACAGTGATCACATGGCAAAGACACAATTCACTGGTATAAGCAATCAGTATGTGTAAAACACAAATACTGATTAGTTCCCAGAGTAGTACAGTGTTACTATGGTAACACTGTATTGCTCTGGTCACAGTTTGTTAAAAAAAAGGAAAAAGTGTAATAAAAATTAAAAAAATATATACATAATGCTGTACTAAACTTGTGACAGTATGTAAAAAAAAAAAAATATGATTTTTATTTTCCAAAATATTGTGACAAAAAATTACAACTTTAAAAAAATCACCATGCCTCTTACTAAATACCTTGGACTGTCTTCTTTCCAAAAAAAATGGGTAATTTGGGGGATATTTGTAGTGTCCTGGACTTTTCAGACCTCAAGAAATGAGATAGGGCATCAGTACATCAGGATTGATTAATTTTCAGATACAGGTAAAATAAGTGTTTTTTTTTTTTGTTGCAATGTTTTTTATTGAGTATTTCAGAAATAAAAAAAAACATAATACAAAACATAAATGTCAAAGTAGTATACACAATCAATTAATGTATATCTTGGAAAAGGGTGCCTTGTTTTTGTTAGTAATAACATTCATTGTAAACAACAAGAAAACCTAAACATCAAGTAAATTCAACTTTGCTGAGTAATCTCATGTTTCATCTCTATATATAAAGGTATCAAGTCATTGTAATCGATAGCAGTATCAACACTTGGGCCATATAGTTCAATATTTGTCATACTTTACACATTGTAAAGAATTTATTGCTATGAGACGTTCAAAAGTATAATTGCTGTGCACAGCTTTATTGATGTCTGATATGTTGATGGCTGTAGTGGATTTCCAGTTTCGTAGGATCAGTAATCGAGTCTCTAATAGTACGTGTGTTATAACTGGTCTCAATGCTGTTGGGAATTTTTCTATATTTAAATGAAGAATCGCTAGAGCTGGGTCTGGAGGTGTAAGTATTCCTGTCATAGCTGAGATCATGTGAAATACTTGGTTCCATATACATTTAACTGTTGGACAATACCAGAGCATGTGTAATAGGTTTCCTATTTGTCCACAGGCCCTCCAGTAATGAGGTGATGCTCCAGGGAAGTATTTTGCTATCCTATATGGGGTGTAATGCCATCTGTTTGCCATTTTGATTGCTAGTTCCCAATGTTTGACACAATGAGAAGCCTTGTGTATTTCTCTGAATGATTGTTGCCATTGTTCAATTGAGAAGGTAGTACCCAATTCTTCCTCCCATTTGTTCATTTCTATAGTTTTTGTGAGTGTGTCACGTGTGATGTTATAAAAGAAAGAGCTGTTGAGTAGAATTGACAAATTTTGCACGGTAGGGTTATAGTTGGGCATGGTTGTGCTTTAAGGAAATGTATGATTCTTATGCACGTATACCTAGTATCACTTGGAAGGTGTTAATGAGTCATAATCTGTTCCACAGATTTGGATTGTGTTCCATTATAAAGGTCAGAGATATTTGTTATGCCCTTGTTTAACAAGTCCCTGACAGTCAGCATTGGGATTTTTGTCTTTAGGAATGTCAAGGGGATCTGGTAGTTAAGTTCTTGATTGTCTTTGTGGTTCTGTTCCACTAGGAATCTCCATGCTTTCAATGAAATCTGTATTGGAGGAGGCCGTTTTTTTGTGTCCCATGGTATCCATCTATCAGTCATAAGTAGTAGGGTCAGATCATTCATCGGTGCTAGTGCCGTTTCTATGTCCACCCATAGTGGCATGTCCTTTGTTTGGAACCAATGTTTGATCTGGTCTAGGCGCACCCAGAAGTAGTCATATGTCTACTATAGGGATGGGCCCGGTGTTCGATTCGAACCCATGTTCGAATCGAGCACCGGGCGTTCGCTCGCTCGGCGAGCCCAGAACTATTGGGGCCGCTCGCATCAAATTCGTGTGATACGAGCGGCCCCGCAATGCATTGCGCTAGTCGCAGTGCAATGCTGGCTGATGATTGGCCAAGCATGTACTGTGACCCCGCATGCTTGGCCAATCACAGCGCCGGCAGCGAGGAGAGCCATAATTGGCTACAGGCAGGATGCCTGTAGCCAATTATAGCTCAGGGGCTTTAGTACACGCCCCACGGTATAAGAGGCCGCCGCCGCGGCGGCCTCGCATATTATGTTTCAGTCACAGTGTCAGCGTGTCAGTGTGTGGCTGACTGCTGACAAGATATGCTATATTTCTGGGGATTTGTGTGTGCGTGCTGTTAGAACAGCATTGCAGTATCACATCTGGGGGGTGTCTATAGGTGGCCTGTGAAGGGGGGCAGGTTTCCTGTGCTTAGAACTTTCCCTGCAAAAAAGTGTAATTTTTGCAGGAAAAAAAGCTATTTAAAAGCACTCGCGGCTAATGAATTGATGGCTCCTGTAACACAGAGAACTGTCATTCATTAATAAAAAACAAAAAAAAAAAGCGTGGGGGTCCCCCCAAATTCAATAACCAGGCCCTTCAGGTCTGGGATGGATATTAAGGGGAACCCCAGCCAAAAAAAAAAAATGGCGTAGGGTCCCCCTCAAAATCCATACCAGACCCTTGAGGTCTGGGATGGATTTTAAGGGGAACCCTAGCCAAAAAAAATGGCGTGGGGTCCCCCTCAAAATCCATAAAGACCCTTATCCGAGCACGCAACCTGGCAGGCCACAGGAAAAGAGGGGGGGACGAGAGCGGCCCCCCCTCCTGCCTGAACTGTACCAGGCCACATGCCCTCAACATTGGGAGGGTGCTGTGGGGTCCCCCCCAAAGCACCTTGTCCCCATGTTGATGAGGACAAGGGCCTCAAGGGCCTCGGAAGAAGATGCCGGACGAGAAGGACGAGAAGACCAGCGCAAGAAGAAGCGGATCGGAGGAAGAAGAAGATGGAAGAAGATGGAAGAAGATGACGGAAGGAGAAGATGAAGAAACCGAAGGATGAAGAAAGAAGAAAGAAGATTTTAATAAAGGAATTGTCAAAGACCGTCTCCTGTAATTTTTAACATTTTTGACACTTTTTTGGTGAAATGGTAGGGGTACTTTTGTACCCCCTTACCATTTCACACAGGGGGGGGGCGGGATCTGGGGGTCCTCTTGTTAAAGGGGGCTTCCAGATTCCGAAAGCCCCCCGCCCGCAGACCCCCACAACCAATGGCCAGGGTTGTGGGGAAGAGGCCCTTGTCCTCATCAACATGGGGACAAGGTGCTTTGGGGGGGATCCCAAAGCACCCTCCCAATGTTGAGTGCAGGTGGCCTGGTACGGTTCAGGCGGGAGGGGGGGGCCGCTCTCGTCCCCCCCCTCTTTTCCTGCGGCCTGCCAGGTTGCGTGCTCGGATAAGGGTCTGGTATGGATTTTGGGGGGACCCCACGCCATTTTTTTTGGCTAGGGTTCCCCTTAAAATCCATCCCAGACCTCAAGGGTCTGGTATGGATTTTGAGGGGGACCCTACGCCATTTTTTTTTTTGGCTGGGGTTCCCCTTAATATCCATCCCAGACCTGAAGGGCCTGGTTATTGAATTTGGGGGGACCCCCACGCTTTTTTTTTTTTCCATTTTTTTTATTTTTTATCAATGACTTTTTTTTTATGAATGACTTTCAATGAATGACTGTTCTCTGTATTACAGGAGCCGTCAATTCAAATTAGCCGCGAGTGATTTTAAATAGCTTTTTTACTTGCAAAAATGACACTTTTTGCAGAGACAGTTCTAAACACGGGGAAACATGCGCCCCTTTACAGGCATACTATAGACACCCCCCAGGTACGAAATTTAAAGGAATATTATACTTTTATAGTTTCAATTTAAGCATTATTAAAATCACTGCTCCTGAAAAAACGGCCGTTTTAAAAAAAAAAATTTGCATTGATACATGTGCCCTGGGGCAGGACCCAGGTCCCCAAACACTTTTTGTGACATTAACATGCATATTAGCCTTTAAAATTAGCACTTTTGATTTCGAACGTTCGCATCCATTATAACTAATAGGGTTCTAAAGCTCGCACGGACTTTAGGTCCGTTCGCGGGTTCTGGTGCGAGCCGAACGGGGGGGTTTCGGCTCATCCCTAGTCTACTAGCCCTGCTCCCCCAGCTTTCTTATGTGTTGTGAGGTTATTTCGTGAGCACCTTGCTTTTTTCCCATTCCATTTATATCTCCAACCGAGATTTGCCAATTTTTTGATGTAGTGGTGTGGAATGTATATAGGTAGTGTGCGGAATATATATACAGTGGTGTGAAAAAGTGTTTGCCCCCTTCCTCATTTCCTGTTCCTTTGCATGTTTGTCACACTTAAGTGTTTCGGAACATCAAACCAATTTAAACAATAGTCAAGGACAACACAAGTAAACACAAAATGCAATTTGTAAATGAAGGTGTTTATTATTAAAGGTGAAAAAAAATCCAAACCATCATGGCCCTGTGTGAAAAAGTGATTGCCCCCTAAACCTAATAACTGGTTGGGCCACCCTTAGCAGCAACAACTGCAACCAAGCGTTTGCGATAACGTGCAATGAGGCTTTTACAGCGTCCTGGAGGAATTTTGGCCCACTCATCTTTGCAGAATTGTCCTAATTCAGTTACATTAGAGGGTTTTTCGAGCATGAACGGCCTTTTTAAGGTCATACCACAACATCTCAATAGGATTCAGGTCAGGACTTTGGCTAGGCCACTCCAAAGTCTTCATTTTGTTTTTCTTCAGCCATTTGGTGGTGGACTTGCTGGTGTGTTTAGGATCATTGTCCTGCTGCAGAACCCAAGTTCGTTTCAGCTTGAGTACACGAACAGATGGTCGGACATTCTCCTTCAGGATCTCTTGGTAGACAGCAGAATTCATAGTTCCTTTTATCACGGCAAGTCTTCCAGGTCCTGAAGCAGCAAAACAGCCCCAGACCATCACACTACCACCACCATATTTTACTGTTGGTATAATGTTCTTTTTCTGAAATGCAGTGTTCCTTCTACGCCAGATATACTTGGACACACACCTTCCAAAGAGTTCCACTTTTGTCTCATCGGTCCACAGAATGTTGTCCCAAAAGTCTTGGGGATCATCAAGATGTGTTGTGGAGAAATTGAGACGAGCTTTGATGTTCTTTTTGCTCAGCAGTGGTTTTCTCCTTGGAACTCTGCCATGCAGGCCATTTTTGCCCAGTCTTTTCCTGATGGTGGAGGCATGAACGCTGACCTTAACTGAGGCAAGTGAGGCCTGCAGTTCCTTGGACGTTGTTGTGGGGTCTTTTGTGACCTCTTGGATGAGTCGTCGCTGCGCTCTTGGGGTAATTTTGGGCGGCCGGCCACTCCTGGGAAGGTTCACCACTGTTCCATGTCTTCGCCATTTGTGGATAATGGCTCTCACTGTGGTTCGCTGGATTCCCAAAGCTTTGGAAATGGCTTTATAACCCTTTCCAGACTGATAGATCTCAATTACTTTCTTTCTCAATTGTTCCTGAATTTCTTTGGGTCTCGGCATGATCTGTAGCTTTTAAGGATCTTCTGGTGGACCTTACTGTGTCAAGCAGCTCCTATTTAAGTGATGCCTTGATTGTGAACAGGTGTGGCAATAATCAGGCCTGGGTGTGGCTAGAGAAATTGAACTCAGGTGTGGACAACCACAGTTATAGTATGTTTTAACAAGGGGGGCAATCACTTTTTCACACAGGGCCATGATGGTTTGGATTTTTTTTCACCTTTAATAATAAACACCTTCATTTACAAATTGCATTTTGTGTTTACTTGTGTTGTCCTTGACTATTGTTTAAATTGGTTTGATGTTCCGAAACACTTAAGTGTGACAAACATGCAAAGGAACAGGAAATGAGGAAGGGGGCAAACACTTTTTCACACCACTGTAATATTTGCGGTAAAATCAACATTTTGTAAGCCGTTATTCTACCAGGCCATGAAATTTCATTTTTTGACATGTCCCTGAGTTGGGCTTCCAGTTTGGCTGTTAGTGGAACCATATTAGCTTTGATAAGTGTAGAGGTCTTATTCGTAATTCCTAGATACGTGATGCCCCCTTTGCTCCACATGTAGGGTAGTTGTTTTTGCAGAATATCACGTGTGGGGGGTGGGACACCTATATCCAAAATTAAAGATTTGGTGAAGTTTACTTTATAGTAAGATATCTCCCCAAAGGTAGTACGGATTTCTAGGGCTTGTTTTAGGGATGTGATGGGGTTGGTCAAGAGTAGGATTACATCATCTGCAAATAGATTGATTTTATGAGTGCTAGAGCAAAACTGGAAGCCTGTGATCAGGGGGTGTGTTCTTATAGCCTCAGCTAAGGGTTCAATCATCAGGTTAAAAATGGTTGGGGATAGAGGGCACCCCTGTCTTGTACCATTAGTAATATTGAAGGGTGTCGAAAGGAAACCTGCAGAATATACTTGCGCTGAAGGACATGAGTATAAGGCCATAATAGCCTGCAATATAGGGCCTTTGAAACCATATTTGTTCAGAGTCATTTCCATATAAGTTCAGTGGACCCTGTCGAACGCCTTCTCTGCATCGATCGACAACAGCAGAGAAGGCGTTTGAGTTTTCTCGGCATAGTGTACTGCGTTAACAATTCTCCTGGTTGCATCAGAGGTTTGTCTCCCCTTCACAAAACCCATCTGGTCACGCTTTATGATTGTGAGTAAAATATTAATCAATCTTTTGGCCAGTAATTTTGCATATACTTTAGTATCGGAGTTGAGTAGTCATATGGGTCTGAAATTGGCTGGTGTGTTGGGTTCTTTACCTGGTTTTGGCAATGTTACTATATGTGCTCTTTTCTTGGAAGTGTTGCAGTCTCAGCAGCTTTGTTGAATACTAGTGTCATGTGTGGTGAGAGAATATTGTTGAATGTTTTAAAGTATTCATTAGAAAATCCGTCGGGTCCGGGCGATTTCCCATTAGGAAGTGTGTTTTTGATTAGTTCTATTTCTCAGACCGTGATTGGGGCGTTCAGTGTTTCTAGGTGTTGTTCAGAGAGGGTTAGGAGTTTTATGTTCTGTAAGAATGAGTTTATATTTTCTACTGTTGGTTGAGGTGTGTTGGAATTGTTATGTAGGTTATACAAAGAGCTATAATAGTTTGAAAATTGGTTTACTATATCTTGTGGATTTATAATTTTGTGTTGTAGCATTGGATGTTTTAAGTATGCTATTCTGTTTTTTGTGCGAACTGCTTTAAGTCTATTAGCAAGATATTTACCTGCTCTATTGGCGTTTGTATAATAGTTTAGGCGTAGGCATCTAAGATGCTTGTCATATTGTTGTGTTAGTAATTCCCTGAGTTTTTCTCTGAGAGATTTTAATTTGTTAGTTAGTGTTTGTTTATTTTGGTTTTCAGTATTAAGGATGTCTGAGATAATATCGTTAAGCTGTTGAGACTGTTGTTTTTTTTCTTTTGCTCCTATTTGTATAAGTATGCCTCTTATGAAGGCCTTATGTGAGTTCCATAAAGTATATGGGTTACTCACTGATCCTATGTTGTCTAGGAAGAAATTTTGTAGCTGCTGAGATGTTGTTTTGTGATAATTTGGTTCTTGGAGTATTCGAGCATTGCAGCGCCAGATGTGGGGTGAAGAGGAGACTCCCCTCTCCACAACATACATTGATATGGCAGCGTGGTCTGACCACGTAATATCGTGTATTCTCATTGACTCCACATTTTGCAATAGCCATTGATCTGTCAAGAACATGTCTATCCAGGAGTAGGAGCAGTGTCTGTTGGAAAAAAAGGTGTAGTCTCTCTCATTTGCGTGAAGGCACCTCCACGTATCAAATAGTTCTTCCTTGTGGAGAAGTGTTTGAAGGGATAGGGTATTTCCGGATTTACCTGCAGATGTGTCCAAAGATGGATCTGATGTTATATTAAAGTCACCGCAAATCAGGAGATTACCATATTTCATTGAATGAGCTTTATGAAAAAAGTTTTTAAGGAATCAAATTTGTTTTGAATTTGGTGGATACAACGTGACTACTGTATAAGGTTTAGCGTTTATGTCTCCTGTAACGATAATGAATCTGCCTCCTGTATCAAGGAAGGTATATTTGGGTTGGAATGAGAGAGAATTTCTGAGGGCTAGTAGGACGCCCCCTTTTTTTGTGGGTTGGGTTACATGCCATATAGATATGTGGGTAGTCTAGGTAAAATAAGTATTGAACACAACCATTTCTCTCGGTAAATATATTTCTAAAGGTGCTGTTTGCATGAAATTTTCACCACGTCGATAACAACCCATGCAATCCATACCTACAAAGAAACCAAAACCAATAAGTTCAGAAATTAACTTATATGTAATAAAATAAAATGACACAGGGAAAAAGTATTGAACACGTGAACAAGGGGATGGTAAAAGGCATGGAAGCTAAAATCCATGGAAAGCCAAGACAACAGCTGAAATCTATAAGTAATTAGAAAGCGATCCTGCTCCTTGCCAGTGCAAATTAATATCAGCTGGTTCAGTCTTAACTAATGGCCTTTAAAAAGGTGTATCACGTCCAGGTGCTGGAGGCCAATAGAGAGAGGGTTTGCCTTGCGGCTAAGTTCTGGACTCCACTGGAGGTGAGACAAAAGGTTTCAGGTACAAAGTAGCATAGGTCGCCTGTGGAGTTGCTTGCAGAAGGACTGCTGATGTATTGAACAGAGGCTGCAGGAAGATGGTACCTATGAGGTGTGGCAGATCTGTAGAAACACTGTGTCAGAAGGATAGGCAGTAAAAGCCAGGATCAGAAGCAAGGATCAGGAGCCAGGTGGGTAACAGAGCAGACAGAGTCAGGTGGGAAGCCGAGGTCAAACACAAGAAGCAGGCAGAGGGTATCCATAGGACCAAACCAGGGTCGAAGACTGGAGCAAGCAGGAGACAGGTCAGGAACAAACCTGGTCAGTAACTAAGGATCACAGGAGCAAGGGATCACAGAAACACAGGCTGGCTTCCTTATAAAGGCCCATGTAATGTGCTGGTGGATATTCTGGGTTCTAGAGCCCTACTCCTGCCCTGACAAGGTGTCTCATTACCAAGGTGTCACACAAGAAACATCTCATAATGGGTAAAAGCAAACATACTCCTGACATTGGTTACAGAAGCATTTCTAAACTTCTGACTGTTCAAGTGAACACTATTGGGGCCATAATTTGGATGTGGAAAGAACATAATTTCACCATAAACTGGCCACGACCAGATGCTCCTCGCAAGATTTCTGACAGAGGAGTGAAAATAATTATCAGAAAAGTTGCGCAAGAGGCAAGGACCACTTGTGGAGAGATTCAGAAAGACCTGAAATTAGCAGCTACAATTGTTTCAAAGAAAACAATAAGAAATGCCCTCAACCACCATGGC
Source organism: Lithobates sylvaticus (assembly GCA_028564925.1). NCBI lineage: Eukaryota > Metazoa > Chordata > Amphibia > Anura > Ranidae > Lithobates > Lithobates sylvaticus. Next base: position 248,583,444 of record CM053030.1, read on the forward strand.
CTGTATGCATGCTCAACACACAAGACACATGCTGAATAAAAAGCATTTTGAAGCTTGTTTAAAGTTTGCTGCACAACATTTAGACATGCCTGTGAAATACTGGTGAGACCAAAATCGAACTCTTTGGATGCCATAATACATACAATGTTAGGTGGTCAAATGGCACTACACATCACCCCAAAAACACCATATGAACAGTGAAGTTTGGAGGTGGGAACATCTTGGTGTGGGACTGTTGTTCAGAACATGGTACTGGTAAACTTCATATCATTGAAGGAAGGATGAATAGAAAAATGTACCAAGACATTCTTAATAAAAATCTGCTGCCATTTCTATCTAGTAGGACCTCATCTGGAATATGCAGTTCAGTTTTGGGCACCGGTTCTCAAAAAGGATATTGGGGAACTGCAGAGAAGGGCAACCAAACTAATAAGAGGCATGGAGGAGAGATTAGAGGAACTGAATTTATTCACTCTTGAGAAGAGGAGGATAAGGGGGGATATGATCACCATGTATAAATATATAAGGGGTCCATATAGTGAACTTGGTGTTGAGTTATTCACTTTACGGTCAACACTGAGGACAAGGGGGTTTCTTCACAGTAAGAGCTGTGAAAATGTGGAATAGACTCCCTCCAGAGGTGGTTCTGGCCAGCTCAGTAGAATGCTTTAAGGAAGGCCTGGATTCTTTCCTAAATGTACATAATATAACTGGGTACTAACATTTATGGGTAAAGTTGATCCAGGGAAAATCTGATTGTCTCTCTGGGATCAGGAAGGAAATTTTTCCCTTGCTGTAGCAGATTGGATCCTGCTTTTCTGTTTTTTTTTTTCGCCTTCCTCTGGATCAAATGTGGGTATAGGATTGGGTATATGGGATTGTATAATATATATTTTTTTAATTATTATTTTTTTTTTTTATGGTTGAACTAGATGGACTTTTTTCAACCTGACTAACTATGTAACTACCAGGATGATGAAGATGAATCATGGGTGGACAGTTCAGCAGCACAATGATCCCAAACACAAAGCCACGTGTAATCAATTGGTTTCAAAGAAATAAAATAAAGCTTCTAGAATGGCTCAGCCAATCACCTGACTTAAATCCAATAGAAAATCTATGGAAAGAACTAAAGATCAGAGTTCATAGAAGAGGCCCAAGATTTGAAGACTGTTTGTGTGGAAGAATGGGCCAAAATCACACCTGAGCAATGATTGCAACTAGTTTCTCCATACAGGAGGCATCTTGAAGCTGTCAATACCAACAAAGGATTTTGTATGAAGTAATAAATACATTTCAGTTAGTGTGTTCAATACTTTTTCCCATGTGCCATTCCATTTTATTACACATAACCTAATTTCTGAACTAATTTGTTTTGGTTTCTTTGTATGTATGGATTGCATGGGTTGTTACTGAAATGTGGTGAACATGTCATGTCAATAGCATCTTTAGAAATATACCTAGAAAAATGGTGATGTGTTCAATACTTATTTTACCCACTGTATATACCATAGTTTTTGGACAGTATAACTTTCCTACAGACTAAATAATAAACACGGAGCTCTGAGCTTATGCGGCGCCCAGCTGCGACTCCCCATGCCTACGTAGTTTTACTGGGAAGGCGGGGGGAGTGGGTGAGCTTGGACTAGAAAACATGCAGCGGCGGTATGGGGTCTAGCGGATGGTCTCCCCTCACAACACAGTGATTATGCACTAGGGATAGGGAGGGAACGGGAAATGTCTCAGTACAATGTTATATTGCACCTATGGTAAAGTCTGTTATTTGTTAAGTTCTGTTATCTGAGTCTAGTTATGACCTGCTACATAGGGACGAGGCGCTCTTTGGCGGGCTTCCTCTCACCGCTGCCCCGCTGGAAAAGTGGAGCAGGGGGAGACGATGTCCCGGGGCCCAGGAAAGGGGGTGAGCCCAGCGCGGGTCCCCCCTTCGAGTAAATGAGAAGCGGGAGGCTCGGGGTATTGGAAGCAAATTGGATGCTGGGGGCTCCGATTCCCGGAGGCGTCACCAATGGGGGCGCGCCTGGGCATCGGGATCTCCGCCTACCCAAAGCATTGCTTCTTTATGCACCACAGCACCAGATGTTATGGTTATCTCCTCTATCCCTGCATGGCCTTCGTTGTCTGCAGAAGGCTTTATACTATCTTAATTCAACTTGATTTGTATGTATTAGATTACGGGGGAATTGGTACAAAGAGACAGTTAAAGCAAAGTTCAGCATGTCCCTATCCTATGTTATGTTAGGCAGTAGGGGGATGGTAGACAGGGGTGACTCCCCACACAATAGAGTACAGGTTTTACATTTATGTGCAGGCATCTGAGCCTGGATCCCTGGATGGTTGAAAATGGATATTTCCTCGGTACCGGTGTTAGTTACCCTCCCACCACAAGGCGGCAGGCTCCCACCTTGTACTCAGCCGGAAGGCCCTTACCCTGTTCCTATACTTCACTAGGAACCCCATTAGGTAGATCAGCTGGTCTGTTTCTACCTCCGGTAAAAAAATTTGTGACCCCCATTAAGGGGTAGCATTGCTGTTACTTGCTCCTTCTCAGCAGAAACTAGTTTCATCTCTACCCTCTCTTTCCTGCCCCCCCCTTTTTCTTTTTCTCTTTCCTTATCTAGCAGCCTATCTGCCTGCGCCCTTACCCCTTCTCCCTTCATACCTTGCCCACTTCCCCGCCTTGACTCCTCTTACCCTCTCTCCCCCCCCGACCTTAAAACTTGTGCTCTCTATCACTGAACGGATTGGGGGAGGCACGGACGAACAAGGACATCCCAGTAATCATGTCCTCAGCGAAGCAATTGACCACTCCCCTCTCCCTTAAGGTATATTCCCTAAATGCGAAAGGCCTCAACATCCCAGAGAAACGGAGCAGTATTCTAGCTGAGGCACATCGCCTTAGGGCCCAAATACTATTCCTGCAAGAAACACATTTTAAATCGGGCCAAATCATTCCCATTCCAGCTCACGGACCAAGTTCTGGACCCAGAAGCCAGATTTATTTTTCTGAAAGGGACATGGAAAGACAGGCCGATCACATTGGCAAACATTTACTGCCCAAACACCAGACAGGTGTCCTTCCTAAAAGAGATTCTGATCCAATTAACCCTGTTCACGACGGGCCTTTTGATCCTAGGGGGGGACTTTAACATGGCGCTTAACCCGCTCCTTGACACATCCTCAGGCACATCATCTATACCCTTTGCAGCCTTACGTCAAGCTAAGATGGCGCTGGCATCCCTTGCTCTACATGACTCTTGGAGAACGCTCCATCCTCAGGAGAAGGACTTTACATTCTTTTCACCCCCACACAACAGATACTCTAGGCTTGACTACTTATTCATACACCAGACGGACTTGACTTATCTAAATAACGCTACCATAGAGAACATGTACATTTCGGACCATCACCCAGTGACCCTGACCCTACAGTTCCCACAGCGAGAAGCTAAGACCAAGACCTGGAGACTGGACGCATCCATTCTTACAGACCCAGGAGATCTGGCGACCATTACGGAAGCCATGACAGAATACTTCCAACAGAACGACACCCCAGACGTATCCCCTATGACCCAGTGGGAAGCACATAAATGTGTCATCAGGGGTAGGCTCCTAGCTATCGCAGCTAGGAAAAAAAAGACACACCAGTCCCTGTTGAAGGAACTGACCTGCAAAATAGCCATCCTTGAAGCCCAACATAAACGCTCTCTGGCAATTAGCGTAGCCAGGGAACTTGCGGACACAAGGGCGTCGCTCCTAGAGGAACTTTTCAATCGGGCACGGAAGAGGCAGGTCCTATCACAGAAACTCTTTTATGAACAGGGCAACAAACCGGTAGGCTGCTAGCCAGATTCACACAAAGACGTACCCTAGCCAACACAGTTCACCATGTTGTGGACTCACGAGGTGTTGCTCACTCTAAAAATGAGGAGATTGCCAAGCAATTTAGCTCATTCTATAGCAACCTTTACAATCTAGAGCAGAACGAACATAGGCCCATCCCGACAGAGACCAGACGAGAGCTCATGAGAGACTTCCTCCGCAAGTATTGCCCCCGACCACTTTCCACCACTGACTGGCAAGCCCTAGAGGAACCCCTTTCTATGGAGGAATGGGAGAAGGCCTTGAAAGCCATGAAGCCGGGTAAAAGCCCGGGCCCCGACGGCTTCTCCGCCCAATACTATAAGTGCTTTGCGGAAATACTGGCACCCAGATTTTTGAAGGCGTTTAACACCCTGGCGCACACTCCAGCTAAATCCAAGAGCCTGCTGGAAGCTTATATCACAGTAATTCCCAAAGATAATAAGGACCCGACCGACGTAGCTAACTATCGACCCATATCCCTCCTGAATGTTGACGTCAAATTATTTGCTAAAATTCTGGCCACTTGATTATCCTTTCATGTTCCGGCATGGGTGGGATTAGATCAGGTGGGCTTTGTCCCTGGACGTGAAGCCAGGGATAACACCACCAAGGCCCTTAACGTGCACCACTGGCTCACGTCCACAGGACGAGAGGGTTGTTTTCTTGCTATGGATGCGGAGAAGGCGTTCGACAGGGTGGCTTGGGACTACATGGAAGCGGTTCTTGAAACCCTCGGCTTGGGAAGCAGAATGCGTGCACTTATTAAAGCCCTGTACACTGAGCCCGGAGCTAGAGTCCGTGTTAACGGCCACCTGTCGGACGCCTTCCCCATCCATAATGGGACTAGACAGGGCTGCCCCCTGTCCCCCCTACTGTACATCCTCACTCTGGAGCCTCTCCTTCGGTGTATCCGGGCACACCCAGACATAAAGGGAATAGAGGTGCACCAGAGGGAATATAAAATTGCCGCATTCGCGGATGACATTTTGCTCTTCCTCTCGTCCCCACTGACGTCACTGCCCAACCTATTGCCAGTGCTAGAACACTTTAGGAACATTTCGAACCTGAAAATAAAATTTCTCAAAATCGTACGCCTTAAACATATCCCTACCTTCCAAAACAGTTAAAAGCTGTCAGGAGAACTTCCCTTTCTCCTGGAAACCAGATGCCATAACATACCTGGGAATCCAACTTCCGAGCAATCTCAAAGACCTTTACGATAGCAATTTCCTAAAGGAGTTGAAGCTCATACAACAAGACTTGCTCAAGTGGGATGCTCCCACCATATCCTGGTTTGGGCGGGCCTCTATCTTGAAAATGACGGTACTACCCCGCCTATTGTATAAGCTGCAGACAATCCCAATACGCCTCCCACCCTCCTTCTTTACCACATACAAACGCATGTGCAGAAAATTCATTTGGGGTGCTAAGGCGGCACGCATAGGATGGGCAAAATTGGTACTCCCGAAGGCGGGGGGAGGGATTGGGCTTCCAGATCTTCAGAGGTACTACTGAGCAGTACACTTAAGCCAGGTAGTAGACTGGAACCTGCATGCCAAGTGTAAGGGTTGGGTGCCTTTGGAAAAGCGGATTGCGGGTTCGGAACTACAGCATTCCCCATGGCTATCCAAACAGCACGTGACGCAGGAGGCCCAATCCCACCCGTTGATTGGGGCGACTCTATATGAATTTGACAGAGCATGTAAAGTGCACTCACTCTCCAAACCACTCTGCCCGATTACTCCAGTGAAAGGCAATCCTGCCTTTCCTCCGGGACTAGAGAGTGGATTCCTTCAAGCAGAATGGCCACATACGGAGATAATGGCAAAACACTTTTTCCTCAGGGGTAGATTCCTTAGACAGGGGGAATTGGCGTTGCGTTCAAATACAAAAACTTTCCCATTTTGGGCGTACTTGCAGCTAAATCACTTTTTAGACAACCCCTCCAACAGAGAGAGCTTTGCCAGAGCCCCCACAATACTGAAATCCTGGTGCTCTAGCTCCGCCCCCCAGAACCATTTGATTTCTGGGTTATATGCTACAATGTTCGGGGAGTCATATACTTCTCTAGAGTCAAACCATACGTACTGGGAGTCGGAGCTTGGCATAGAGATTGACAACAAAAGATGGGACCGGGTACACCTTTACATTCACAAAGGTTCTATGAACACTCACATACAAGAAAACGGGTACAAAATCAAAGCGCAATGGTACAGGACACCGGAAATTATCCATAAATATATGCGGACTGTCTCCGACCGGTGCTGGAGGTGTGAGCATAACCTTGGCTCGCTCCTTCATATCTGGTGGGCCTGCCCGCTAATTCTCCCGTTTTGGCGTAAAATTCACGAAATTGCGCTGGAAGTTTCCTCTCTGCCGCTAGAATTTTCCCCAGCCCAATATCTCCTACATATCTCCAAAATCCCTCGTAAAAAGTATCTTAAGTCAATTGCGCTGCAAATGATCAATGCGGCAAGATTATGTATCCCAGTACACTGGAGGTCTAAGACACCCCCGTCCTTAAAAGAATGGGTAATCAGGATGAACCAGATAGCAACAATGGAGGAGCTAATTAGCACAGCCCATGACAGGATTGATACGTATTCTGCAATCTGGACACCCTGGCTCGACTATCGCCAGTCGCAAAGCTGTCAAGACTTGATTCATAACAACCCCGTGTAAGGCAAGAATGAATGAAAAGCATATTTAAAATACACTGAGGAGGGTAGTTGGTGGTGGCCCCACCCCCTCCTAGGACGTAGCTGGAACAGTGCCTCCCCCAGTCCCTTCCCTCCCCCCCTCACTTCCCTTGCCCTCTCTTACCCCCCCTTCTTTTCCTCTCCTTCTCTTTCCTATGCTCATCTACTTTATCTTCAGCCCTACCCATGAACACTAGATGCTCCAGATCAGAGTGTCGACCTTTTTCCTAATTGCTCCCATGTTTTGCATACTAGACGCTACCTCTGGAAGCGACATAGGTCACTGAGCATATAGGTCCCGTGCATGTGTATCCTCACAACTAGGCCCAGAAGCCACTTATGCGACAACTAGTACGAAGGCATGCCTGTCTCAGGTCCAGTAAATTGGAACCATATTGCCGCCCCGAAACAGGCAGTTCGGAACTAAAAGCGGAAGGGCCCCCGCCAAGTCACGCCACTGAGAAGGGCCGAATAACAGATCCACGCAGGGGCTGCTACTGCCAAACTACATGTTATGATGTTTTTGAATTGACAACTTATGTTGGTGGATACCACTGTGACCTTACTGTTTTATATCAGACACGTCATGTGATACATGTATTTGTAGTCATCTTTGATATGATGCTGTATTGGCTTTGTTATGTTGAAAATTTTTCAATAAAAATCTTTATGGAAAAAAAAAAAAAATATTGATAACATTGAGAGGAGCTACATGGTAGATAAGGTTCAATATTGAAAATGTACTTGGAAGATAAAAATATGAATTCAAGCTATTCATTAAAGGTTTCTCCTCTTCGGGAATCAGAAATGGAAAAAAGATTTGAGGGTCTTTGAGATCCAAAATGCAGCTAGCGAAGTCCACAGACTACTATCAAGCAATACAAAAAATATTTGCTTTAAGTGGTTGTAAAGGTAGTACTGTAAGCTATAGCTAGATTATCTCTCAGATATGATTTGGGTTAATGAGGTCTTTGACCATGAGTGAAAGCTTTAACTATAACAAAAAATGTATTTTAAATAGTAAGGAGGCCTAAACTAATACACAAATATCTATCTATTGTACAGGAAAAGGGTACAAATCATGGATTACATGAAGGAATACAGAGTATAATACTCAAAACATTAATCTACAAAAACAGGACAGAAAAGACATAAGACATAGTTACATAGTAGTTACATAGTTAGCTAGGCCGAAAAAAGACACAAGTCCATCCAGTTCAACCATAAAAAAAAAGAAATAATAAATAAAAATAAAAATAAAAAATATCGTACAATCCAATATACCCCATTCTATACAAACAGATGATCCAGAGGAAGGCAAAAAAAAAACCCAAAAGAGCATGCTCCAATCTGCTACAGCAGGGGAAAAAAATCACTTCCTGATCCCCCTATAGGCAATCGGATTTTCCCTGGATCAACTTTACCTATAAATGTCAGTACCCAGTTATATTATGTACATTTAGGAAAGTATCCAGGCCTTTCTTAAAGAAATCTACTGAGTTAGCCAGAACCACCTCTGGAGGGAGTCTATTCCACATTTTCACAGCTCTTACTGTGAAGAAACCTTTCCGTATTTGGAGATGAAATCTCTTTTCCTCTAGACGTAAAGAGTGCCCCCTTGTCCTCTGTGTTGACCGTAAAGTGAATAAATCAACACCAAGTTCACTATATGGACCCCTTATATATTTATACATGTTGATCATATCCCCCCTTATTCTCCTCTTCTCAAGAGTGAATACATTCAGTTTCTCTAATCTTTCCTCATAGCTGAGCTCCTTCATGCCTTTTATTAGTTTGGTTGCCCTTCTCTGCACTTTCTCCAGTTCCCCGATATCCTTTTTGAGAACTGGTGCCCAAAACTGAACTGCATATTCCAGATGAGGTCTTACTAATGATTTGAACAGGGGCAAAATTATATCTCTCTCTCTGGAGTCCATACCTCTCTTAATACAAGAAAGGACTTTGCTTGCTTTGGAAACCGCTGCATGCTATTATTGAGCTTATGATCTACCAAAACCCCCAGATCCTCATCCACTATGGATTCCCCCAGTTATACTCCCCCTAGCATGTATGATGCATGCATATTCTTAGCCCCCAAGTGCATAACTTTACATTTATCAACAATAAACCTCATATGCCACACAGTCGCCCAATTAGACAGAGCATTGTTTCGGCTTGTAAATTGGAGACATCCTGTAAGGACGTTATTCCACTGCATAGCTTGGTGTCATCTGCAAAGACAGAAATGTTACTTTTGATCCCAGACCCAATGTCATTTATAAAGATATTAAAAAGTAAGGGTCCCAGCACTGAACCTTGGGGTACACCACTGATAACCTTAGACCATTCAGAGTAAGAATCATTAACCACTACTCTCTGAATTCTGTAATTTAGCCAGTTTTCTATCCATTTACAAACCGATATTTCCAAGCCTGTAGACCTTACCTTACACATGAGCCGTGTGTGGGGAACTGTATCGAACGCTTTTGTAAAATCCAAGTATACCACGTCCACAGCCACGCCTCTGTCCAAGGTGTTACTTACCTCTTCATAAAAAGAAATCAGGTTTGTCTGACAACTTCTGTCTTTCATGAACCCATGCTGTCTGTTGCTTAAAATGTTTTTTTTCCAGCAAAAACTCGTCTATGTGGTCTTTTATTAATCTCTCCAGTATCTTCCCGACTATAGAAGTTAAACTAACAGGTCTATAGTTACTCGGTAAAGACTTTGTTCACTTTTTAAATATAGGCACCACGTTCGCCCTGCGCCAAATTAATGAGTCCCTAAAAATTAAATACAATGGCTTTGAAATTGCACAGCTCAATTCTTTTAGGATCCGTGGGTGGATACCATCTGGTCCAGGTGCTTTATCCACCTTTATTCTGTCTAAATATTTCTGGACCATATCACTTTTGAGCCATTGTGGATCATTCGGGGCTGTGTAAATACCACCCCCATTATGGACATGAGCTCCCCCATACTCCTTTGTATACACAGAGCTGAAGAAAGTATTTAATAAATTAGCTTTCTCATAGACAAATGTTTAGATACAAGTACAATGGAGATATTCCATAGTTACCATACTACTGCCAACAAAGGTTCCATTCTGGTGACTGCTCTACCATAGAGTGTACTTTTCCCCTTCCATCTAGTCTGTGTATATCATTACAGGCTGGTGCCTCATTGGTTGGCATGGTGTGGCTCTGATTGGTGGGCCTGGTTAAGGATTGGCTAAATCTCCAATCCCTATACTTTGCATAAGTCAGCCCCTTTAATGCAAATCCTTGGCACTTGTAGGTATATGACCTTTTCAGGGAAGTTAGGTATTGATGATGGGCTGGCCACCTTCATTGCATATCTAAATGCAGAATCCTTTTTGAAGTGAATATATGTAGAACAAAGAGGTTTGGGCCCCATTGTTTAGATACACAAGCTTAGGCACCGAATCGCCTGTATTACAGGGACTTCTGGGAAGCTATATTACACACCCACATATCTATACAACTCTAAATGAAATATATTCATAATTGCAATATTTTGCAGGTGTTAATGGAGATTTCATATATGTGCATCTCCCTCTCAGCCCCCCTAAATACTTACCTGAGACTGATCTCAATCCAATGCTGTGTCCAAAAGCAGCGGTGCTTCTCTCTATCCCTCCTCACTGGGCTCAGTGCTCACGACAAAGACAAAACACACTCAAGAAAATTTTCTCAAGACTCAAGAACCAACAAAGAATCTCATCAAAAGACATCAAAGCAGGTAGAGCAACACTTTCATCAAAACTCAGCCGTCTCAAACAATCAACAAACAAAAAAAGTAACACTCAAAAACAACACTCGCAAAAGCATTCGCTCAGCAGCTCACTCGACTCTTTCAGTCCAAACAGCATCACACACACAACACAAGCACATCAGTAAAGACAATCAAACAACAAAGAACCCCCCCCCTCACACAAGTCTCACACAATCATCTCAAGAGAAACTCCTGACAATCAACACACCTACACAAATGAGCAGATAACTCAGCACAAACACTCAACAATATCAGGCCCCTTCAGTTTTTTCAGTCAACTCATCATGCATCAGAAACAGCTCAGTATCAATCTCAAGAGACCAACAAGTCAATCTTTCACAAGCAACAACTCAAGTTAACGAAGCACAAGTCACAGTCATCTTCACAGAAGTCAAAAGACCACCACTATCATCATTCACAGACAGACAAAGCAGAGCACTCTCCTCACAAGAAAAAAATTTCTCAACACTCTCAATCAGCATACACTAAGATACAAAGAACAAATTCAGGCACCAAACGAAAGTCATACACAAAAAAAGATCTCACCAGCATCAGCAACATCAAAAACTCATAACATAAAGGACAGATCACACCACACTCAAAGCACGTCACAGACTCACTCACATACTCAGCACCTCACAACAGCCAACAAGAAATCAAAGACTTCTCACTTCAACTCAACATAGCCATTCAACTCAACACAAACTCACTCTCTCAGAGCATCTCAGAAGCTCGAGCAACAGAATCAGAACTCAATCAAAAGATCATCACAACTCAAACTCAATCAAAGCTCACCACACATCAACAACAACTCACAAGCACACAGAACACAAGAGAAACATCTCAAAGAATCCCTCCACAGATATTTTTACACTCATCACTCCTTCAATCAACTCAACAAACACAGCAAAACAGGAACACCAAAAGATGTTCACTCAGAAACACACACACAGCAAGAACCAGGAAGCAGAAAGAAAAATCACTCACTCACTCATCTCACAACTCACAGGCAGAACCCTCTCAGATTTCTCAAAAGAAAGCAGAACACAATCATACACACAAAAGCAAAGTGTCTACCACACAACTCAATACATTTCACCATAAGATCAAGCCAGCATCAGAAAGACAGATCCTCACCTCACTTCATCACACAACACTCACTCCAAGACTCAACGAACAGAGACCAGCAATCAGCAAACAAAGATACAACAAGCATTCAACACAGTCAGAAACAAGTCGAAAATCAAACTCAAACTCAATTCTCACTCTCAGCAGAGCAAACTCACAGACTCTCAGCAAAAGACACTTTCGACACTCACGTCACAGATTCCTCAATAGCAACCCTCACTCAGCAGGCTCAAAGCACAGCATCTCCCTCTCATTCAAACCACTCAATCAAACTACTCCCTCTTCCACAAACTCAGCAACACAACAGCACAAAATCACCAAAAACTCAAAAGCAAAAGCTCATCAGACAATCAAAAGAAAGATCATCAAACAACTCAATCACAATAAATACCTCATCTACTACTCAAGTCAAACTCACAAGATCAACAAGCAATCGTCAAAAAAAACAGAACACAAACACACAATCAACAAAATCAAACAGAAATCACAAACACTCAAAGAACAATAAAACAACATCAAACAAAGTGAACTGGTGGGCCTGGTTAAGGATTGGCTAAATCTCCAATCCCTATACTTTGCATAAGTCAGCCCCTTTAATGCAAATCCTTGGCACCGACTATTTTGAGTGGGAGATTTAACTTGTAGGTATATGACCTTTTCAGGGAAGTTAGGTATTGATGATGGGCTGGCCACCTTCATTGCATATCTAAATGCAGAATCCTTTTTGAAGTGAATATATGTAGAACAAAGAGGTTTGGGTCCCATTGTTTAGATACACAAGCTTAGGCACCGAATCGCCTGTATTACAGGGACTTCTGGGAAGCTATATTACACACCCACATATCTATACAACTCTAAATGAAATATATTCATAATTGCAATATTTTGCAGGTGTTAATGGAGATTTCATATATGTGCATCTCCCTCTCAGCCCCCCTAAATACTTACCTGAGACTGATCTCAATCCAATGCTGTGTCCAAAAGCAGCGGTGCTTCTCTCTATCCCTCCTCACTGGGCTCAGTGAAAGCAACAGGAGCCATAGGCTCCTGCTGCTTTCAATCAAATATAGGGACAAGGGAGCAGGGGGTAGGCCTGAGTCACACTGTGTGTGTGTCAATAGACACATAAAGTGCAGCTTGGGATCGAGCCTGCACGTGTGCCACCATATGAAGTAGCCCAGAGGACTGGTGGGGGGGGCCAGAAGAGGAGGACTGAACAGAGCAGGCAAGTATAACATGTTTGTTATTCCTTTTAAAGATCCTTTGCAATCGCTTTTATATTTCCAACTATAATTTTACAATCTTTTCAAACCACTGGTTCAGCGTCTTCTTGAGTACTGTATTTGGTTCAGTTCTTTTCTCCAATCCTCATCAAAGATGTATTTGGACTAGAGATAAAAGGGCAGCTAAATTAGAGAGGTGGATGGGGGACCTAAACCATGAGGAAAAATTATAGAACGTAGGCACGTACAAGAGCATATGATATCAATAACACATTTATAAATGGTGATTGCCGTATAGGCAATACGCTATTCAATCTAATAACTCCGAAGAAGACACATGGCCACAACATGAGGTTGGATGAGAAGCGATTTCATGCTAAACTGTGTAAGGAGTTCTTTACAGTCAGAGTGGTAAAAATATGGAACTCAGCTAGTAGTATCAACTGAGAGCATAGTTAACTTAAAAAATTCTTACACAAAAATGACTCTCACACACACACTTACATAGTGTATATATACAAACATACAGTATCTCAAAAAAGTGAGTACACCCTCATATTTTTGTAAATATTTCATATATTTCATATATTTGTAATATATTTCATGTGACAACAGTGAAGAAATTACACATTGCTACAATGTAAAGTAGTGAGTGTACAGCTTGTACTGTCCCCTCAAAATAACTCAACACACAGCCATTACTGTCTAAACTGCTGGCAACAAAAGTGAGTACACCCCTAAGTGAAAATGTCCAAATTGGGACCAATTTGCCATTTTCCTTCCCAGTGTCATGTGACTCATTAGTGTTACAAGGTCTCGGGTGTGAATGGGGAGCAGGTGTGTTAAATTTGATGTTATTGCTCTCACTCTCTCATACAGGTCACTGGAAGCTCAACATCACACCTCATGGTAAGGAACTCACTAAGGATCTGAAAAAAGAATTGTTGCTCTACATAAAGATGGCCTTGGCTATAAGAAGATTGGCAAGACCCTGAAACTGAGCTGCAGCATGGTGGCCAAGACCATACAGCGGTTTAACAGGACAGGTTCCACTCAGAACAGGCCTCGTCATGGTCAGCCAAAAAAGTTGAGTGCACATGTGCAGCGTCATAGCCAGTGATTGTCCTTGGGAAATAGACATATGAATGCTGCCAGCATTGCTGCAGAGGTTGAAGGGGTGGGGGGGTCAGCCTGTCAGTTCTCAGACCATATGCTGCACACTGCATCAAATTGGTCTGCATGGCTGTCATCCCAGAAGGAAGGCTCTTCTAAAGATGATGTGCAAGAAAGCCTGCAAACTGTTTGCTGAAGACAAGCAGACTAAGAATATGGATTACTAAAACCATGTCCTGTGGTCTGATGAGACCAAGATAAACTTATTTGGTACTGATGGTGTCAAGCGTATGTGGCAACCAGGTGAGGAGAACAAAGACAAGTGTGTCTTGCCTACAGTCAAGCATGGTGGTGGGAGTGACATTGTCTGGGGCTGCATGAGTGCTATCGGCACTGGGGAGCTACAGTTCATTAAGGGAACCATGAATGCCAACATGTACTGTGACATACTGAAGCAGAGCATGATCCCCTCCCTTCGGAGACTGGGCCACAGGGCCATATTCCAACATGATAACGACCCCAACACACACCTCCAAGATGACCACTGCCTTGCTAAAGAAGCTGAGGGTAAAGGTGATGGACTGGCCAAGCATGTCTCAAGACCTAAACCCTATTGAGCATCTGTGGGGCATCCTCAAATGGAAGGTGGAGGAGCGCAAGGTCTCTAACATCCACCAGCTCCGTGATGTCGTCATGGAGGAGTGGAAGAGGACTCCAGTGGAACTCAATGCCCAATAGGGTTAAGGCAGTGCTGGAAAATAATGGTGGCCACACAAAATATTGACATTTTCACTTAGGGGTGTACCCACTTTTGTTGCCAGCAGTTTAGACATCAATGGCTGTGTGTTGAGTTATTTTGAGGGGACAGCAAATTTACACTGTTCTACAAGCTGTACACTCACTACTTGTAACAAAGTGTAATTTCCTCAGTGTTGTCCCATGAAACAATATAAAAAAATATTTACAAAAATGTGAGGGGTGTACTCACTTTTGTGAGATACTGTAATTTCCCGAAGGGCCTGTGTCTTTGTTCAAACATACCAACTATGTAGCTTTGTAACAGAAAGCCCCCATTATTGTGAACAACAAAAAAAAAGAGCAGAAGGATTTATTGCCCAAAACGCTAGCAGTCAGAATGAAAGTTCAGATTTTTCTAACTGACCCTAACCACTCCCTATGCAAATTTCCATCCTTCCTCAATCATTTCCCTATAGTAGCTTCCAGTAAATTGAGACCATGGCTGTCCTGTGCCCTCCTCCTTTATTAGTGAGGGGACTGACTTATCCAAAATCCCTCCTTTTGACCCTTGTAAGCCTGTTGGCCATAGTTCAAAGACGATGCAGTTTATTATTGCTTAAAAAAAAAAAAAATCTCTGGTTGATCTGCACATAAATCAATGACAAAACCATGGATTTTTGTTCGAAGGATGATGGCTCCAACTTGTCTTGCATACACAGTCACACAAATGTTGGCCAGCAATTAAGTAGTGACGTACAAGACGTACGTGATATGTCCATTACGAACGCTAGTTATATCTCCGGCTCTTACTTGATTCCGAGCATGCATGGACTTTTGTCCGACGGACATGTGTACACACGATCGGAAAATCCAACATCAAACATTTGTTAGCGGAAAATTTGAGAACCTGCTAGCCAACATTTGTTGGCGGAAAGTCCAACAACAAATGTTCGATGGAGCATACACACGGTCTGACTTTCCGCCAACAAGCTCACATCCAAAATTTGTTGTCGGAAAATTTGATCGTGTGTACAGGGCATAAGTCTCAAACCTGTGGTATCAGTAAATACAAAAATCTCATCCCTAGAAGGGAGGAGGGGGTGGAAGGTGGACAGGCTTCAAGGGGATTATTCAACTGTTCAAAAACATAGGTAATATATTTAGTTGGGATGAGCAGTTGGAGGACAATGTTGTCCTCAGTGAAAAATACCTAATTTCTACTTGCTACTTCTTTTTTTAAATCAGAAAAAGGTTTATTGAAAAATTGAACAGGTAAAACCGTACAAAATAACAACATACAGAAGTATCCACATTTCAGTAAAGGAGTACGGTACATCTTATTAGAATGAGTGAATGGGTTCATCACAATTATGATTAACCATGGTATAATGTCATTAGCTGACTATAACAGTATTATATACTCTGCGGTGCGCACATATAAAGGTGCCTTGGGCACGAGAGATACATTCTACATAGCTGAACCACGGATACATATAAAACCAAAGAAAAGGAAAAAAGGAAGAGGAAACAAAAAAGAAAACATCTTATAGGAATAACTGAGGAAGAGATAGATAGCTAGACTCTTTTGTCTTTTGAGATAGTAGGGGGGTGCCTTTTTCTTCTAGTGCCTCGTGCTTGTCTATGCTTATGTCACGAGATATCATGCCAGTGCCTGTGTTGCTGTCCTAATCTAGATCAGCTAATCAATCGTTAGAATTGCATCAGGTTACATTTGTAATAGCCTGTCAGTTATTAATTGGGCCGGTGCCAGCCCCGGCATGTCCAGCCAGTTTTGCCACAGATTGTAGAATTTTTTGGGTGCGTTCCTATGCTGGTAAGTGAGCTTTTCCCGTATCAGCATGTTATTTACCATATCCACCCAGCCCTTACCTGTGGGAACCCTAGGTGTAATCCAGAAGTGTGCAATTGCCTTACGTGCTAGGTATAATAGACGCAGTATTGCCGTATGTCCACTGGGTGAGAGGGTTGGTATTTCCAATGCACCAAGGAGACATACAATCGGGTCGTTTATTACTGGGAGTTGGAACACCTGTGAGATGGTTGTTAAAACAAATTGCCAGTACCGGAATAATTTCGGGCATTTCCACATCATATGTAACAAATCCCCCTCTTCTCTTGTGCATTTCGGGCACAATGGAGAATCCCTTAGGCCCCATTTGTGTAGTCTGGTTGGAGTTCTATAGACCCTATGAAGTAGAAATAGGTGGGATAGTCTATGGGAGGCAGAGACCGATACCAATGGGGCTGAGGTCAAACACAGCTCCCACTGCTCTCCGTCTATGGGACCCAAGTCCTTCTCCCAGCCGTGTCTGCAAGCTAATTTGGATGCATCGTGCGATATGTTGATCAATCTCACGTACACCCTGGAGATCATGCCCTTCCTGTCATCTGCCGCCAGCACATCATTCATTAGTGGATGTGTTACCAACGTGAGAGAGGAGAGCCTGAGCTCACTCTGCACTGCGTGTCGCAGCTGGAGATATTGAAAGAAGCATACCCTGGGAATCGCAAATTCCCCTTGTAAATCCGTAAAAGACTTAAACACTGAACCTCTGAACAATTGAGCAATGTAACGCACTCCCAACTCTTCCCACTGATGAAAGTCTGTGAGTTTGGCCAGCTCTTTAAAGTAAGTATTTCTCCAGATGGGAGTGAAGTGACATACCCCCCTTATGCGCATAAGAGACCTAATGTACTTCCAAAGTGTGTTGAGAAGTGTGATCGTGGGGAGGGTTTGTGGGATGTGGGTGAGACCCGCCTCTAGGTGGGATAGTACCGTGAGTGTGGAGTCTTGCGGGATCAACAGGGACCTAATGGGGTCTTTGTCATCCACTGTTCCCCACCCCCCTAGGTGTTGGATTTGTGAGGCGACAAAGTAGTATCTGGCATGTGGTACGGCGAGTCCCCCTTGGTCTTTGGCCAGTTGCAATGAGTTTAGGCTGATCCTAGCTGACTTGTTGCCCCAGATCAGCGCTCTGAATTGAGCATCTATCTGAGAGAACCATTTATGAGGTATCCAAACAGGGGTGTTATGAAACACATATAGGAGTTGGGGGGCCCATACCATTTTAATTAAGTTCGCTCGTCCGGTGACAGAAATAGGCAATTTCACCCACACCGCACACTTCTGCCTAAATTTGTGCAGCAAAGGCGTGAGGTTCAGTGATAAGTATTGATTGGGGTCGGCTGTCACTTGTATCCCAAGGTAGCGAAATTCGTTCACTATTTGTATATCCTTGGCACAGTCTGGGAGAGGTTTCAATAGTGGGTCTAGGGGTAGAATGACTGATTTGTTCCAGTTAATAGTGAAACCTGACAGCTCCCCGAAGTCCGCGATCAATTGCATCGTGTGCCTCAACGAGCCGTCCGTGTCTCCTAGATAAATTAAAGTGTCATCTGCGTATAAAGAAATAATGTCCTGTTTAAGACCCCTACGGAACCCAATTATGTCTAGTGATTCTCTTGCATGAATGGCCAAGGGTTCGAGAGCCATTGCAAATAACAGGGGTGATAGAGGACACCCCTGTCGTGTGCCCCTGAAAAGCGTGAAAGAATCAGATACCTCTCCATTGACCCGCATTCTCGCAGTAGGGTTGTTATATAATAACTGGACCCATCTGAGGAAGGAGGGACCCACCCCAAATCTTTCCAATGTTTCCCATAGATATAGCCATTCAACGCTGTCGAAAGCTTTGGCAGCGTCAAGTGACAGGACTGCTCTGTTGCCCGGGTCATCCACTGGGATCTGTAGGTTGAGAAACAGTCTACGTAAGTTATGTGCCGTCGATCTGGTCGGGATGAACCCAGATTGGTCTCTGTGAATTACTGATTGTATACACTTGGCTAACCTGTTGGCCAATACTCTGGCCAGCAGTTTAACGTCAAAAGTGAGCAGGGATATCGGTCGGTAAGAATCCGGTGATATCGCAGCTTTGCCCGGTTTTAGAAGGACCACTATCAGAGCCTCAGTCATGGAGGGTGGAAGGCTACCGGTCTCGAAGGCCCTGTTATATACATTCAAAAGAACTGGGATCAAATGTGAGGCGTACCTCTTATAGACTTCCGAGGGGAGTCCGTCTGACCCTGGGGCCTTTCCATTTTTTGTTTGTGCTAATGCTTCTAGTAATTCCTCTTCAGAGAGAGGTGCATTCAGTTGGGAGGCGTCTGATTTCGAGAATTTTGGCAAGGGATGCCTGTCTAAGAATGTGTGTATTTCTGTCTTCGTTGGGTTTACTTTGGAGGTATATACGTCTTGGAAAAAGTCTTTAAAAATCCCCATGATTTCTGGGGTAGAATGATGGAGTGTACCCTGTTTGTCGGCCATTGCCACTATATGTGCCGCCGGCTGTTGTGACTTGGCTAACATGGCCAGCATGTGGCCAGTATTTTCTCCTTCCTCATAGTGTGCCTGTTGAAGGAAAAAGCGTTTGTTTTCAGCTAATTGTAACGTGAGGTTCTTTAGCATGGTTTGGGCAGAGAGCCATGTGCTCTTGGTGCTATCGCTTGGGTCTGCTATATATTGTGTTTCTGCTTTACCTGCTTCCGCCCTTACTAGATTCTCCCATTCCTTGGTTTTAGACTTAATATGCGAGATCTCTCTGATAAACTGTCCCCGTAAGTAAGCTTTGGTTGCATCCCATACTATAGTCAGGTCAGCAGACCCTATGTTTTGCTGAAAAAAAATGGTCAAGAGGTTGCTAATTGGGTCTGGGTCTGGTAGCAGAGCCAACCAGAATGGGTTCAATTTCCATGTACCCCTAACTTTAACCATCCCCATATGTACATCTACGGACAGTGGAGAGTGGTCAGAGACATGTCTAGCATGGTATTGTGAGGTGACAATTAATGGAAGCATATATTCATTGCCCAGAGCTAGATCAATGCGCGATAATCCTCCAATGGAGGCAGATTGACAGGAATAAGCTTTGGCATCAGGGTTGTGCATCCTCCATACGTCTACAAGGCCCATCTCCTGGAGGAGACGAGCAAATGGTGTGGGTTTTTGGCTGCTTTGCGGCCCTGGTCCCCCAGTGGAGCTCAATTTATCCTTGCTTCTGTCAATAAGATTGTTAAAATCACCTATTGTCAACAATGGTACGCCCGGGAACTGCGCCATGTAAGACGCAAGTAGTGTAAGCACGGTTGTTGAGAACGGAGGAGGGATGTACAATCCTGCCAAGATACATTTGGTCCCATAAAGGGAGCACAGCAAAAATATATAACGACCTTCCGGGTCAATTTTAATGTCTAGTGGGGAGAATTGTGTCCCCCTTTTTATCAGGATACTCACCCCCCTCGAGTACACCGAGTAGGTGGCATGGTACTGATGACAAAATTGTCTCACAGCAAAAGAGGGGGTGTCTGTCGGGGGGAGGTGAGTCTCCTGTAGGCATACCACATCCGCTTGTATGCGCTTGACAGTTCGCATGACTGCCAGGCGCTTGATCGGATTGTTTAGGCCCCTTACATTCCAGGACAGAACTCTCGTCACTCCTGACATTCAAATAACATTTTCATATTTACTCGGATATTTAGTACATAAGACACCCGTATTGGGAGAGCTATATTAACCTTGCCCTTAAGTAGGGCTTTGTGCCATTGTGGCATTTTGGCTGTAGGGAAAAAACAATCAATGTTCAGCAACAAAGGCATTTGTGACCTATAATTAGCATTTGCATAGAGCATGAGTCTCGTAAATACTATACCAGCAATTCTGGTGATCATGGTGGCAGTCCTTGAAGAGGGGGGAGGGAAAAAAAAATGATAAAAAAGACAAGAGTGGAAGAAAGAAAAAAAAGAAGCAACATATGGCCAACAGGGCCTCTCCTTGAATCTTGAGCTTGAACTTGAATGGGGAGTCAATCCTATCCATTCTGGGGGCAACAGTGGAAGTGCACTTACGTGTCCCAACCTTCTCCACAGCAAGAACATTAGCCGTGCGTATGTGCGTGTATTCAGAGAACAACCGGAGTTCTGGATAGCTGGCTCCGCCTTCTCTGCAACTTCTATAGGGAATCAACAAGTGGTGAAGAAAACCAGATCTGTGCAAAAGAGTGATGGACACCTCATGTTGGTGCGTTGCGCCTGTTTCTGGCGGCTCGGATCGATTGCTCTTCCCGGTCCAGCCATTGTGCTGCTGTAGAAGGGGAATCAAAGAATTGGGCTGAGCCCATGACTTCTACTCTGAGGCGAGCTGGGTAAAGCATTGCATATTTCAGTTCTAGGTCTCTGAGTCTTTTCTTGACATCAGTGAATTTAGCTCGTTTTTTCTGTAAGTCAGCAGAGAAATCAGGGAAGAATGAGATTTTAGCGTTGTCAAGTTTGAGTGCTGCAGGTTTAATCCTGGCATTGGAGAGGACCGCATCTCTGTCCTTGTAATTAAGGAGTTTAAACAGGAAAGGCCTTGGGGGGGCGCCTGGTGGTGGAGGTCTGGCCGGAACCCTGTGAGCCCTTTCCACTGAGAACATGGGGGAGAAGACCTCCGCCCCAAATGCATTGGTCAGCCATTTTTCAATAAAGTCTACAGGGTTTTTGCCCTCCATACGCTCAGGGATACCAATGGCCCTTATATTGTTTCTCCTCATTCTGTTCTCCATTTCATCTAAGCGAGCTACATGCTGTGCGAGTAAGTGGTTATTATAGGAAAGGTCATTTTGCATTGGCGCTAGGTCATCTTCCATGGCGCTCACTCTCCCCTCTAAGGCAGCTGTCCTCTCCCTTATCTTCTGCGTGTCCTGGCGCAGAAATGTCATTTCTGCTTTAACCCCCTTGATGTCTGATGTGAGTGCTGCTAGCGATGTGTTGCATGAAGTAACCGCAGCAAAGATGTCCCTGAGTGTGGGTTCGTTTTCCCCTTCAGGGCTAGGTATGGATTGCGGCCTAGCGGGCAGGCCTTGTGGGGTACTCACTGCGTCCCAGGGAAATATGGCGCCGTTAGAGTCCTCCAGCGGTACTGTGTCGTCTCCCTCCATCGCTTCTTTCGGGGACTCCTCCGGGGGGGGGGATTGATCTGAGGTGATCGGCATAGAGAACAGCTTAGCCGCTGCCTCTCTGTGGATATCCTTCGCCGAGCGCTGAGCGGTGGCGCCATGATGGCCCATGAGGTCTGTGCCGCGCGATGGCGCGTGTCGTCTGGTGGTCGACATCTGGTCTCCCCGGAGGTGAGTATCGGTGCCTGTAGGTGCCAGGGGTTAGCAGGGCTCAGGTAAGGTGGTTTTTTAGGCGGATGGAAGCGGATTCCCAGGATTAGTTCAGGATGTTCGGCGGAGCTCCTCACAAGTGCGTCCGGCTACATCCGCTGCCTGGCCACGCCCACTACTTGCTACTTCTAAAACAAAACAAAAAATATACCATGGCTAAATATGCACTGCCAATGTACATTGCCTCCACAACACCATGTACAGCTTTAACGCATCCTGAAAACCCATAATTCAAAGGAGTTGTATATCTTTTTTTTTTGTATCAATTACTTTTTATTAAGAAAATACAGTTAATTTCTATTCTTATAACAACATTACTTAAGTAGTGTACACCTCCCATTCCCTCCCATTTCCCCATGCTTTCCTCACATTCATCTTACATGCTCAACCTTTCACCCTCTCTTCCTCATTCATATCTAAAGGATCCAAATTATTCTGACTCCAACCATCGCTTCCATATTCTCTTAAAAACCTTAGTTACCCCTCTTCTTATATATATATATTTCTCCTTCCCAATCGTATCTTCTACCACATTCATCCATTCTACTACCGTTGGGGGATTTTTTTCCTTCCACTTATATGCAATTCGTTTCCTTCCTTGAAACAAGCATATGGTTATTGCTATCTGTGTGAATCCTAATACACCTTTCTCTTCTATTAAGCCCAAAAGGCAGACCTTGGCCTCCATATCCAATGATGTCCCAAACACAGAATTTATTTTTTCTATTATTTTTCTCCAATACCTATGTAGCTTGGGGCATCGCCAGATCATATGCACCAAGTCGCCCTTCCTGTCCCCACATCTTTGACATTCTGCATTCGGCCTCCTCCCAAACATAAACAACTTTGCGGGTGTGTAATATGACCTATATATCAGATATAAATGGGATACGATCTGTGAGGGGGAGAGCGAGACCTTAGGTCCCAATGCCATTGCTCCTCCGTTATTGGCCCCACATCCTTCTACCACTTAACCCTGTTACCAGGTTCCACCTCTCCTTTCTGTCCTGCTTCCCTTATATGCTCATACATATCAGAAATTAGCACTTTAGATGTTCTAGCATTAACCAGTTTCCTAAGAGAGGGCATTTCACTCCACTCTGGTGCCTTCCCTCTGAATTGTGTGTCCAGGGCATGCCTGACTTGCAGGTATCTGTAAAATAATCGGTTTGGGACCTCCTATTCTTCACTTATTTCCTGAAATTATTTCAATCTACCTGCCCTATACAGCTGTGCTAGGTAGTGGATACCTTTCCAATCCCATTCCTCTATTTTCCCCATTACCTTAAGTTCCTTTAAGTTTTTATTATCCCATGTGGGGGAAAACTCAGAGAATCCATCATAGCCCAACATGGTCCTAACGGATTCCCAGCTTTTCACCATTAATTGGGTTGTTGGACATCTAGATCCAAAGGAATCCGCTTCCACCACCCCCACTACTGTACTATGACTGGTATCATTCAGCAACAACTTATTTCCTACCTCCCTTTCTACTGATAAGTTGCTTCCTCTCATTTACTGTATTTGTGCCGCCAGAAAATAATACCTTGGATTTGGCAGTGCCAGGCCTCCCACCTCTCTCGGCTGCTGTAGTGTCTGTAAGCGAATCCTTGCAGCTCCATTTTTCAAAATTAACTCTCTAAATACACTATCTAGTTTTTTAAACCAATGTTTTGGGATCCATACTGGCGAGTTATGTATTACATATAATATTTGCGGCATCTACACCATCTTGATTAAATTGCACCGTCCAGCTGCCGAGAGAGGTAGATGATTTCACACCCTGCTTTTCTGCCTCAACCTTACCATAAGTGGGACTACATTTCCTGCTATAAACTGCCCTGGATCCCTTGTCATATTAGTACCCAGATATCTTATTTGGCTAACTACTCTTATTTGGGTTACCTGTTGCAGAAGTAGTTCTGTATGATGATCTATTAGCAAAAGTACAGATTTTTGCCAGTTGATTGCCAACCTGGAGAAATGTCCAAAATCTTTAACCATCCCCATGGCTGCCTCCAGAGAGGACTGCGTGTCCCCAAGGAAAAGCAAGACGTCATCTGCATACATAGCGACCTTTTCCTCTCCCATCTTTCTTTTAAATTCCTGTACCTTTTGGGAGGTTCTTAATGCAATAGCCAGTGGCTCCATTGCAAGGGCAAAGAAAAAGGGGGACAAAGGGCACCCCTGTCTCGTCCCCCTCTCCAGCTGGATCCAATCAGAGAACTCATCATTTATTCTTACCTTGGCCCTAGGTCTCTCATATAATAATCTTATCCATTGGACAAATTTGGGACCAAATCGAAATTCCGTCAATACCTTCCACAGGTATGCCATTCAAGGCTGTCAAAGGCTTTAGTCACGTCCAATGATAGGATAGCTCTATTTCCTCCGTTTTCTGTCGGGATCTGCATATTTAGGTATACTCGTCTTATATTCAAGCTTATGGATCTATCCGGTATAAAGCCAGTTTGATCTGGATGTACCACCTTAGCAATTATTCTATTCAATCTTGCTGCCAATACTTTTGCGAGGATTTTTACATCCAAGCACAAAAGAGATATAGGCCTATATGAGGCTGTCTCTAGCTGTTTTTTCCCTTCTTTTAATACAATTAGTGTTGCTTCTGTCATGGATAGTGGTAATTTCCCTTCCCCAGCAGCTCTTTTTTTTCCCTTCTAGTCTAGTCTGTATATCTATATTTCAGTGGGCCTATTTGCCAGTTCTATTTACATCCTATGAATATATATGGACTGATTTGTCTATACATTAACATGCACATCCATTGTTCACATTGATAAATGCATGGTGAATTGCATGGCGCAATGTCTGTCTGCGTTCACACTTTACAAATATACATGGATTGATCTGTCTATACACTAACATGTACATTCATTGTGTACATCAGTAAATGCATGGTGAACTGCATTCCTCTATGTCTGTTTGCCGCCTTTTTAAGCACCATTACACAGAGGGGCTGATTTACCAAGATGAATGTGCTGTGCTGGTTCATACCACAATTGGTGCGCCAGATAAATTATTACTTGAGCGTATGAACCGGCGCACACATAAGCGCAGCACATAATATGCCGGCACACCACGAATAGCGCACGCCGTTATCATTAACAGTCCATTCACACACGGGCAACACGACTTTCAGCGCGACTTACAACACGACTTGGGGCGACTTTACAACACGACTTCCAGCGCGACTTACAACACGACTTGGGGCGACTTACAATATGACTTTAAGTCGCCCCCAGGCCAGGCGACTTTAATTTAAAAAAAAAAACATCATGGCCCCGCGCCAAAAAAACAATGGTGTGGGGTTCCCCCTCAAAATCCATACCAGGCCCTTCTGGCATGGATTTTAAGGGGAGCCCCGTGCCCAAAAAAAAAAAAAAGGACGTGGGGGTCGCCCTCAAAATCCATACCAGACCCTTATCCGAGCACGCAACCTGGCAGGCCGCGGGAAAAGAGGGGGGACGAGAGAGCGGCCCCCCACCCCTTCTAAACCGTATCAGGCCACATGCCCTCAACATTGGGAGGATGCTTTGGGGTACCCCCCAAAGCACCTTGTCCCCATGTTGATGAGGACAAGGGCCTCATCCCCACAACCCTGGCCGTTGGTTGTGGGGGTCTGCGGGTGGGGGGCTTATTGGAATCTGGAAGCCCCCTTTAACAAGGGGACCCCCAGATCCCGGCCTCCCCCCATGTGAAATGGTAAGGGGGTACAAAAGTATTTTACTAGGTCCACCGATATGTGTACGATATTGATGATTTACATGCATTTACATGCATTCACACTTTATACAAAGTTAGTTTCACGAGTTATCATTTTATTAAAATATGTAATTTTGCATTATTCACTAACATTACATTTTACGGCATTATTCACATGTGTAACCATTTTGGTTAACGCATGTATCTATTCATTTATTTACATGCTCTTAACATGATTTGATTCACATTGTTTTACATAGTTTTGAATTAACATCTTTATTATACACAATTTTTATACACGATTTTATTATTCATTCATTTACTCTCTTGTGGTAATTTTCACATTATACATCATAACCATTTTCTATGGTCATTAGTTGAATTTTTACTTTCACGTATTCACATAGATGTTTTTCACTATCATACACCATTCATTTGTATACATATATTTTTCAATATAATTTTTACTACTTCACTTTTTTCATTCGTATTCACTGTTTTTATATATATATATATATATATATATATATATATATATATATATATATATATATATATATATATATATATATATATATATATCTTTTTACTAATTATTTGTGCACAGATACTATATCTTTGTGCTTACATATTGTATGATCACAATTTGGTTTAGTTTGGGACTGATGGTTCTGCAACATGTGCTGAGACCTCACAAGATTGGTGTCATCTGGCAGGACTGATTTTTTCAGCCAGTGAGTTAGCCAATCAATTAATTAATCAACCATTCAGTCACATGTTTTATCACAAATAGTATATATTTGTTAGCATTTTTAGTGATCATTAGCTATGAGTAAGCACTACGTTTAGTATGAAATGCGTCAGGTCTTTTTGGTTCTGTATTACTTTGCTGTGACATGTACAGTGTGATCCTGATGTTCTAATAAAGGCACAAGAAATTTAAATTGGAGTGCGGCTGTCCAGAATTTTATACTCACCTTGATTAGCTCCATTAAACACCTGCAAAAGTTTGGGTAACAATATATCCCCATATTTTTTATAAATTTCTATTGACATACCGTCTGGCCCTGGGGCTTTCTGATTCGCCATATCTGCTGTTGCTTTTTGTAACTCTTCAAGTGTCAATGGAGCCTCTAGTCTAGTTTCAGTTTTTTTTAAAAAATCACACATTTCCCCTTCTACATTTATTTGCAGCGTGCTATACAAATCTTCATAGTAATTTTTAAACTCGTTTACTATTTACAGAGTGGTCCTTTTGATTTTGCCTTCCTTATCCAGAATTGCTGGTATAATGGCTGGGGGGCTATTTGCCTTAGCTATTAGGGCCAAGATTCTCCCCACTCTTTCTCCCTCCCTAAAGAAACTCTGCCTCTGGAATAGCCTTTTATTTTCTACTTTCTCCAGAACTAGTCTCTTATTATCAGAACCCAACTTATCTGACCGGCGAGTCCGCTTGGGCAGAGGGTGGTCTCCCTTACGTATCCGACTAGCAGCCCCTGGTAGAGAAGACAGGAGGCACGGGAGTACGGAGGAGTATGAGAGCCTGGTAATGTAGATCCTGATGCTGGAAGTGGAGAATCTTCAGACAGCAAGATGGCAGACAGGAACACAGGCAACAGGTGCTGAGCAGGAGCGGGATAGGCAAGTCCGGGTTCAGGCTGGGTTCGGCAACATGCGGACAAAGAAGTACAAAAGATGAAGGCAGGAGCAAGGTCAAAACAGGCCAGGGTCAGATGTAGATGTAATCCAGGAAGTCCGAAGGGCAAGCCGAGTCAAAGGTAATCAAGCAGAAGCACGGGTACAGGAACAAGGTCATGGTAAGCTGTTGATCAGGCAGCACCGGTCAATGGGTTCAGCCAGACTAAGTGCGCACGTGTGTGCGCCATCGCGCACAGGCATGCGCACACCCACACGCGCGCCCGAGCACCGGCGCGCGCACCAGCGACCACAGAAGCATGCAAACCAGTGCCCGCAGGGTCACACACCACCACGCACCTGAGCGCGTGACCGGCGCGCATCGGCGCGCATTGGCACGCGCCAGAGCGGCCAACCATTCGTCCATCCAGGTAACCTCTCTGACATTTATATTCTTTTTGTTTCCCCACCCACTCACCATATCTATCTGGGGTTGATACCTCCACATATATTTCTGCCCACCTCACTTTCTCTCTCGCTATGACTTCTTTAGCCTGTGATTGCTTTTTGACATGGGATATTTTTTGTATAATCACACCCCGAAGAAACACTTTCAGGGCATCCCAAATTATTCCTAATGACACAGTCCCTGAGTTTAGGTCTATAAACTCGTCCAGACTGGCTGCAACCTCCCCTGTATCCTCAATTATCTCCAGCCAAAAGGGGTTTATTTTCCAATCACCTCTGCTATAATTCGTCCCTATTTTTATTGAAAAAACTACCGGTGAGTGATCCGAGATCCCCCTTGGCTCATAGTCTACCTCCTCCATTATCTTCAAGGCTTCTTCATTGCACAATATGAGGTCGATCCTGGACAAGGTAGAATGTGTTCTAGAGTGGCAGGAGTACTGCTTTACCCCCGGGTACCACCTCCTCCATATATCTACCAGTCCTGTCTCCTCAAAGAATCGAAACAGTGGGCCACTAGATGCTTCATTAGCAGAAGCCCTCTGTGGGAACCTATCTATGTTTTTAATCATGGTCTTATTAAAATCTCCTGCCTATATAACCGGCACCCCCGGCTTGTCCACGATGAACCTCATCAGATCACATAGAATTTCCGTACTAAATGGAGGAGGAATATATACATTGGCTAGCACACACTCTCTATCTTCAATCACACAAAAAAGAAAAACATACCTTCCATTCTCATCTACCATACTTTGCCTGCAGGAAAAAAAAAAAACACTCTGGGATCTATTAAAGTACTCACCCCCCTTAAATAGAAGGTGTGAGTAGAATGATATTGCACCCTATATTTCTTGAGTTCTAAGGCACAGATTGTTCCTTTCTCAAGGTGTGTCTCCTGAAGGCAAAGTTTTTCAAAACCGCCCATACTAGCCACAGAAAAAAATGCCCGCCTTTTAGATGGGTTCCTTACCCCCGTACGTTCTAAGAGTATATCTTGACTTTCCTAACTTTCCTGGTCTGATTTGGGGTCTTTCCTCTTCTGTCCCTGATTCCTATCATTCTATTGTGCTATTTCCCTTTCTCCTATCAAAATTATTTAATCTTATCTCATATTCCTTCGTGTTTAGTGTTCTAAGATATTTTTTTTCCTGTCTTCTGTGGACCATTTTTAGTGTTTTTTTTGTGGTTTTTCCTCCTGTGTAAACTCAAAACTTTTACCATATTCTTTCTTACAACCCCTCCTCACCACACATTCCTCATTCTCTCCCCCTCCCCCCTCTCTCTCTCCTATATCATACCAATACATGTCTCCTCCTCCCCCATTCTCCCATTCATCCTTATATTTACCCCATTCTCTCCCCTCCTCCCCTTTTTTACCCTCTTTCTGTCCCAAATTACTTGTGTGCTAGAAGAGAAACAAAGAAAGCTAAAGCTTAACTAAAAAAAAAAAAATGTGTCCATTTTCCAATCATTCTCATGTTTCTTCACCCCTTGGTATCTTTCCTTCGTTTTTTTCCAGCTATAATGTCACTTCTGCATGTGTGTTGAAAAACCTGGTTTCCCCAAGAGCTATTACTCTTAGACGCACCAGGTACGGTAATGCATAGCTAACTTTAAGCTGTTGCAGTCTGTGCTTGCATTCTGTAAATTTTGCTCTTTGTTTCTGGATATAATCTGGATATAGTGAGACTGTTACACCATTATAGTGTATATGTTTCATCTCTCTTGCTTTCTGAAGAATAGTGGAGTTTAATAATCATAGGCCTCGGCTGGCTTCCTAAGGACGGTATCCTAAAAGGGACTCTATGTTCAATAGCAAAAAAAATTGATAAAGAGTCTCTGCCAAACATATCCTTAAACCAAGCCTCCATAAATTCTATGGGGCTATTACCTTCACTTCTTTCGGGAGACTTATTACCCTTACATTTTTCCTGCGTAATCTGTTTTCCATATCGTCCATTTTATGAATGCACATATTTAACTGTTCTCACATTGATTGCACCTCCTGTCTCATTGGGTTCACATTGTCTGCTATCTGACTAAGTCTCCCCTCAAGAGCTGTTGTCCGTATAGATACCTCCTGTATGTCATGCCTTAGTAATAGTACATCTTCTCTAATATGTTTAAGCTGATCAGATAATTCAATTAAAGATGACTTATAGTTATACAGTTATTGATTGCTAGAAGAATCTCCTTCAAGGATGCCTCTTTCTCCATTACTAGGGTTGACACAGACATACCTTCCTCTGTTTCCCCACTCATTCCCTGTTCACTCTCCAGGGCTATAGATGCCGCTATTGCTGGTGCTGCGGGTACTGCTGGTACTGCTGCTGCTGATTTTGTTGATTTCGCTGCTGGTTTTGTTAATGCTTCTATCGCTGGGCCTTGACTTTTCCTCCCCACAGAGTGGGCCTGGTGTTGTAGTTCTCCTGTCTGTCCGCCCTTCTTGGGCGTCTGGTTCGACATGTGTGCATACTGCTCCAGCTTTGCAGCAGCAGCAGCCTGACTTGCCTTTTCCTTGGATCCACGCAGTGTTTGGGCACCCGTTCCCACGCCCGCTCCATCCTGTATGGCCGCCTCCTCCGCCCCCGTCTCCTAGACATGCTAAGAAGCGGGTTTGTTCAAATGTTGTGAAAGTCAAGGACGGCCGCTCTATCCCGCATAAGCATCACCTCCCCTACTCTCACTGGGGTGTGCATCGTTGTAAGTTGCCGCGGGAGAGCCACAGGGGAGCCCACTGCCTCTTTCCCAGGACTCGGTGCGCCGGTACACTGTCCACTGTTCTATACCCAGCTTCTCCTTCTCTTCTTTCCTTCCCCTTCCACCTCGCTGTATCAAGCATTGGAGCAAGGGTGAGGTCCGGGCTCGCAACGACCTCTCACCATAGCATCCGATCACGACCCCCGCACATGAACTTTTCAGGAGTTGTATATATTTAATGTAGAGAATGCAGTAACATGAAAAGGACTTCTCTCTGCTGTACATTTTTTTTTCATTGGTACCCTAGAATCCCTAGATTTTTGCAGTGTCTAAGTTTTGGATCATTCAATATAGCAAGGAATCAATTTTTATGAAAATATATGGTAGATTTTGGAAATTAACTACTTTAGTCAATACTATA
This sequence comes from Lithobates sylvaticus, assembly GCA_028564925.1. NCBI lineage: Eukaryota > Metazoa > Chordata > Amphibia > Anura > Ranidae > Lithobates > Lithobates sylvaticus. The sequence goes on from CM053030.1 coordinate 248,614,192, forward strand.
AAAACATATAGTTAACATTAGAACAACAATAAACTGCTAAATTCTACAACATGGAATTGTTAGCTGTGTCATGAAAGCAATTCCCCATCAAGGTGCTGTTTATGACAAATGTTAATTATTTCTTATTATTTTTATCAGTTCATATTTTATTTTTCATGTACATTTCTTATTTACATCATAGAATATTTTCAAACTAATTTATGTGTGCAGTACAAAATGTGCATGCATAATTGATGGTACATGCCAAAAAAATTCTTAAATAAGTCATTAACAAAAATAAAGCTGGTAAAAATGTATGAAAGGCTTTGTAAATGTATGCTGGCCAGATTGTTCTTCAGATGGGATTTTAACAACCCATTTCTATATAAGCCTTATACACTCAGCCTTACACTCAGAAAATAGCTGAAAGAAAATAATAACAGACTTTTTTAGAGGTGTAGTGTAACAGGATTCATGATCTGCTGAATGATTAGAGGGGGGCTTTAACTTTTTGCTGACCATCCGCAGAACTTTTAATGCAGACGGGGCGGGCTCATACAGACACAATCGCATACCTGTATGTTGGGGTCTTCCTCCGGGTCTGCACACCTATGCGCACGTATGCCCAGAAACCCAAGCTGTCATTGGCTGCAGGACCAGTTTGTCAGTGGGTCCCGGTCAATAATTTTGCCTGGGACTCTGCTGATCACCTGCAGCCAATGACAGATCAGCATGTGCCTGTATTTGTAAACACAGTCAATCTAAGGCCGCGTACACACGAAGGGACAATCCCGCGGGATTATCCTCTGGACTGAAGTCCAGAGGATAATCCCCTCGTGTGTGGGCGCCGGCGGACTTTTTGGCGCCAAAGTACGGCGGACTAAAGTTTCAGGTTTTGTTCTCAAATTATCCGCTGGACTTGGAAGTCCAGCGGACAATCCCGCCGTTAGTGGGCAAGTCCGCGGGACTTTTGAAATGAACGGACTTGCCGCTCATCGGCAAGTCCGTTCATTTAGCACGTGACTTCAGGTTACGTAGCTAGCGTAGGCAGTTACTGCCGCCGCGCTAGCTCCGTGACCTGGCATGGATTTAAAGGGAATCCCCACGCCGAAAAAACGGCGTGAGGGTTCCCCCCAAATCCATGTCAGACCCTCATCCGAGCACGCAGCCTGGCAGGCCAGGAAAGGGGTGGGGACGAACGAGCGCCCCCCCCCTCCTGAGCCGTACCAGGCCGCGTGCCCTCAACATGGGGGGTGCCCTGGGGAAAGGGGGGCCGTGCGGCCCCCCCACCCCAAAGCACCTTGTCCCCATGTTGATGAGGACAAGGGCCTCTTCCCGACAACCCTGGCCGTTGGTTGTCGGGGTCTGCGGGCGGGGGCTTATCGGAATCTGGGAACCCCCTTTAATAAGGGGGCCCCCAGATACCGGCCCCCACCCTATGTGAATGAGTATGGGGTACGATGTACCCCTACCCATTCACCTAAGGTGTAAAATGTAAAGTAAAAAAAAACACCCACACTTTTGAAAAAATAGTTTATTGCACTGCTCCGGGGGTCTTCTTCCGTCTTGGGGGTCTTCTCGCCGGACTCCCCCGCCATTTACCAAGCTCTTTTACCGAGCGAGGGGAGTCCGGCTACCTTCTTCGTCGTCGCCGCCGTCTGGGGGTCTCGATCCGCCTTCGGGGGTCTTCTTCCGTCTTGGGGGTCTTCTCGCCGGACTCCTCCCCTCTCTTCTGCTCTTTTACCTAGCTCTTTCACGAGGGGAGGTGTCCGGCTACCTTCTTCGTCGTCGCCGCCGTCGTCTGGGGGTCTCGATCCGCCTTCGGGGGTCTTCCGGGGGTCTCTTCTGTTCTTGCGGCGGTCGTCGTCTTCCGCGCCGCCGGCGCCTTGTCCTTCTTCTTGTCCTTCTTGTTCTTCTTGTTCTTCTTCTTCTTCCGATGTTGACCCGACGCTCTCTCTGCCCGGAATGCCTGTGCCGCTCTGAGCTCGGACTTATATAGGGACATGGGCGACAGGGTCACATGTTCATGTCACATGGTGACCCCGCCCCCTTGCGATGTCACAGTCCCAGCATCCTCCGGGACTGTGACAACACAAGGGGGCGGGGTCACCATGTGACATGAACATGTGACCCTGTCGCCCATGTCCCTATATAAGTCCGAGCTCAGAGCGGCACAGGCATTCCGGGCAGAGAGAGCGTCGGGTCAACATCGGAAGAAGAAGAAGAACAAGAAGAACAAGAAGGACAAGAAGAAGGACAAGGCGCCGGCGGCGCGGAAGACGACGACCGCCGCAAGAACAGAAGAGACCCCCGGAAGACCCCCGAAGGCGGATCGAGACCCCCAGACGACGGCGGCGACGACGAAGAAGGTAGCCGGACACCTCCCCTCGTGAAAGAGCTAGGTAAAAGAGCAGAAGAGAGGGGAGGAGTCCGGCGAGAAGACCCCCAAGACGGAAGAAGACCCCGAAGGCGGATCGAGACCCCCAGACGGCGGCGACGACGAAGAAGGTAGCCGGACTCCCCTCGCTCGGTAAAAGAGCTTGGTAAATGGCGGGGGAGTCCGGCGAGAAGACCCCCAAGACGGAAGAAGACCCCCGGAGCAGTGCAATAAACTATTTTTTCAAAAGTGTGGGTGTTTTTTTTTACTTTACATTTTACACCTTAGGTGAATGGGTAGGGGTACATCGTACCCCATACTCATTCACATAGGGTGGGGGGCCGGTATCTGGGGGCCCCCTTATTAAAGGGGGTTCCCAGATTCCGATAAGCCCCCGCCCGCAGACCCCGACAACCAACGGCCAGGGTTGTCGGGAAGAGGCCCTTGTCCTCATCAACATGGGGACAAGGTGCTTTGGGGTGGGGGGGCCGCACGGCCCCCCTTTCCCCAGGGCACCCCCCATGTTGAGGGCACGCGGCCTGGTACGGCTCAGGAGGGGGGGGGCGCTCGTTCGTCCCCACCCCTTTCCTGGCCTGCCAGGCTGCGTGCTCGGATGAGGGTCTGACATGGATTTGGGGGGAACCCTCACGCCGTTTTTTCGGCGTGGGGATTCCCTTTAAATCCATGCCAGGTCACGGAGCTAGCGCGGCGGCATTTACTGCCTACGCTAGCTACGTAACCTGAAGTTACGTTCGAAATGAACGGACTGCTCCGTGTGTGGGCAAGTCCGTTCATTTTCAAAAGTCCCGCGGACTTTTGGCCGGCGGATTATCCGCTGGACAAGTCCGTGCGTGTGTGGGCAAGTCCACACCCTCGGAAAGTCCAGCGGACCTAGCCGGAAAGTCCAGCGGATTGTCCGCTGGACTTAGGTCCGCCGGCAAAAGTCCGTACGTGTGTACGAGGCATAATGCTCTCTTCTCTTCCTGGACCCGGTTCAGAAAAGAAGAGACAACATTACTGTGAGTAAAAGCAGCACAATTTCCACACACACTTCTTAGTTAGGCACATTCGACCTTTTGATCACCAACATTAACCCTTTAATCACCCCAGCCAGTGACATAAAAACAGTGTCAGTGTACAGTATTCTTCACTGACCACTGTATTACCACTGTCACTAGTGATCAGATAGCATCAGGGTCAGTTAGCATCCCTCCCAGCTAAAAATGAGACCTGCTAAATAATCACCATGCCTCCTAGCAAATACCTTGCATTGTCTACTTTCAAAAAAGAGGTAATTTGTTTGTACTATGCTTGAATTTCAGGACCTCCGAAATTGTGATAGGTAGTGAGGAAGCAACATGATGAAATTACGCCCTTTGAAAGCCTGAAGGTGGACATTGGATTTTGGGCCTTGTACACGGCTAGGCTGCCAAAAAGTATCCCCGTACTCGGGAGAAGTAGCAGAATGTGTTTTGGAATCTAATTATAAATTTACAGTACCTATTGCACATGTGAGAAATATCTCATTAAAGTGACAACTTTGTGTAAAAAGAAAGATTTTTTTATTAATTTCCAAAAACCTTTGGTAAAAAATAAAATCTTCCATGGACTCAGCATACCTCTCAGCAAACCTCTCGAAATAACAATAGCTTTGCATTTTTAAGATCTGCAAGAGCCTGTCTTGCAGATGTACTGATGTTGTTAAATGTTCAAGATGCAGTACTGTCAATCATTTCTTTCAAAGACAGGAGTTCCTTCTCCACAACCTGTTGAAAATAGTCTACTGCATTCCCTCTGGAATGTACAGGATAAAAACGTTTATCACCAGTATAGGTAGTATCTTTGGATATGCCATACATGCTCCCAGAGGATTCAGACTGCAGACTCTCTAGTATAGCTTTAGCCTTGAGACTTTGAAAATCAAAGTTGGCCAGAGAGTCTATGCAGTCATGAACCTCAAGGGGGGAAGGCACAGGTAGTAGTAGTGGAAAAGTGCCTTTTTAACAAAATATTGCGGGCAAACCTGTTAACGTCTAAAATGGTAGAAAAGGCATCAAAATGATAAATGGGGGTGAAAAAAAGTCCTTTCGGAAGCAGAGAAACCTCAGAGGGGGGAGGTGGACTGTCCGATAAATTAACAACATTAATGACATTGCCAGTTGTCTCATTATCTACCTGTCTAGCTTTAGCCTTGAGACTTTGAAAATCAAAGTTGGCCAGAGAGTCTATGCAGTCATGAACCTCAAGGGGGTCAGACCATAAATTGAATCCCACTTTTTTTGATCCTGCCATAAATTGAATCCCTCTTTTTCACTCCTGCCATAAATTGAATCCCTCTTTTTTGATCCTGCCATAAATTGCATCCCTCCTTTTTGATCCTGCCATAAATTGAATCCCCTTTTTTTAATCTTGCCATATATTGAATCCCTCTTTTTCGATCCTGCCATAAATTGCATGCCTCTTTTTTGATCATGCCATAAATTGTATCCCTCCTTTTTTTTTTCCTGCCATTAATCTTGACTTTACATTGTGTTGCTACCACAAAGTATTTTACTTGAACATAAGTCTGCATTTTCACCTTGGAGTAATAAGGTCCTAATATGTAGCATTTTTTCTACACACTTCTTTTTGGCTCAACAAAATAACTTTTTATATTGCCTTTCTTTCCTGTCCCCTGTCTCATGCTGGCTAAAAACAGGTGTAGTCATTAACCACTTGAATAATTGGTGGTATGAATTAAATATGTTAATTTTCTGTGACACTAACCTGATAGGCCAATTATGTAGAAATGGAGTTTGCATATGTGTATGTGAGTATATATATATATATTTTGCCAATCTGTTTCAAACTAGCTACGACTAAGGCTATTGCTGAAATGCGTCAGTTTGACACTTCAAGGATTACAGTTTTTCCAGCTCTTCTTACTACTGTTGCATTGGAGTGTGTTGGGACACATCAAGCCTCGGCACCTGTGAGTGGACCTGGTGTATGGATTGAGTTGTCTCTGAGCGCTGTTACCTTTCTTCTTTTCCATGCTTATCCTTCCACAGCTGCCTCAGAGACTTCTACACCACCATTGCTATAAGCTACTGAGATCCACTCATCCCTCCTCCTTATTTTTGAAATACAACATCAGAGTGACACTGGAACACACAGATATGGATCGTTTGTTGAGCCAACACAGTGTGTATGAAACACCTGACAGACTGTCTAAGATTTCACAGGTATATTCTAAAGACATTACGGTTTTGTCCCCAGATACTATGTGTGCTGCTACCTTTGACAAATTAAAGACATTATCCAGCAAGGAAATCAGGATCTGGTGTGACCTCACTGGTTTACAACAATACAACAACGAATCAATGATTCCCAGAGGGTTGAGAATCAAAAAAATCCCCTCCACATTACATTCAGAATCTTTTCTCATAGAGTGGAATGCGATACTTTCCAAATGCTCACTTGCGCTAATGAGTCTAATTGTCTCACATGAGGAGGCACTGCTCAGAACCATCTCCACTGAAATTCAGTCCATGAAGGAATCCCTTCTTCCAATACAACAGTTGAGCTCTTATGCTACTTAGTTAGAAGACCTTACGGCTCACACAGATAAATTGGAAGCGGAAATCATGGACACCAAGAGACACAAATATCTCTGTGATTTACAAGACTATGAGCAGGGGGCAGTCTACACATACAAAAAAGCAGAGAGGCCGCACTCCATTTTGAAAAACAGACAGAGACGCAGACGCTCACAGACATGTGAGCTTCAGCTCCCTGGATCACTCGGATTCATTATTAGAAGGGTCAGATGTGGCTGGGGCTGGCTCTCCACTTTCACCACGCGCCTCCATGTCATCTGTTTTTTCTAAAGAGGATTCTAGCATCACCCCTTCAAAAAAATCCTCTGTGACCCAGGATTCCAGAGACAGAAAAGGAAAACAAGGAGGGGGACCCGTGGTTCCAAAGACAAACAGAACAAGTTGCCCACAGAAACCACGGGACAAGTAATACTAAGACAGGTAGATAATGAGACAACTTGCAATGTCATTAATGTTGTTAATTTACCGGACAGTCCACTTACCCCCTCTGAGGTTTCTCTGCTTCCCAAAAGACTTTCTTTCGCCCCCCACTTTTCATTTTGATGTCTTTTCTACCATTTTAGATGTTAACAGGTTTTTCCGCAAAATGTTGTTAAAAAAACACTTTTCCACTACTACTGATACACCTGTGTCTTCCCCCCTTGAGGTTCATGACTGCATAGACTCTCTGGCCAACTTTGATTTTCAAAGTCTCAAGGCTAAAGCTATACTAGAGAGCCTGCAGTCTGAATCCTCTGGGGGCATGTACGGCATATCCAAAGATACTACCTATACTGGTGATAAACTTTTTTATCCTGTACATTCCAGAGGGAACTCAGTAGACATTTTCCAACAGGTTGTGGAGAATGAACTCCTGTCTTTGAAAGAAATGATTGACAGTACTGCATCTCAAACGTTTAACAACATCAGTACATATGAAAGACAGGCTCTTGCAGATCTTAAAACCTGCAAAGATATTGTTATTCGAGAGGCAGACAAAGGGGGCGCTATAGTGGTATTTAATGATAATGATTACATAAATGAAGCCTTGCGGCAACTTAATGATTCTTCCATGTACCCCCCCTAAATCTGATCCCACTCCAGTTTTCCTGAGCAAACTCAAACATCTCTTGGACACAGGTGTGGAAATGGGAGTACTGACAAAATAGGTTGCAGAGCCCCTTTAAGTTGAACATCCAGTTGGCCCTGTGTTCCATCACCTCCCCAAAATACACATACCTGAGAGACCTGTAAAAGGTTGTTCAATAGTAGCAGGTATCGTTTCACTCCTAGAGAGATTAGGTGTAGACCAGTATTTGCAACCTTTGGTGACAAGACTGCCGGGCTATATAAAAGACACAGCATCAATCCTAAAGTATATAAATTAAGTACAATGACGTTAAGTCTCTCTATTCATGCATACCACATCATCTTGCTCCTAGATGCACTACAGCATCACTTGTCCAAATATAGCTTTTATGATCCCCAGCTCAAAGAATTCATCATTATGGCTGTCACCTTTTCATTACAACACAATTATTTCTTCTTTCACGATTCCTTCTATGTACAATGATGTGGAGCCTCCATGGGAGCAAAATGTTCTCCTTCATTAGCTAATTTGTACATGGGATGGTAGGAAGAATGTTTTCTTTTTTCACATCTCAATATCTATGCACCCCACATCCATTGGTATGGGCGTTACATAGACAACCTGATCTTAATTTGGGACCACACTGATTCCGCTTTAACTTCTTTTGTGTCATACCTCAACAATAACAGCCCTAATCTTGAATTCTCTTATGTGAGCAATAAGATCATGATTGATTTTCTAGATATCACACTCAGGGGTGACTCTAGCACTGGTCTTATAAATACTGTAACCTTCCGCAATCCTACTGCCGGAAATTCCTTACTTATGGCCTCCAGCTGCCATCCACCCCATACTATTCATTCCATCCCGGTGGGTGAGTTTATTAGAGCTAAGCACAACTGCTCCACCCCGGAAAGTTTTCAGCTAGAATGTTCTAACATCTCAAAACGATTAATTTATAGAGGCTATCAGAAGTGGCAAATGATAAAAGAAAAAAAGGATCCAGAAGGAACCTATGGTCGGACTTTAAAAGCACAACAAACACTGGGAGTATACAAAAATATATTGTATACAAAAAATATATTGAAACAATAATAAATGTTAATATTTTTGTATACTACCAGTGTTTGTTGTGCCTTTAAAGTAAGTAAAGTAGAGACCCTTTTAGCACGTAGCTTATGTTCTTTATCACATATAATGCTTCCTCATTCCCCAGCACCAAATCGATTCGGAAATTGTGGAATGTGTCCTGGAGAAACACGAGTACTGCCGGGCTTCAGGATTACGCACTCTCCATATAGCCATCAATCCAGCCTCCCCAAAAAATTGGGACAGTCGGTCATCAACTACGGTACCCGTTTGTGTCCCTGAGGGGAACCTATCTGCTTTTCGGTCCAGTCTCCCATAACTATCACAGGCGCACCCAGCTTATCCAGGACAAACTCCATTCATTTACACAAAATTTGAGTATTAAAAGGTGGAGGGACATAAACATTAACCAGCACATAGTTTCTGTTCTCTATCTTGCAATATAAAATATACCCCCCCAGTTCATCAGTCTTGATCTGCATACAGATTAACATTATCCCGGATCTGATCAAAATGCTCACCCCCCCCCTAGAATAGGAGATATGAACAGAATGATACTGTATTCGGTAATCACCCCAACCCAGTTGAGGTATAGAGACATTAGTAAGGTGAATCTCTGGCAGGCAGAGCAGTCCCAACCCATACATTTTTGCCACCGAAAGGACTGCAGCTTTTTTCCCCAGGTCTCCCAAACCCCAGACATTCCAGGAGCATATAATTCACTTTTTTTATCTGTATGCAGTTAGCCATTTAACCATTAAGTGTACCAAAAATATATATTATTCAACCTGCCCAAAACTAATTGTATGATTTCTATAAACATTGCGTTTTTTCTTTGTTGACCAATACCTATTCTTCTTATTGTGCTTATTTTTGTGACAGATTATTTCCTATATAAAGAGTGTTTATTCTTCATGCACCACTTCAAAAACCTTTCATGCCAATCATACCATCCAAAACTCTCTTGTACCTCACTCGCCTCCTCTCTAGATTTACATTGGGGGCTTCTAAAATTACCTTACCATGTGTTCACAGTGATAAAAATTATTTCTTTCACATTCAAACCTCCCCCCCCCCCCCCCCCCCCCCAAAAAAAGCCAATAAAAATAGCCAAAAAATAAATAAAATTCCCCAGACCTCTTTATGAAAGGGAACAATATACACATTGTTCCCTCTATCCTAAATGTGACCCCCCATCCCAGCTCCTTAATATTCAAGATTTGTGATGTGCTATGTCCTTAAGTCAATTATGCTGCTGATTATACTCCTGATTTCTGTCTTCAAAATAATACATTCCGGTTCAACTATAATCTCCCCTTATGGGTTGCCAACCACCCCGCCACTCTTCCCCAAACTTAGCCCATTTTTGCAGTTCAGGTGAAAAGTCTGGGTATATGGATATCCTAACGCCATTGTAGAGGATGTTACCCATTTCTCTGGCCTTGTGAAATATAGTCACTCTATCCTTATAATGGAACATTCTTACCAGGAGGAATCTTGGGGGGCCTCCTGGTGGAGGAGGTCTGAAGGGCACCCTATGAGCTCTCTCCATTGCAAAAAAGGGTGAAAAAGTGTCCTTTCCAAATAGTTATTTGAACCAATTTTCCAAAAATGCTACAGGGTCTGGGCCCTCACTTCGCTCAGGGAGCACCACAATCCTCACATTTGTTCTTTGCATTCTGTTTTCCATGTCATCCATTTTTATCTCATAGTTAACCATTTGTTCTCTTACAGTTCTTATCACCCACTTAAGGGGATTCAGGTCATCCTCCACTAGGCTAACTGGAAGTCCTTAGAGAAGAGATCCATGAGGTGGGGCACAGAGTAGAAACACTGGAAAACAGTCAAGAGGCAATAATACAAACAGTTACGGACATACAAGATACAACAAATTATCACGAAGATCTCTTAAACTCATTTAGGGACCAACTGGACAATTACGAGAATAGGGAGCGCAGGCAGAATATCCGGATGAAGGGATTACCGGAAGCAATACAGAGGACTGAGCTGCTCCCTATAATCCAACAAATATTCCGTCAAATAATGGGCGACGAGGCTCCTGAACCTATTGAAGTAGACAGAGTGCATCGTGTCCCTTCCTATGTTAAACCAAATGTGGAAAGACCAAGAGACATAATATGTAAACTGCACAAATTTACAGTGAAGGAAGCCATAATGAAAAGTGCCCGCAGAAAAGTTGAAATTGTCCACGATGGAATACATATTTCACTATACCCCGATTTAACATACCGAACTCTGATTCAAAGACGCAGTGTTAAACCAATACTGGAAACCCTACGTGCAGCAGAGGTCAAATATCGCTGGGGGTTCCCTGTTAGCCTTACGGCCTCCCGAAACGGAAAAACAGCAACCCTTAGATCCAAAGACGACATGCAGTCGTTTATGGAAACGTTAGAACTGCCCCCAATAGACATTATATACTGGAGAAGAAGTGACTCTGGGAACCCCATACAACGTCCAGAAAAATGGCAGCAAACATCATATAGAAACCAACGTAAAAAAAGATAATGTAGAAGGGAAGGAATAAAGAAGAGGAATGTATTGAACAAGATGATGGACAAAATAGAAATCATTAATTGATGTACCCTAGGAGAGGGGGGGGGTGCGGGGGGGGTTCAGAGGATGGGGGGGGATGAGTAAAGTAGAGGGATGGTAGAGGGGGGTGGGGGGGAGGAGAGAGGGGGGAGAGAGAGGGGGAGAGAGAGGGGGAGAGGGGTAATTACAACTCCACTCTCCCCGTCCTTTTTTTTTTTCCTCCCCCCTCTCCTTCCCACATCCGCTCTCTGTTTAGGAAGAAAGGTGAAGGGAATAGGTATATGTATGACACAATGTTCATTTTAAATATGCAGGTACACACAAGGTGTTATATATATATATAGAAGTGGAAATGTGGATGGATAAATATAAGGTGTGAACACTCACTAAATCTGGGTGTTACTTTTTTTCCTTTCCTTTCTTTCTCTTTTTTTTTTTTTCCCTCCCCCCCCTCTTCCCCCGGGGTGAGTAATGGGTAGATTAAAATAATACACTGAGTTTAGAAATGATGGTACACAGGATACAAGCTATATACAAGAATGGGTAATTCGATGGATAATGGATAGTGAAGGAAATATTTTCCCCCGATTTTAGAAGTTCTTGATAGTTCTCCTTTTTTTTTTTTTTTTTTTGTTGTGTGGGGTGATGGGGGAGGGGAAGGGAGGGGGAAGGGAAGGGGAGAAGAGAAGGGATTTAGGGGGGTAAGTACCCCCTCTTTCCTTTTTTTTTTTTTTTCCTTTCTTGTGTGATCTCCACTTGGGAATTCAAATCACGGTTTATATCTTTGGGAGCACCTTTTTTTTTTTCTTTTTTTTGGTCAGCCACGATAGAGATAGAGAAGAAAAAATGTTAAATATTACTAAGTACATTATTCAAGGGACTTACATATGAAAGAAAGCACTATTTCTTTTGTGTTTTTTTTCTTCTTGGGTTTCCATTTGGGAATCCAAATCACGGTGTATATTTATGACAATTCCCTTTTTATATGTTATAGAGCACACCATTCAAGGGATCCACATTTGAAAGAAAGCACCACCCCTTTTTTTTTTTTTTTTTTGGGTTTCCATTTAGGAATCCAAACCAAGGTTTGTGTCTTTGGCAATCCTCTTTTTTTTCTCTCCTCTCCCCGCCACGATAAGAGGAGGGAGAGGGAGGGAAAGAAAAGAGAGGAAAAGACGTTAAATGTCACAAAGTACACTATTCAAGGGAATCCAAATCACGGTTTATCTTTGGCAACTCTCTTTTTGGTCTTTTTTTTTTTATGATGTATTAATGATATACCAATGTATGCAGGAGAGGAGGTTTAAGAAATGAAAATCTGTTATAAATTATGCTCTCTCCGTCACGATAAAAGAAAGGAAAAAATGTTAAAGTTATAAAGTACACGATTTAAGGGATCCATATATGAAAGAAAACCCCCCCCTTTTTTTTTTTTTTTATTTCACTAGTTGTTTCCCTTTTATTTACCTATCTCCCGTTTCACTCCCCTCCCATTATTGACGTAGAGGGAGGTAATAGATCACTACCATCTTTGGTCAAGGGAGGTATAAGCGGCAAGGGGTGATAGATAGTACAAGAAATTAGTCCCCGCTTTCCCCTGCCCGCCTCCCCCCACATCCCCCCCATAGTTAATTAAAGGGGTCAGTTGGTGGAGGACATTAGGAAACTAAGGAAAAAGGGTAGGAGGGAACTTAATGAAAGGCTTAGAAATAGAGGCCCGGGGGGGGGGGGGGGGAACTAGATAAATGGGACGGGGTAAAGAGGAAATTCACTCAATAGGACAGGTCCGATATATAGGACTTGAAAATCTGCAACATTGCAGAAGGGTAGAGAGGTCGAGAGGGAGGGATTTATCCCTCAAAAGGCCGCTCTTCCAATTAGTAAGCAACCCAAAAGTTTTTTTTTTTTTTTTTTTTTTCCTTTTCATCTTCCTTTTTTTTATTTTATTTTTTATTTATTTATTTATTTATTTTTATTTTTTTTGTTTTGTGTCGTGTGCGATTCCTACCTCTCTCCAACCTTACCTGTGGATGAAGATAGTGAGCAGAGAGGAAAGTTTAGAAGATAAAAAAACTTTGCAATGGCAGCTCCAATAAAAATAATATCATACAATATAAGAGGATTAAAATCAGCCCAGAAAAGAGGTCGCCTATGGCAGGAAATGCGCCATTACGCAGCAGACGTGATCTTCTTACAAGAAACACACTTTTTGAAGGGAGAAACACTAAATATGGGATTAAATGTGTTCAACCAGTGGTTCCATGCTCCATCCCTGATAGCCAGGGCAAGAGGGGTGACAATAACATTCAGAAACACAGGTCCGATAATAGTTATATCCACAAAGATAGACCCTGAAGGTCGTTACCTCTTTGTAAAAGCCAAACTAAATGGCTATAGCTACACCTTTGCCTCAATATATGCACCAAACACAGGAACGGTGAACTTTTTAATAAACACTTTGAAAGTATTGGAAGAATATAAAGAGGGGTTCCTTATTTTAGGGGGAGACTTTAATTTAGTATTAGACCCAAGCATAGACACTTCAACAGGGAAAACCCCCATATCCTTTAAAGCCCTAAAGCGTATAAAACAGTCTTTAAGATCCCTCCATCTGGTAGACGGATGGCGTGTAAAACATGATAAAATAAGAGATTATAGTTACTACTCCAAAACGCATAATATGTATTCGCGCTTAGACCTTTTTCTGGTGGACCAGTTCTACCTGGAAAAGATCAGGTCATGTACGATAGAATCAATTACAATTTCAGATCACGCCCCGATAACAATAACCATATATCCAGCATCAATGGGACATTTGGAACGAACATGGCGACTCAATGAGACCCTATTGGACGACAGTCATATAGTTGAGGCATTAAAAACTAAATTAAAAACCTATTTTGAAATAAACGTGCCTGGCGAAACCACTGATCAGGCCATATGGGAAGCCCATAAGTCAGTGATCAGGGGCGAGTTGATAGCTTATGGATCAAGGAAAAAAAAAGAAAAACAAAAAGAAATAACAGATCTACTGGAAGAGATTAACAATTTGGAAAAAAAACATAAAAAACACCTGGACCCAGCAGATATCAAACGTCTAGAAATGGCACGATACAAGTTGACACAATGTATAGATGGTAAAATTAGAAATAAATCCAGGTACTATGCACATAGGTTTTATGAAGAAGGAAACAAATGTGGCCGACTTCTGGCAAGGCAGCTCAAAAAAAAACAAGACTCTAGGCACGTTCATAAATTAATAGTACAAAACAAAAAGATAGTGGAGACCCAGGCGATAGCAGCAGAGTTTCATAGGTTCTATGAAGCCCTATACAATATCAAGACAGACCCATTAAAGGTCAAGGAAGATCAACGTAGGGAAGAAATCAGGGAATACATAAGAAATTCGGAGATGCCATCATTACCAACAGAGGTGATTGAGAGAATAAGTAGGCCAATTACGGTTGAAGAGGTAACTGGAGTAATAGCCGGTCTGGCAATGGGGAAAAGCCCAGGACCAGATGGCTTCACGAATTCATATTATAAGAAATTTGCCTCACTTTTAGGAACACCAATATGCAACTATTTCAATGCGATCAATACATCAAACCCCCTCACACCAGAAGCTCTATTGGCGTATATCACAGTACTCCCTAAGTCAGGGAAAGACCATCAAAAATGCGCAAGTTATAGACCGATCTCTCTGTTAAATTCAGACACCAAGCTCATAGCAAAAATTCTAGTGCTTAGGTTACAGGACCAGATAACCAAAATAGTTCACCCAGACCAGACGGGATTTATGAAAGGCCGAGAAGCTAGAGACAACACAATTAAGCCCCATACACACGGTCGGACTTTTTCATGGATTCTGTCCGATCGGACAATGTTGTTGAAAAATCAGACCGTGTGTATGCACCATCGGACAGTGTTCGTCGGTTTGTCCGACGGACAAAGTCTTATCTCCTGCTGGAAAGATTTGCCGTCAACCCGGTCCGATCACACCAAACCCGATCGTGTGTACGGTTGTCCGACCAGACAAAGTGCTACGCATGCTCAGATCACATTACAAGACCAAAGCTATTGGCTACTAGCCTCTACGTAGTCCCGTCGTAGGCAACAAACGTCACCACGTTCAGAATGATCAGATTTTCCGACAACTTTGTCCGACCGTGTGTACGCAAAACCAACATCGGACAAAGTACGACGGACATGATCCGACGGACCTGGTCCGCGGATTGTCCGACCGTGTGTATGGGGCTTTAGAGCGCTTCACATCCTACATTGGATGGAAAACGGCCCTGATAAAATACCGAGAATGATAGTTTCAATGGATGCCGAAAAGGCCTTTGACAGGGTGAATTGGGTGTTTATGACAGAGGTTCTAAGAGAGATGAAGGTGGGAGAACGGGTAATGGGATGGATAGCGGCGTTATATGCAGATCCAAGAGCAAGAGTGAAAGTGAATGGCACCCTCTCAAATCACTTTCAAATACATAACGGCACAAGACAGGGGTGCCCCCTGTCGCCTTTATTGTTCGCCATGACATTAGAACCCTTTTTATGTAAAGTAAGAAAGAATATCGAAATCCAAGGGACACGTATTGGAATACAGGAACATAAAGTATCGGCTTATGCGGACGACTTATTATTTTATTTGTCAACACCGCAGACATCACTACCAGCCCTGATGACAGAAGTATCAAGATTTGGAGAACTATTCAATTTCAAGATAAACTTCGAAAAGTCAGTTATTCTTCCTAGCCATGTCCCGTTAGAAATGATGAGGACCCTGAAAGGTTCATACCCATTTATATGGAACAAAAAATCTATTGTATATCTAGGGATACACATAACATCAGATCCCAAATTACTATATGACTTGAACTACAAGGGCTTAATAGAGGGGGTAATAGATGACCTGAGGAAATGGAGAGGAAAGGTATTAACATGGTTTGGAAGGGTGAGCGCAATAAAAATGAGTGTACTGCCCAAAATCCTTTATACCCTATATACAGTCCCAATTCCACTCCCTCAGAGCTTTTTTAGAAACATACAGAGGGCCTTTACATCTTTTGTGTGGAACAACAAACGCCCCAGACTGGCACACAAGATACTATGTAAAGGGAAGCCGGAAGGAGGAATGGGGTTACCAGATGTAAAGTTATACTACAAGGCGATGGCCCTAGTACGCATTTTAAATTGGAGTCATGATCAAACAAATAAAAGATGGGTAACTTTAGAACAAGCAATGGCAGGAAGGAGATTAAAAGGAGTACCATGGATCCCGAAGGTAAATAGAAGCCTCTCAAAATGGATATCACCACTAACTCAAAATACTTTAAAAATCTGGGACCAACTTAACCAATCAGGAGATTATGCCCCTCAGATATCCCCGCTAACACCGATGGAAGGCTTCCCCTGGTTTTTACCAGGAGAAGAAGAGGGATCTATGGGGAACTGGGGGAAAGACGAGGCAATGATATGTGGCAACTTTGCCCCAAATGGAACATTATTACCACTACCAGAACTGGTACGGAAGTTCGGATTGGTTCAAATGGCTGAATGGAGGTACCAGCAATTAAGGTGTTTTTACAATAAAAAAAAAGCCATGTTGAGATCCCTTGACACACTTACCATATTTGAATCCAACTGCGCGAAGTTGACAAAGGGTAGACATCTTCTATCACAAATGTATAAGTTAGTTCTTGGGACTAGGGAAAGCTCAACACCATACTATATTAGAGAGTGGGAAAGGGAACTAGAATATAAATTTACATCGACACAAATTAAAGAGCTAATTGAATCCACCTATTATACATCGAAAAGTGCGCAAACTCAAGAAATGTCATACAAACTTCTAACTAGATGGTATCTGACCCCTGCAAAACTAGCTCAAATATATCAGAAAGTAGACGCAAGGTGTTGGAGGGGATGTGGGCAGAAGGCAACCCTTCCTTATATATGGTGGTCATGCCCCATGATTAGAGGGTTCTGGCAAGAGATTGCACCATGGATTGAGAGACTGTCGAAGGGACATATAGAATTGACGCCACTAAATTTTCTGTTTCATGGGTTAATGAAATCCCGTAGAGTATATACGAACAGCATCACGCCTCACTTAATAAACGCTGCAAAATTGTTAATACCCAGACTATGGAAACAGACTAAATGTCCAAACCTGCTGGACTGGAAGAAGGAAGTGAACATGATAAAGGAAGCTGAAAGATGGATACATAAAATCCATAATAGAAAAGAGAGGTTTGTGCAAGTTTGGACAGACTGGGATATATGCTCAATAGAGATTGAATAAGGAAGAAGTATGGGTGAGACGGGGAGAGAGGTAGGACTCAGCTCCTGTTTTTAATTTATTTTCTCTTTTTTTTATTTTTTATTTTTTTTTTTATAATTTAATTTTTATTTTATTTTTCTTCTCTCTCTCTTTTCCCTTATTTTTTTTTTTTGTTTTTTGTTTGTGCCCTCGCTCTTCCCTTAAGACCCTATGCCCCCCGCTTGCTCTCCACTATCGAACTCCCATACCCGCATATCCACCAATTCTATGGGTGGCCTCCCCCTATCTAACTCTTCCGTATAGGATTCATGGGGGAGGGAAAGAAATGGGTAAACTAGGGGGGAAGGGGGGAAAGAAGGAGGGAGGGATAGAGAGGGAGGGGAGGGGGAAGAGAGAAAAGGGGGGGGGGAATGGCCATTAAAAGCCTCAGTTATTAAAATTAAGGGAGTTAGAGGCACGAAAATTATTGACCACACTTTTCTTTTTTTTTTCTCACTATTTGTATCTTACCGCCCCTTATATGCAAGGGGAAAGGTAAGCTTAAAAGTAGGAATAGGGAGTGGGATAAGGGGTAAATCACAATTAGTATTTAAGAAATGGAAGAGGGAGAAATAGGGGGAGAGAAACGAGAGGAGGGGGAGGAGGGAGGAAGGG
Source organism: Lithobates sylvaticus (assembly GCA_028564925.1). Lineage (NCBI taxonomy): Eukaryota > Metazoa > Chordata > Amphibia > Anura > Ranidae > Lithobates > Lithobates sylvaticus. Next base: position 248,631,804 of record CM053030.1, read on the forward strand.
GAAATTACGAAAGGGGGCAATTTTTTTTTTTTTTTTAATTGCTTTCTCTTTTTTTTTTTCTTTTTTTTTTCTCTGTTTGGGATTATTTTTCTGGGGGTTGCGAAAAGGGGGGAGGGGGGAATACGGAAGGCTGATAAAGACGTTTTCATGTATAAATATGTGTGTCTATGACTAAAATCGAGATGTTAAAAGGAAATGTCAAAAAACTAATAAAGATTTGATAATAAAAAAAAAATAATCTCCCCTTATGGGTTGCCAACCACCCCGCCACTCCTTCAGGAGTGTTAAAAAACAGAGTCTCCCCTAGGGCGGTTACTCACAGTCTCGCTGGATATAGCATTCGAGGCGATTCAGTTCGCAGTTGCAGCGCTATACAAATCATTCATTCATTCATTCATTCAGCATTTCATAAGTTAATTTCAATTATTGTAATTTACGTTTAATTTCCCCAAACTTAGCCCATTTTTGCAGTTCAGGTGAAAAGTCTGGGTATATGGATAACCTAACGCCATTGTAGAGGATGTTACCCATTTCTCTGGCCTTGTGAAATATAGTCACTCTATCCTTATAATGGAACATTCTTACCAGGAGGAATCTTGGGGGGCCTCCTGGTGGAGGAGGTCTGAAGGGCACCCTATGAGCTCTCTCCATTGCAAAAAAGGGTGAAAAAGTGTCCTTTCCAAATAGTTATTTGAACCAATTTTCCAAAAATGCTACAGGGTCTGGGCCCTCGCTTCGCTCAGGGAGCACCACAATCCTCACATTTGTTCTTTGCATTCTGTTTTCCATGTCATCCATTTTTATCTCATAGTTAACCATTTGTTCTCTTACAGTTCTTATCACCCACTTAAGGGGATTCAGGTCATCCTCCACTAGGCTAACTCTCCCCTCAAGGGAGGTAGTCCTTTCAAGCACCTTCATGCTTAACAAAGGACAACTCTTCCCTGATGGTTTTAGGCTAGTCAGACAGTTCACTTAAAGAAAATTTACAAGAATGAATTGCTTGCAGGACCTCCTTTAAGGATGGTTCTGCTTCTGTTGGGGCTCCAGCCCCAGATGGAGACTCTGGGGTACCCTGAATATCGTCCCCTGCAGATTTCCCTCCTGCATGGTTTGCCTCCAATGCTGCTACTGCTTAGCCATGGCCTCGTTGCGGATGCATACTAGCGCTGGATCTATCCTGCTGCATTGGATCTTCTCCCCTCTTTCTTGTCATGATGGGATATTAACCACCTGAGACCCAGTATACGTCATATGACGTCTTTTTGGTCTCAGGGGTATATCTGAATGATGCCTGTAGCTACAGACATCATTCAGATATTGCCGGTTTCAGCCGGCGATTCCCTGCACCATAAGAACGATCATAGCGGCTGTTCCGCCGCTTGATCGTTCTTACGGGCGGCGGGAGGGGACGCCCCCCCCCTCCCGCCGCCCTCCGGTGCTTCTACCGACTCACCGCTTCCATCGGTGAGTCGGACTCGGGATCCGCTGGCACCGGATGATGATCATAGAGATTTCCGGCGGACCAGATGGTCGCCGGAGTCTCTATGATCGTTCGGAGGCCGGGCGCGATGTTATGACGTCACGCCCGGCCTCTGCATTCAAAAAACGGCGCCGCCTCCGCTGGGAAGCGGTGATCGTTTTTTTTTTTTTTTTTATTTTAGGCTTCCCAGCCTAGAGGTGAGATGTGGGGTCTTATTGACCCCATATTTCACTGTAAATAGGTCCGATCATGTAATATTCCTATTACAAGGGATGTTTACATTCCTTGTAATAGGAATAAAAGTAATCAAATATTTTTTTTTTTTTTTTTTAAGTTGTTTTTTTTTAAAGTTGTAAAAAAATAAAGTAAAATGAACAATAAAAAGAAAAAAAAAAAAATTTAAAGTGCCCTGTCCCCGCGAGCTCGTACGCAGAAACGAACGCATACGTAAGTCCAGCCCACATATGAAAACGGTGTTCAAACCACACATGTGAGGTATCGCCGCGAACGTTAGAGCGAGAGCAATAATTCTAGCCCTAGACCTCCTCTGTAACTCAAAATATGTAACCAGTAAAAAATGTTAAAGCGTCGACTATGGGGATTTTTAAATACCAAAGTTTGGCGCCATTCCACAAGCGCATGCAATTTTGAAGCGTGACATGTTGGGTATCTATTTACTCGGTGTATCTTCATCTTTCACATTATGCAAAAAAATTGGGCTAACTTTACTGTTTTGTTTTTTTTTAAAGCAGGAAACTGTTTTTTTTCTGAAAAAAACGCGTTCGAAAAATTGCTGCGCAAATACCGTGTGAGATAAAAAGTTGCAACGACCGCCATTGTATTCTTTAGGGTCTTTGCTAAAAAAACATATATAATGTTTGAGGGTTCTATGTAATTTTCTAGCAAAAAAATGTGGAATTTTACATGTAGGAGAGAAATGTCAGAATTGGCCTGGGTCTCAGGTGGTTAATAGTCCAGCACTTCCTCCCCTACTTGGGAAGGACAACACTTGCTCCTCAGAAAATAGCTGACCCAGGGGAATCTCTTTCCTTTCTTTTTTCCACTGCTATTAGCTGAATGTCAACTAGATGCCACTATAGGGCTAGGTCACCTCTGATGTTTATATTTATAATGCAGGATCAACTCATGTTTGGATATAGGGTCTCTACCCTAGCCTTTCAATGGCCGGTTTGCAGACTGCGTGAGCTCTCCCTCACTTTGCTGCTTGCTGGGGGACATGGGCCATCCACATGTACGCCAAGAGCAGTAACGGAGGTGCAGTTGGGGCCAGAATATCAGCAAGGGCACTGGCGGCTCTCCTCTCTCTCTGGTCCCCCAGTAAGAGTCATGTTCCCCTGGGCTGAAATGGTTGGGGCAGCTAATGCGGCCAAGTAACCACGGGTACAAGCAGTCCCTGTGCTACTGCTTCCCCATCAGTAAGTCACACGTGTCAACACTCTAATGCGGCATACACAGGGAATTCTCTTCGGAAAAAGCTCTGATGGTTTTCCCGTCGGAATTCCGATGGAATTTCGCTCAAACTGTCTTGCCTACACACGGTCACACCAAATTCCGGCGGTCTGTGACACAGCGGCATAAAACACGTTCAACAGCACAATAAAATGGAAGTTTAATGCTTCCGAGCATGCGTTGAATTGTTTCCGAGCATGCGTCGGAATTTTGTGTGTCGGAATTGCATACACACGATCGGAAAATCCAATAGAAAGGTTTTCCGTTGGAAATATTGAAAACAGGTTCTCAATCCAAAGTCCGTCGGAAATTCCGACAGAAAAAGACCGATGGGCATACACACGGTCGGAAAATCCGTTGAAAAGCTCCCATCGGACTGTTTCCATCAGAAATTCTAACCGTGTGTACACGGCATAACACATCCGGTCACGCCCCCCAACTTTTATATTTAGTACGAATTTAGCTGGGATTTTATAAATTTTGCTATGTATGAATCTGCCACAAAATTATTTTAGTGCATTTTTTGCAAAAAAATTATTTGATAAATATTTGTGCAAATATTGTGGTGCCCCAAAAATCAGTAGCATGTTATTTTTATTCTACTGGCCATGTGCTTTCAGAAAATATATGGTTTTGACGGGTCTTTTAACCACCTCCTACTCGCTATATAGACAATTGATTGTGGTTCTGGGATGACATATGATGTTGCCCCACTCTCGTCAGGCGTGCAGTACAGCGATCTGCGGCATGCTGTGTATGTGGGACATGACGCATCCCCGATCTCGGTAAAGAGCCGATGGCACGGCTCTTTACCCATGCAATCAGCAGTGTCCAACCACAGCTGATCACATGTAAACAAGAACTGACAGCATGTGAGGAGAGGAGAGCTGATCAGCGGCATTTCCTCTTAGGGGAGACCTGTACAGATAATCAGGGCATTGATTATTAGTGCCCTAATTGTCAGTGCAACCCCAACAGTGCCCAGCAGTGATGCCAGCCAGTGTCCAGCAGTGATGTCAGTCAGTGCCCAGCAGTGATGTCAGTCAGTGCCCAGCAGTGATGTCAGTCAGTGCCCAGCAGTGGTGCCAATCTCTGCCCATCAGTGATGCCAATCAGTGCTTTTATATTTAGTAGGAATTTAGCAGGATTTTTAAAACTTGCTGTGTTTTTATCTGCTAATAGGGATGGGCGAATGGTTTGGCCCAAGCATGAGTTCAGGCCGAACATTTACCTGTTTGACCATTCGCTGAACATCAGAATTTGCAGGGTGTTTACCGGGTGTTCGCCCCCACAAACACCTTGCAATGCACTGAGCGCTGCACAGTGCATTCAGCACCCTGATTGGGCAAAGCTTTGCCCAATCAGGGTGCAGTGTAAAGAGTTGTTAAAGAGCAGGGACGGGAAGCCGGCTGAGTCGCCCTTAACAACCGATGAGTTGTCAATGGGTTTCCCCGCTGATCGCAGAATAATAAAAAAAAAAAAAAATGGCATATCCATACCAGACCGGACATGCATGGACTTCCTGATGACATCACAACGATGAAACGTACGTCGAGGCATCCTGGTCACGCTGCACACATATAGGAACCTGTGCATATTTCCTGATTCTCCGGAGGTGAAACGCACGCCGATTGCAACACACGGCCGGTTCACAGCACACCTTGCTGGATACGCTTGATACCTCCAGTGCCGCGGCAAGGCACTTTTAAATGTAAGAGGCCATCTGGTTGTTTTATGTACTTTTTTATATGTGTGAATGCAACATTAAAAAACAATATTACGCTATGGCCCTGCTATTTTTATATTTTTTTCTGAGCTTCTGTGGATGATTGACCATTTCCTGGTTCTACACAAGAGTTTTCTCCCATCATAGGCGGCAGTTCCTTAATCTGCCAAAGCTGCACCTGACCTGTCTTTCTAATTAAAGGGGTCATGGTGAGTCGGTGAGTAGGATACCTACTATTTTCCACCTGGTGAAGCAATATTGTCGTTTTTCCTCCTCAAGTGGTGATGGGTTCATATATCCATATATCTCAATACTAAGGACATTTTTCCAAACATAAGGACTCTTTCTTAATTTAACTTTCTTTGTATTATTTATTGTGATATTATGATGCTAGGTATGACATAATTAATCACATCTTGTCACAGAGCACTAGAGCACTTTATATTGGGTTGTTTTCCCCGTACTATAGTTTAATATTTCTTTTATGTTTTATTAACTGTTTACTATCATGGCTGTAATGGCTTAATTAATTATATAGCACTAGAGCACTTTATATTGGGTTTTCCTTGTATCACACTGCCCCCTTACTTCGTACTACCCACTAACTTCACAAAGTCTAATCAGCACTTTGAGGGGAGAAGCTTGTTTGTTAGGTTCACTTTATTATTTAATATTCTATTTAATTTTTTTTTGCGCGGAGTTCACCCTATTAGAGGTGATTAACTTTCATGCAGCCTGGTAGGTCAGGAAAGGGGAGGACGAGCGAGCAGAGTGGATAAACCATACCAGGCCACGTGCCCTCAACATAGGGGGTAATCTAAGCCCCTCATCGCCACAACCGTGGCCAGTGGTTGAGGGTTCTAAGGGCAGAGGGCTTTTGGAATCTGGAAGCCCTCTTTAACAAGTGGGGCCCCCAGATCCTGCCTCCCCCATGTTAATGAGTATCAGATGCATAGTAGCCCTATCCATTCACCAAAAAAGTGTACAAAAAGTAATAAAAACAAGAGACAAATCCTTTATTAAGGGGCAGGGCGCTGTGACATTTCTTATATTTACTAAGGGGCAGGGCCATCTGGCAATGTCATCGGGTAGCTCTGCCCCCTTATGATGTCACATGCCCAGCATTCACCAGTCCGTGATGTCAGAAGGGACAAGACCTCTGGGCAGGGGCGGACTGACCATCGGGCACTGCCTGAGGGCCTGTTCACCAGTAGGGGGCCCCATGACAGCTTCCACTTCAAGCTACCCATCAATCACAGCTAGCTGATGAGTAGATAGGGTCCTGAATCCCTGCTCCCTGCTAAGAGACCTCAGTGTAAACAGACCTCTTGTGATGCGCTCCTCCCCGCCGGCCCCTCCTTTCTTTCCGTCCACCCCAGGTTCTTTTTATATATCTTCACCTCGGACAGACGAGAAGAGAGGAGGGGATGGTGGGGAGGAGTGCATCATGAGAGGTCTGTTAACAGCTGCTTCTTACACTACTTTGCATCTAGGAAGGAAAGTGCAGCAGCTTGTATGCGGTCCTGTGCCCTGCTTTCTTCCCTATGCTCTGATGTGTGCCCCCATGCCCTGCTCTGTGCCCCCATGCCCTGCTGTGTGTCCCAATGCCCTGATGTGTGCCCCTATGCCCTGCTCTGTGTCTCATGCCATGCTGTGTCCAGGATGTGCCCTGTGATGTGTCCCATAAACTAAAGTGTGCCCCATGATATGCCCTACTGTGTGTCCCATGATGTGCTCTTGTGGTGTGCCCCATGATGTGTCCTATTGTGTGCCCCATGCCCTACTATGTGGCCCACTGTGTACCTAGTTCCCTCCTGTGGGCCTTGTGGTGTGTCCTGAGCCCTACTGTATGCCCCAATATGTGCCCTGTACCCTGCTGTGTGCCATATGATGTGCCCTGCTGTGTGCCCTGTAATGCATCATTCAGTGCCCCATAATGTGCTCTGCTGTGTGCACCATACTGTGCCCTATATGTGCCCTCTTCCCCCATGTAATATCCCCCATAATGTGCTCTGCTGTGCCCCATAATGTGCCCTCATGCCCCTATGTAATATACTCTGCTGTACCCCATAATGTGCCCTCCTGCCCCATGTAATTTTCCCTGCTGTGCCCCATAATGTGCCCTGTTAGCCCCCGTAATGTGCCCAGTAATGTGCAAACGGACCCGCCACCAAAGGTATCTATACGCTTACCAGATGGTAGAGCATATAGAGCTCTGTATTGAAAACAGTCAGCTGTACCAGGTTGCTGACTGTTTTCAATACAGAGCTCTATATGCTCTACCATCTGGTAAGCGCATAGATACCTTTGGTGGCGGGTCCGTTTGCACAAATTGCATATACAAGTCACCGTGGTGCATGATTTCAAACTATATCTGGATGCATGCAGGGTCACCATTCATCTGTGGAGTGCAGTGCTATGATTCATCTGTGATCTCCCTATTTTGCCATTACAGGACTTTTTATATAGTGTTTTGGCCAATACCATCGTCATATGAACTTTAACACTATTTATATATGTGTATTATCTCATGTTGCTGATAGTGTATAGATTCATTAATCACGTATATACACAAGCGAATAGATTGGGATAGGTACACACTATCATAATTTGGCACTGCTCATTCTTTTATTATGATTGACGATGGATTTAAATCGGAGGACACAATTTTTTTTAAATTATTTATAATAAAGGAATTTTCAAAAACCTTTTGTTTTTATTACTTTGTGTACACTTTTTTTGGTGAATGGGTATGGCTACTATGTACTGTACATGACTCAATCACATGGGGGGGGGGTATCTGTTGTTAAAGGGGGATTTGACTCTTTTCTTTCCTTTAAAAATTTAGATTTTTTGCTGCAGCATGTTTTATGCATGCTATAGGTGTGCAAATTTTACAGGCACATTAGGGGGGCCCCCATACACTATTGCACTTAAGCATAATTAAAATCACTGCTCCAAAAAAAATGATTGCTTTAAAAAAAAAAAAATGCATTGATACATGTCCCCTAGGGCAATACCCAGACCCCCATAACACTTTTATGGCCAATTACTTACTTACTTGCGCTCGGGTTAGAACATTCCCCCTGTTCGGGAGTTCTGCTGCAAACCAAACAGGGGGTTGTTTGACCCATGTCTATCTGCTAATAATGATTTTAGCGTATTTTTAGCAAAAAATATTGTTTTAATTTGCGTAAATATCGCAGGGCTTTAAAAATCAGTAGCATCTTCTTTTTATTCTACTGGTCATGTGCTTTCATAAAATATATGGTTGGGGTGTCTTTCACCATTTTTGCAAAAAGGCACAATTTGAAAATGTACTAATATTTGTTATTTATTAACTGAATACAGGTTAAGCTTTTATATTTAGTAGAAATTTTGCAGGAATTTTGTAAACTTTTCTGTAATTTTTATCTGCTTATGATGATTTTACTATATTTTTAGTGAAAGACATTTGCACAAATATTGCAGGGCCTTAAAAATCAGTAGTACTTTTTTTTTATTTTACTAGTAATGTGCTTTCAGAAAATATATGGTTCAGGGAGTCTTTTACAAACTCTGAAAGCTGTAAGGGAAAAATAAAAAAGCAAATGGTAAAATTGCAAAATGGTCCGACCAGCTGAGTTTAGAAGTGGAGCACAAGGCCTGGCAGTAAAAGGGTTAAAGATGAACTTCAGACAAACAAGTTTACATAGATATGTGCAGGAGTACTGCCAATTTTCAGGACAGAGGTGCTCTTTGTTAAAAAAAAATTAAAAAAAAAAGAAAAAAAAATTGATAAATTATATTTATTTTTGATACAGTCAGCAGTCAGTGTTCCTGATCACCTCCACACTAGTTATATTATGACACTCTACTCCACTGGTGACAGTATGTCAAAAAATATTGTGGACATTTTTGCCTGCATATTTCTAATACATGATGTGTTTTTTTTTATTTTAGGTGATGTGGATGTTGTGGAAGAAGAATCTCATTTCACAAGTGGAAGTGCCCAGATCCTCATCGGGGAGAGAATGGGGTGCAATCGTGATTTAGAAAATAAAAAGGAAAACAAAATGAAGAATAAAAAAAAGGCAGAATATAAAACACAAAAATTTTAGTTTTCTCGTGTATATTTGCTTTTAAAAAAAAGTTTTAAAGTATTTTAAAAGCCAAATTTTGAAGATGCACACAGTGTGTCAACATGTGCTATCTGCCATTACGGGATATCAATGTATGCGTTTTGTGGGTGCAACCCCTTCCTCGCAACTCAACAAAACACGTCCATTGATCCCCCATGATGGGAGCTAGCACATGTTAACATTAGGCATGGGATCAGGAGGGAAATCCCCAGTTTGAATCACAATTTGTGTGCATCTTCAAAATGTGGCTTTTACAAGGGTGACATCACCCCATATGATGAAGGCAATACCAACACAGTTTGGACATACTAATGACTGATATTGCCTTCAGTTTATCAAAGTTGAACTTTGTAAGTTCCTGAGTTGTGTATGTTATGCTTTGAAACATGCCTGTTTAACCCAAAAAATTATATTTATAATGTGAAAAAAAAGTTTTACACCAAAGATGTTGGTTTGTTCAAAAACCCTTTTCTAACGCACATGTGAATGTGCTTTGAGTAAAATGTTTTCTACTCAACAATGTGTGGCTTCTTCTTTCAATGCTCAATAGCAATTTTTGTAGTAAGTTGGTTTTTGCAGTGACAATGGGGGTTATTTACTAAAGGCAAATCCACTTTGTACTACAAGTGCAGTTTCAGTGCAGTTTCAAGTGCACTTTTGCAGTGCACTTGGAGTGCAAAGTGGATTTTCATTTAGTAAATAACACCCACAGTGCTTTATAATTTGCCACAATCACGCCATATTCGTGACTCCACAAAATTCATTCATGTTTCAGTTTAGGTTCAAAAATGTTTGATAAAATGTTTCTTAAACAGTCTCTGGCATATCAATGGCCCCCCTAATCACAAAGTACTCATACTTCTGTCTTACTTTGCGGGCGCTTTGGAGGGCAAGCCAGGATGGCCAGCTTCAAGCCCCGTCAGGGTTTCTTGTTGAAGTCCGGCCTCAGGCCCAACTGAGGCCACATAGTTCATTGAATTTCTCCTTAAATATTTGTGTAGAATGCAGCACGCAAGGATTATCTGATTAAGTTTATATTCTGCCATGTTGATTGGCGTAAGGAATAGGCAGAACCGACTGGCCATTATCCCAAAAGCGTTCTCCACCACTCTTCTGGCTCTGGCCAGATGGTAATAAACCCTCTGGTCCGGGGTGAGGGTCTTCATGGCTTCAAAACAGTTGACTGGTCAGAACGAACTAACAGAAAGCACTGAAAAACAGAAAGGCCGGAGCTGAAAATTAGAAACAAGCAGACAAGAACGCAATAAAAATCAAATATGTAATAGAAATACGAACCCACAAGCACAAACTGAAGAGCAGTAACGATCGGAAAAGCACGAGGCTGAAAAGCGTGAATCGTCTGTCACCAAACTTCTAATAACATGAGATTAGCAGAAGGAGCCCAAAGGGTGGCGCACTTGGTATTGAATGTGCAAAGTGAGTACTAAAGCGCTGATAGGAGAATAAAAATATTAAAAATGTTTTAGAAAACCAAATAAAATAGATAAGATGACCAAATGATATGCTGCACCATTAAAGTGTGTCCTACACTTAAAAGAATAAGAAAATAAATACTAGAGTATAAATAGTGCGCAATATCAACCTTAGTCTATTTAGATCAGCAGGTGAGGTTAAAAGACAAATGTCATGGTATAATAAAATATATAAGTGCTTGCGAGACAATCCCAGGTGCACTAAAATATATATATAAACTTCAAGTTACAATGAGGTTGTAACCAATTTAATAAATAAATAAATACACAATGTGTTAAAAATAAATACAATGTGTTTTAAATAAATAAAGTGCTTCAAAATGTGAGTAAAAACAAGTATGTGTTATAATGTGTCAAAGAAAGGAAATATCCAGTTTATGCCAGTGATGCATATGGGGATATATAAATTCCAAAAGCCAATATAGGCTTGACCTGATGGATTAGCTAATTAATTGATGAATTAATCTGTAAACGGCCGCCAGTTAAATATTATATTAATCCCATAGGTGATAGCAGTCCATTAAATGAGTTAGATAATTAATGAAATAACTCTTCACATCCACTAATGATATCCGGGACACAATTAGAAATGCTAGAGAAAAAAAAAAAAGAGAGGAAAAAAGAAACTTCCCTTTATGCTGGGAATGTAGGGCTTTTTTCCCTTTGGTTCCTCCTGATATCTTGCTCCGGTATGATATAAAAGAGAAAAAGACACAAACAAAAAACCATTGCGCAGCGCTCTATTCAACCATCAAACAAAGAAGATCTTTTAGGTGGTTGCCTACAGCTATACAACTCACATGTACCCAGTAGGTGTTTGCGCGTTCAAATCCTGCTAATGGTCAGGCTCAGATAGGGGGCTGTCAGCCCTTTCCTCCTCACTGTGCTGTGCTGTGCTTAGCACTGTCACTTGGGCTCCTCCTCCCAACTGTTGGATTGTCACGCAAGCACTTATATATTTTATTATACCATGACATTTGTCTTTTAACCTCACCTGCTGATCTAAATAGACTAAGGTTGATATTGCGCACTATTTATACTCTAGTATTTATTTGCACTTGGTATTGAACTTCCTCTTTCTAGTGCCGTCGTACGTGTTGTACGTCAACGCGTTCTTGACGTTTGCAAATTCCGACCAACTTTGTGTGACCGTGTGTATGCAAGACATATTTGAGCCAACATCCATCAGAAAAAAAAAACATGGATTTTGTTGTCAGAATGTTTGATCGTGTGTACAACGTGTGTAACAGTATATGAAAAGCTGCTAACAAAATGAAGGTCTCCACCGTTATGGAACAAAACATAGTTATTCAGTAATAGTGGAAATATTAGATACAAAAATACCACAGAAAATGATAGTGACAAAAAACAACAAATAAAGGAGCGCTCCCAGCCCCATGGAAGTCAATAGAGCTACAAGTCCAGGAATAGATAGAATCAAAATGCACTTTAATGTAAAGTTAAAAAGCATGACATGCAGGAATGCCCAGCCTGATAACATGTTTCAGGGGCTTGCCCCCTGCCTCAGACCATGCTCTGAGGCAGGGGCAAGCCCCTGAAACATGTTAGCGTGATGACCAGCTTCTCTCCTTTGGTTTGACATGGTTTCAATGCACTCCAAGACTTCCAGTTTTCCCTCACCAGGCGACGTTTGGGTGCTCTTCTGCCAGGTGTATGACATCACATCTGGTTCCGGGACATGTGACTTCCACAGACACACAATCTCAGTGATCCCAGCATCCATAATCAACACACTTCTTCCACTGTCCTGAGGCTCCTGGGTGGTGTAACCTACTTTTGGGTCCGGGATCATGTATCATCCTTAAGCTTTTGGGATTATGTGTTTCTCCTCTCCACTGGCTTGGTGATATATCAGTCTGGGCATTCCTGAATGTCATGCTTTTTAACATATCCTCTTGGAACCTCAATACGCTTGGTACTTGTATTTTTTTTTAGGAAATGTTGGTGACCTGTCCTTTGCTCTCAAAATGTCCCTCTTTTGGAACAGCTTTAGGAGTTCAGTTCCTCTTTAAATCAGCCGTGTTTAATTTATGATTATGAACTTTGCAAGCAGTCAGCTGTAGGGAAAGAAAAACATATTAAGAATAAAATTATGGGCATAGAACCAATAGATTCAGCAATGTGAAGATTTATTGCTAGCTTAGATATATTACTAGGTGCATATATTTATGCATTATTGTTTCATTCAGTAAATATATATATAATAACTTCAGTAATTAATTTCTGAGAATGCTGTATTTGATTTCAGCAGCTTTGTAACATTTTACTCTAATGTATCACAAAGGAAAACACATTAGATAATGATAAAATATTCACTAGTTTTCAATTCTGACTTGTGTCATTGATGCCAATGATAATTATGAAGATTTGAAATAAACCATTAATAGATATTGCTTTTTTATGGAGCCAGATAGAAGCTTTTAGATGCCATATATTTCTATAAAGGTTATTTATGACTTTTAAATAATGCTAATGGACAGACAAAGTTGGACGAATTCTGGTAAATGAAGCTATACAGTGTCCTGGCTTTTATACTAATTGTGGCAGAATGGTTAGCATAATACATTTAACTTCTAGCTCTTATTTCATTTAAGCACATTAAAGATAAACTATGCAATTAATTTAATTGACATAACATTGAGGTGTATTTTTATAGTCTGCAATATCATTCAACTTGTGATGTTCATTACTTGACAAACTACACAGTAGTCTTTTACTGCTGAAAGTATATATCCACTGATGTTTTTATCACACGCTATAATTATTTAGAAAACAAATAAAACAATGCATACAATTAAAACATATTGGTAATATATACAGGTGACAATGGTTAATAAAAAATATACCAAAGATGGTGTAATTCCATGGAGACATTAATAATAACAATTTTATTAAACAATAAAAAATATTCACCTGAAATCCTCTGGAGAAATACCATTGTATTTCAACAGATATAAAAAGCCAATGACTCCTAGTATTTCACTCATAAATTAGGTAAAACTAGATAAAGTTTAACTCCAGTCAAAACATTTTAGTTTTTGTGTGAGTATGGGTTAGCACCTCATTTAAGTTTCCACTACTGTTTGTGTCCTGTTTGCAGAGCTTTATATTACACTCCCCATCCTCTTATCATTGGTAAAGGAAGTGAAAGGAATTACTCTAACAGGTTTTGAAAAGCAATAGTGATGCCATTTTTAGTACAGTGGAGAAACATTAAAAGCTGCGTCAACTTTCATTGCTGCCTGCACCACTATTTGGGAGGCTTGATAGGGTGCTATCAGGACAGGAAGTGAAAAGAAATGCCCTCTACTGGAACAAAAGACAATATTAACACCCCACAAACATTCAAACCTATACAGAAAACTAAAATAATTTTGGTTAGATTTTGAGTATAATATTGTTTCTGTTATAAGGATGCTGTCACTGTACACAGTGTTATTCATATATAAATAAGCAAAAGTTGTCCAAACTGTTCACTAACTGTAATACTATTCAATAAAGCAATGTATATTTTATATATGATGGCGTGCCCCCCTGCTGGGATAATGGACTGTTCCTCAGCCTATAGTGGTCTTGATGAAGATAGAGGACCTTAGACTATTGGAGCATAGTGGAGAAGAGGATGCAGGATCCGTAGCAGGACAAAGGTGCCTGCAGGAGGGGAGGATAGGATAATGCAACTGTCTCTCAAGCAATTCAAACTGTCTCTCAAGCAATCCAAACTGTCTCACTGCTTTACTAAAGCTCTGCTATACCTGGGGTAATGCAACTCTCTCTCAAGTAATTCAAACTGTCTCTCAAACAATCCCAACTGTCTCACTGCTTTACTAAAGCTTTGCTATACCTGGGGAAATGCAACTGTCTTTCAAGCAATTCCTTCCCGAATTCATGTGTAGCACCCTGATGTTTAGGCAGGGTTGCTAGTAAATTTACCTGCCAAGTATAGTTGCCTTGGCCAATTTATTGGAGATCAAGTGATTCCACCCTAATTCTGGAATTTCTGCACTTCTCTCTTCTGTCACTAGATGGCCGGGTATCTGGTGGCATTAGATAAGACAAGGGCATTGCAAGGACAGATTAGAAACCGATAAGGTGTCTCAGCCAATGGGCAGGGATCTTCTTGGGTCCCTAGCCCTGCTGGGAGAGCATATTTATTTGGGTGAGGCCAGGTGATCAGGGTTCTGTGCCACCTGGACGGCTGTCTGGGTGGATGTGTGTTATACAGCCCCAGGCTGCTAGGCCAGAGCCTGTGGAATCTGGCTGCTAGGCTGTCTGAGGGCCTATCCAGAAGCAATAACACATGCTAAGAATGTTTGTAGGATAATTGTGAGAGGGGTGGCATTCTCGGGTGAGAATGAGGCCCACTTTCATTCATGTGTGTATGGTTTAGACATGTTATAGGGTGTATTTACACTGCTATGCTGTTCGCAGCTGAGGACAATTAACAACCTTCTTAAGCTTCCCTTATTTACATACTACACTGTATTATCAAAGGGATATGATGAATTTGCATTGCTGTTTATTTTCTCTTTCAGGTGTTCCTGCACCATTGCGTCTTCCTTGGACAAGGAGAGACAGTGACCCAACATGTATAATAATTCTAAATATGTATGCCCTTTATTACTGTATATGTTATATAGATAGTTAGGATATAAGGCTATTGTTGATACATTTTCCCTTAGCTAATGGGTGGTACACCACACGTTAAATTGTATATATGATGTCTGATATTTATCTACCCTGTGTGAATTACCATTCACTCATGTATGTGTTGCACATGTTTATTTCATGTGGTATGCTACATGCATTGTTTGTTATTATTGTTATTCCTACTCATGTTTCCCCACCCATCCCAGTTTTTACCAGTACATTCGCTCTCAGGCTTGAGAGCTCAAATTATTTTTCTGCAAACTCAGAGACGTAGTTTTGTAGGCAGGGTAAGGATGTAGCACCCCGATGTTTAGGCAGGGTTGCTAGTAAAGTATAGTATAGTTGCCTTAGCCAATTGATAGGGGATCAATTGATTCCACCCTAATTCTGGAATTGCTGCACTTCTCTCTTCTGTCACTAGATGGCTGGGTATCTGGTGGCATTATATAAGACAAGGGAATTGCAAGGACAGATTAGGAATAGATGGGGTGTCTCATGTGCAAGGATCTTCTTGGGTCCATTGGCCTGCTGGGAGAGCCTATTTTTTTGGGTGAGGTCAGGTGATTGGGGTTCTGTGTCGCCTGGATGGCTGTCTGGGTGGACGTGTGTTATACTGCTGCTAGGCCAGAGCCTGAGGCCTATCCCAGGGATATCTGGCTGCTAGGATGTCTGAGGGCCTATCCAGAAGCAAGAGAGCAGCGTAGGGTTGGGACTGCTGCTTGCAGTCCAACCAAAGTGACGGTTCTGCCGGCCAGAGAACCTGTCATGGTCGGAGGTAGAGGGGAAGCTGTCACCACTAAGGAACCATCAACCTTGTTACCAGGGACCACCGTGAGTAGCTGAAGCAAGTACCAGAGCAGTATTTTCACCAGCCAGGGATGGTGAAGAACTGGAAAACATCAGCAGGTGTCAAGCCAGGGACCCCGCCAGTGAAGGTGATGCTTGCAGAGCAGTCTTGTGTGCCAAGCCAGGGACCGGTCAGGCCAGTGGGGTGACGCTTGAGGAGTATCTGTGAGTGCCAAGCTAGGGGCCCAGCAGGGATGTGGGTTGACACTTGATGAAGATACTCAGTGAGAAGATTGGAAGAGCTCAGGAGATCTTGTGGCAGTGGATCTGCGGGTCTAAGTGATAAACTGGGAGCTCAGTTGAGTGAAGATCTAAAAAGGAGATTGTGGAGGAAGTGAAAGACTGTTCAAGATTGTTGCCATAGGAGATAGCATGGTGTCCAGCTGGGACGAGAGAGCGCCCCCCTCCTGAACTGTACTAGGCCACATGCCCTCAACATGGGGAGGGTGCTTTGGGGTCTGACCCCAAAGCACCTTGTCCCCATGTTGATGGAGACAAGGGCCTCATCCCCACAAACCTTGCCTGGTGGTTGTGGGGGCATGCTCCCAGATCCTGGCCTCACCCCTGTGTGAATTGGTAATGGGGTACATTGTACACCTACCATTTCACAAAAAAAAAGTGTCAAAAATGGTAAAAAAAAAACAAGAGACAGCTTGGGACAAGTCCTTTATTAAAAAATAAAAAAATAAAAATGTCACGCAATGTAAATTCACGCCGCCCGACGGACTGAACAAAAAGCAACTTCCGCTGACTGACGCTTCTTCTCTGTGACAGGTCTTATATAGCTGAGGGCGGGGCCAACCAGTGATGTAAACAGGGGTGACCCCAGGGGAGGGCTGGCAGCGTTAGGCCTGGGGGGCAAGTCCAGTCAAGTGGCCCATTGAACCACCGAATCAGCTCACCATCCATCTACACCACATTCCCTGTACAGAGAGAGAGGGAGACTGCTCCACATTGCCCCAGAGAGAGAGAGACTGCTTGACATTGCCTGCAGAGAGAGAGACCGCTTTATACTGCCTGCACAGAGAGAGAGAGACCGCTTCACACTGCCTGCACAGAGAGAGAGAGACCGCTTCACACTGCCTGCACAGAGAGAGAGAGACCGCTTCACACTGCCTGCACAAAAAGAGACCGCTTCACACTGCCTGCACAAAAAGAGACCGCTTCACACTGCCTGCACAAAAAGAGACCGCTTCACACTGCCTGCACAAAAAGAGACTGCTTCACACTGCCTGCACAGAGAAGGAGAGACCGCTTCACACTGCCTGCAGAGAGAGAGACCGCTTCACACTGCCTGCAGAGAAGGAGAGACCGCTTCACACTGCCTGCACAGAGAAGGAGAGACCGCTTCACACTGCCTGCAGAGAGAGAGACCGCTTCACACTGCCTGCAGAGAGAGAGACCGCTTCACACTGCCTGCAGAGAGAGAGAGAAAGACCGCTTCACACTGCCTGCAGAGAGAGAAAGACCGCTTCACACTGCCTGCAGAGAGAGAGACCGCTTTACACTGCCTGCAGAGAGAGAGACCGCTTTACACTGCCTGTAGAGAGAGAGACCGCTTCACACTGCCTGCAGAGAGAGAGACTGCTTCACACTGCCTGCAGAGAGAGAGAGAGAGAGATAGACTGCTTCACACTGCCTGCAGAGAGAGAGAGAGAGAGAGAGAGGGAGAGAGAGAGAGAGAGGGGAGAGAGAGAGAGAGTCTGCTTCACACTGCCTGCAGAGAGAGAGACTGCTTCACACTGCCTGCAGGAGAGAGAGACCGCTTCACACTGCCTGCAGAGAGAGAGACCGCTTCACACTGCCTGCAGAGAGAGAGACTGATTCACACTGCCTGCAGAGAGAGAGACTGATTCACACTGCCTGCAGAGAGAGAGAGACCGCTTCACACTGCCTGCAGAGAGAGAGACTGATTCACACTGCCTGCAGAGAGAGAGAGACCGCTTCACACTGCCTGCACAGAGAGAGACTGATTCACACTGCCTGCACAGAGAGAGAGAGACCGCTTCACACTGCCTGCACAGAGATAGAGAGAGACTGCTTCACACTGCCTGCACAGAGATAGAGAGAGACCGCTTCACACTGCCTGCACAGAGAGAGACTGCTTCACAATGCCTGCACAGAGAGAGACCGCTTCACACTGCCTGCACAGAGAGAGACCGCTTCACACTGCCTGCACAGAGAGAGACCGCTTCACACTGCCTGCAGAGAGAGAGACCGCTTCACACTGCCTGCACAGAGATAGAGAGAGACCACTTCACACTGCCTGCACAGAGAGAGAGAGACCGCTTCACACTGCCTGCAGAGAGAGAGACCGCTTCACACTGCCTGCACAGAGATAGAGAGAGAGAGAGAGACTAATTCACAGTGCCTGCACAGAGAGAGACCGCCGCTAAAACAATGGTAAAGAGCCACTAAAACGAGCAGCACTTTACCACTACCGCCCCAGTGTGAAAGTACCCTTAGGTATTAGATGTGCGAACAAAAAGGTGAGAGCCCATCTAATACCTACAGAGAGTAATGGAAATAAGGTGGAGTTCAAAGTGAACCACCGTGCCATTACCTGCAGGGACTGGCATTTAGGGGGTTAAAACAGGCAGGGATTAAATGTGATATCAACTCCTCACTGCCTGTCAAATGCCTCTGAAAAGTGACCTGAGCATGGATCACTTTTCAGAGGAGTGGCAGTGCCTGCTGCAAGTGAATACAAGCCTTTGGGCTCACACTGATGTGCTGCGGTTCGGATGCAGTGCGGGTGTACTGGTTTCCTTAGCTGCAGTCCCTCAGACTTCTTTTAGGTTACACATTTTTGCTGCATTTTCTGAAAGTGCACCAAAGATGCAGCATGCAGGACGTTTTGTGCACTTTCAGAACATGCAGTAAATGTGCAGCCTCTATGGGGCCAGGAGCAACATGCAGGAAGACTGCCAGTACATCAGCACTGCAGCCAAACTGCAGCATGCCAGTGTGAGCCCACATTATACCAGCTAGGAGGGCAAGGTACTACACAGACTGCTAGAAAAAAAAAAACTCTTTGGCTGCAGAGAGGGGGAGGGAGGAGGAGCTCACTTACTTGGATGGTCCCAGACTCCCAGGAGACTCACTGTATTCCAGCCGACTGCTCAGATTGAACTTTCCCGCCCACACATCCTCTTCACAGAGAGCACACGGGCTGCCTGGACTGTGGGCGGGGAAAGAGCAGGTCCAGCCTCTGCCAGCCATTCATGTGGAGGAGGGAGGGACTGCTCCCACAATGCAGTGAGAGCAGCCAGCAGCATCTAGCTAGCCAATCGGCGGCCGGACTACACAGTGCTGGGACAAGGTCATTCGGTGCCCAGGGCAAAGATGGAAAACTGCGCCCCCCCCCCACCATGAAAGCTACAACGCCAGACGATGGGATCTATACTGGCAATTTGTTTTATACTAGTATTGGCGACGATCAGTGACTTGGGCACGGTTCACATTGGGGAAACTTGTCACCCCATTCAGTGCAATGAAACCGTACTAATCGGAGCGACAAGAAAAAGGTTCCTGCACTACTTGGGGGCAACTTCAGAGCAGCTTGCGATGACTTCTATTAAAGAAGTCATTTGCAAGCTGCGCTGATGTTGTGCTGTGCGGCTTCAAAGTCGGGTGACACTGTCTGGGAAGGGGTTAACATCTAGGGGTAATCAAGGGGTTAACTGCGTGCCTAAAAATGTGTAATGTGTGCTGCTTTTTACTACTGATTGTTTTTTTTTTTTTTTTTTTTTTGCTTGTCAACACAGAGCTCTGGGCTGTGATTGGACACAGCTGATCAGCAGCTCCCAGTCATGAATAATTGGCTGGGATCTGCTGACACTCTCTCTGTGTACAATCGCAGAGAAGTAGGTGGGAGGAGCAGGAAACAGGCAGCGACGTGTGGGTACATTCCGGTGCCTGTAGCTACCACCTGCGGTGGGTTAGCAAGTGGTTAATTTGCAATGGTATTGATAATATGCAGCAGGAAGGGGGTAATGCACTATTACTGATGCATTAGTGACCAGTGTCAGTGTTAATTAACCCACTGTTACCAATACCATTGCTAATTAAGTAAACTTCCTCTCTACTGTCATCACCATCCTCATCCTTATCACACTTTTTACTCTCCTTCCATAATCACCATCCTCATCACTTGTCTTTATCATTTTCATCTTCTTTACTGTCATCTTCCATCCTCTGGCATTATTTTTGTCACTTTCCCCCATTACTATACATGATCCCTGCGATCTTTTGTCCTCACCCTCCATTATCATCCTAGTCATAACTTTTATACACTCCTATAATCTATTATTCTCTATACTGTCATCCTCTGCCTTCTCCTTATGATCTTTCTCTCCATTACTTTACAGAGTCTTCACCCTCTTATTCCCTTCCCCCAAGCCCTGGACTCACATGGAGTGATGAGATGAAGCAGCACTCATCTGCTGGGGCCTAGGGCAGGCAGGAGAAGCCACTGGAAGGGCGTTCAGTCGGCAGCTCAGGAAGATGGCACCCCACATTGCTGATTGCCCGGTTGGGTCACTCTGCGCCCATCTCTCAGACTGCAAAGGGTCAGGGGCGGTGACACTCTTCAGGGGACGGAGCCAGCATGGATGGAGAGGGCGGTCACATGTTTCTGGGGATCGGCTTTCTCCAGGGTGATGAAGAACAGGAGAGTGGGTTTGGAGAGAGGGCCCCGCCCCCTCCTCTACTTCACCCTCCCCTAGCTGTTCCCACAGGGGAGAAGGCAGGCACAGGGAGAGCGCACAGCAGAGAAAGCTGCAGCCGGCAGGATTAATTATCACTGCATTTAAGGATACCCCCCACGGAGTTACCACATTGACTCCAGTCATCCATCCCTAAGCTGCTGTGTCCTGGTTTCAGGACAAACTCCACCTGATAGGGAAGTGAGAGGCGGGGCGGGGCTGGTCTCAGGCTTGTTTCCTGGGTACAGGAGCGCACTCAGCACATGTTGTCATTGTCTATTTAGTGCGGCGTTTATTGCGCCCCTCTTCCTCCAGTAAATGGTCCCGCCCAGGGCATCTGTCCCTTCTGCCCACCCCTTGTACCGGCCCTGGGACTACAACTCCCACAATGCAGCAGCATCAAGCTAGCCAATCGGCGGCCGGCCGGACAGTACTACATCTCCCACAATGCAGCACAGGCATTGCAGCATCCAGCTAGCCAATCGGCGGCCGCCGAGGCCGACATCCATAAAAAAAAAAAAAAGACAAACAGCCAGTGGCCGTTTTAAATAATGTAGGCACCGGCCTGGGGGGAAATTTCCACCCTGCCCCCCGGCCCAGCCCGCCCCTGGGTGACCCCACCCCCCCTGACGCCCCATGGCTTTCCCAAATCCAATCCCTATCCAAATCTTGCAGACTTCACCTCCTAGACATTTCTAGAATATGCCCCTTTCTAACCGTTGACACCACTAAGCAACTTATCCACTCCCTTGTTATCTCTTGCCTTGACTATTTTAACTCCCTCCTCCTTGGCCTACCTCTCCGCAAGCTTTCCCTTCTTCAGTCTATCATGAATGCCGCTACCAGACTCATCCACCTTACCAACTGTTCAGTGTCTGCCACTCCTCTCTGTAAATCCCTCCACTGGCTTCTCATTGCCCAATGAATACAATTCAAAACACTAACAATAACATACAAAGCCATTTACAATTCTGCCCAGAGTTACATCACCAATCTTATCTGCAAATATCACCCAAACTGTCCTCTCTGCTCCTCCCAAGACCTTCTGCTCTCTAGCTTCTATGTCTCCTCCTCCCATGCTCATCTCCAGGGCTTCTCCAGAGCCTTTCCCATCCTCTGAAACCCACTACCCCAATCTGTCAGGTTATCTCCTACTCTGTCCACTTTTAGACAATCCCTAAAAAAAACATATCTTTTGGGAGGCCTATCCTGCCTTTAGATAACAACCAAATCTTCTACTTCCCTCGTCAATTCATTCCTCACAGTTACTACCCTTTGTTTCACCAGCCCCTCCCTATTAGATTGTAAGTTTGCAGGAGCAGGGCCCTTTTTTAACCGCTTCAATACAGGGCTTTTAAACACCCTTCCTTACCAGAGCACTTTTTGCGATTCGGCACTGCATCGCTTTAACTAACAATTGCGCGGTCGTGCGACGTTACACCCAAACAAAATTGACGTCCTTTTTTTTCCCACAAATAGAGCTTTCTTTTGGTGGTATTTGATCGCCCCTGCGGTTTTTATTTTTTGCGCTATAAACAAAAGAAGAGCGACAATTTTGAAAAAAAACACAATATTTTTTACTTTTTGCTATAATAAATATCCCATTTTTTTAAAAAAAAAAACATTTTTTTTCCTCAGTTTAGGCCGATACGTATTCTTCTACATATTTTTGGTAAAAAAAATCGCAATAAGCGTATATTGATCGGTTTGCGCAAAAGTTATAGCGTCTACAAAATAGGGGATAGATTTATTGAATTTATTTTTTATTTTTTTTACTAGTAATGGCGGCGATTTGCGATTTTTTTTTCGTGACTGCGACATTGCGGCGGACACTTCGGACACTTTTGACACATTTTTGGAACCATTCACATTTACACAGCGATCGTTGCTATAAAATTGCAATGATTACTGTGTAAATGTGACTGTCAGGGAAGGGGTTAACACTAGAGGGCGCTGGAGGGGTTAATGTGTTCCCTAATCGACGTGATTCTAACTGTAGGGGGAGGGGACTTAAGGGGAGGAGACCGATCATGTGATGCTCTGTACGGGGATCACATGATCGGTCTCCTCCCCGCTGACAGGACGTGGAGCTGTGTGTTTACACACACAGCTCCACGGTCCCGCCCGGTCCCGTTGTTTTAACGGGCAATCGCGGGTGCCCGGCGGACATCGCAGCCGCCGGGCACTCGCACCGGGTCCCGAGCGATGCCGCGGGCGCGCGCGCGCGCCGCCCGCCCCGCGCGCGCGCGCCCCCCAGGCGGCCGGGAACCCGAGGACGTCATATGACGCCCACCCAGGATGGTAGATCCACCTTGTGGGCGTCATATGACTATGGGCGGGTACTGAAGTGGTTAATACAAACGTTTTTTTATTGAAGAAATCATAAAATGGTACAAACACAATGACAATAGGTATTGTATACATCTTATGTCTGAAAGTAGGTATATAATGTCAAATCAAATGACAGAAAACAAACCAAAAAAAAAAACATAAAATAAAGCAGTGAAGCATCTGGGAGAGGTTGTCATAAACAACAAGGTATCTGTAGGCATATGGTCATACAGTACAGGTTTAGGGGAGAGGTAGTATAGCAGCGCATCTTGGATTAAAGAAGCTTAGTGATCATTACAGCGGTTAAGAGTGTGGCAACAGGTTTTGTCTATATGATTTCCAGGGTGACCATCTTTGGTCAAATAAGTGCATCCTGTCATTCAGTGTGTAAAGGGTTCTTTCCATTAACATAATGGTGTCTATCCTGTGAAGGATGGAGGAGGTAGGGACAGTAGGAGCCTTCCAATTTAGGGCAATAGCCCATAGAGTGGCTATGCAAACGGTGTGGATAAGGCATTCTTCTTATCGAATTACACCCGGGATAGGTGCTCCGAGGAGGCCCATAGCGGGTGTAAGTTGTACAAGAGTACCTGCTATTGCTGATGCTATGGCCCTCGCTAAGTTCCAAATGGAGGAAAGTTGGTCGCAGTCCCAAAATGTGTGGATAAAGGTACCAGGAAGCTGACATCCTCTGAAGCATAGCTCAGAGGCTTCAGGGAAGATGGAATGCAGTCTGGATGGGGTGTAATACCATCTGGTCAGTACTTTATATGCTGTTTCCCTGACCGCTAAGGATTTAGAGGCTTTGCGCAAATTGGTCAGCATTGTGTCCCAGTCCTCTGAGTCAAATATTTCGTTGCAATCAGTTTCCCAATTGTGTTTATAAGGGATAACCCCAGGAAATATTTTGGTCAGAGCTGATTTGTAAAGGGAAGAGATAAGACCCTTTCCCCTGGGGGAGTCACGGCAAATCTGTTCGAACATAGTAGGGGGGGAGGAAGGGGAAAGAGCGAAGTGTGTGAGGTAAAAGTGTCTAATTTGCATGTAATGGACATGTTCTCTTAATGGGATCTGTTTTTGTGCTCGTAGCAGGTCGAATGAGGCAAAGGAATTACCGATTTGCAGGTCAGTTAAT
This sequence comes from Lithobates sylvaticus, assembly GCA_028564925.1. Taxonomy (NCBI): domain Eukaryota; kingdom Metazoa; phylum Chordata; class Amphibia; order Anura; family Ranidae; genus Lithobates; species Lithobates sylvaticus. The sequence continues at coordinate 248,655,786 of CM053030.1, forward strand.
GAGACCAAAGAGTTAGAGGTCCACCAGGAAAAACCTTCAGGGTTATTGAAAGCTAAATTAAATAGGGGCTCTCCTATAAAGGAGGAACCTCGGGGAGCGTGAGACACCAGGTCTAATTTGTGTTTGTAACGATACCATAGGATTAGAGAGTGGGCTACTAGGGAGTTGAGGGATATAAGTTTGTGGACTAATCTGGAGGGAGACCAAAGAATAGTAGAGAGCCTATATGGAGAGATGGATTGTGATTCAAAATCTACCCAGGGCACTTTAGAGTTTGGAATATTCCATTGAGCAATCTGGGAAAAGCGGGCAGCTAGGAAATAGAGCCAGAGGTTTGGTAGGCCTAGTCCACCATTTGATTGTGGATTGAATAGGACATGTTTAGAGAATCTTGGCCTTTTGTTCTGCCAGATAAATTTGTTGATATCCTGCTGTAATTTGTCTATGAATGCTTTGGGGATGAGGACAGGTAGGGCTCTAAAAAGAAATAGAAGCTTGGGTAAAAGGGTCATTTTGATTGCCGTGACTCTCCCGAGAAACGAGATGTGGTAAGTGCTCCATAGTTTGAGCATGTTACGGAGACGGGCCACACATGCCGGGTAATTAGCCGCAAAGATAGAGGACCTATGTGGAGTGATATAGATGCCCAAATAGGGAATTTTGTCAGTAGACCATTGCAGGGGGAAGGAGCTCTGGAGGGTCTCGCACTGAGCAGGGGGAATGTTGATTGGTAGTGCAGTGGATTTGGACATGTTAACTGAAAGCCCAGAGGTAGAGGCAAAACGGGATAGTAAGTCAAATAGGTTGGCTAGGGAGATGTGAGGTTGAGTTAGAAAAAGCATAACATCGTCCGCATACATGCATAGATGTGATGTGGAGGTAGCCAAGGGGTAACCCGATATGTCAGGGTGTCCTCTGATAGCAGCGGCCAGGGGTTCTAGGGCTAGAGCGAACAAAAGGGGAGATAGTGGGCATCCCTGGCGGGTGCCCCTGCCCAGTGCGAAAAATCCAGAGCTGCAGCCCGGAATCTTGATCCTTGTTTGTGGATTGTTGTAGAGGGCTTGTATACCCAGCAAAAATTCATCTCTGAAGCCTAGTCTTTGTAGCACTGCGATCAAGTAAGGGCATAGAACGCTGTCAAACGCTTTGTTAATGTCTAAGCTCAAAAGAAGGACTTGTTGTTTACGTATGTTAGCATCCTGGAGGACATTCAGTGTCAGTCGAATATTATCTGTGATGAGTCTATTGGGTATGAAACCAGATTGGTCAGGGGAGGTTAAAGTTTCGATAATGGAAGCTAATCTGTCAGCTAGGGCCCGGCTAAAAATTTTAAGGTCGTTGTTGATGACCGAGATTGGTCTATAGTTTTGGGGGAGGGAGTGGTCTTTCAACGGTTTAGGTAGGAGAGACATGTTGGCTAGGGTCATTTCAGAGGGGAAATGTTCGCCTTTAAGGATCTTGTTAAACATATTAGTGAGGCGTGGAAGTAGTATAGGAGCGTAGTGTTTATAATAACTGGCTGTGAAGCCATCTGGGCCAGGGGCTACAGAGCGTTTGAGGGATTTAACAACGCCCAGTAGTTCTTCTTCTGTGAAGGGAACATTTAAGGATTCGGTTTGTAAGTTGGTCAAGGTGGGGAGGGGTAAGGAGTCTAGCCATTCTCGAGAGGGTTGGGCAGGGTATGCAGGTGGGTGTGAGAGAAGATTGGAATAGAAGTCTTCAAAGATGTTAAGGACCTCTTTGGGGTGGGAAACCATTCTGCCAGAGGAGTTACGAAGTTTATAAACATGTGGGGGACGTAGTGTGTGATTTAATTTACGAGCGAACATGGTGTTGCTGTGGAGAAGAAAGTTGGCTTTGGACCATCTTAAAGACTTTTCGGTTTTTGCAGATAGCAGAGTATCCAGTTCTAATCTTTTGTGGGATACTAGAAGGGCGTTGGCATGTGAAGGGTTGCCTATTTGGGTTTTGTGAAGGGTGTCGAGTTCAGTGGTCAGTGTGAAAATTTGTTGCCACCTCTCTTTGTTTCGTCTTGAAGCTATGCTAATAAGGCGACCACGTATTACGGCCTTATGGGCCATCCACAGGGTGCCAGGGGATATGTCTGGGGTGGCGTTGATAGTAAAGTATTCTTGAAGAGCGGTAGAGATTTCCTGTCGTATTATAGGGTCAGTTAAGAGGGAGTCATTCAATCTCCATGAGTAAGGGGTGTCAGATAGGCCGATAAGAGTGGTGGACAAGGCGACCATGTTATGGTCCGACCAGGGGCAGAGATGGATCTCGGAATGAGTGGAATTGGCTAGTATGATCGGAGTGCAAAAAATATAGTCTAATCTGGCAAAAGAGTTATGGGGGTGGGAGTAAAAGGTGTAGTCCTTTGCTCCCGTGTTATGTGCTCTCCATGCATCCGATAATTGGAACGACTGCAGTGTTTTGGACATTGATTTGGGGAATGCTGAGTTAAGTTGAGAGGAATTGCTCCTGTCTAACAGTGGGTGAGCAACCAGGTTGAAATCTCCCCCAACAAACATGTGTGTTGAGGAGTATTTCTCAAGTATTCTGAAAAAGGTGGAGAAAAAAGTTGCCTGTGAGACATTGGGAGCATAGACATTTGCAATCGTAAGTTCACGCCCAGCTATCCGGCCTTTGATTATCAGAAACCTACTATCAGGATCTTTATAGACCTGCTGCACTTCTAATGGGAGTGAATTGTGTAAGAAGATCGCCACCCCTCTGCACTTAGTGTCAAACAAAGTATAAAAGGCTTACTTGTATGAGTTGTGAAAGCATGTCGGGTGTTTGTCTGTGGCAAAGTGGGTCTCCTGTAGTAATAGAATTTTGGCCCCTAGCTTTTTATAGGTTGTAAACGCTTTCTTCCGCTTGTGAGGAGAATTGAAACCCTGCACATTATGTGTAATGCATGTAATCACCATTTGTGGATGTAGGAGCGTCCAAGGCTCACCTGAGGGGTCCGAGACCCGGGATGTGTAGTGTTGAAATTCTCCATCGCAGGGGGAACAGCTATTTGGGAGAGTTTTAAGCAATAGACACCATCAAAAGCAAAGTAATAAGTTTTACATCTGGGATGCTTCAGCCATCTAAAAAAAAAAAGACATAATAAATAAAAAAAAATAAAAAAACACATTGAAACATAGTGCCAGCAAAGCAAATGTAGGCTGGACTAACATAGGGTCAGGTTGCATATAGCAGAAGCCTGAAACATTGAAGTAAACTTGGTAAGGGGCAAAAGCACCCTTAGCTCCCCAAATCATATCCAGAGTTCAGAGGAAGTTGGGATATGAGAGGAGTGGGGCAGCACGGCAACAACATCCACCGAACTAGCCTGCTGTAAAAAACAAAAAAATAAGCATATATAGTATGTGCATGCCAAAGAGTGCTAGTATCATCTAACAGTCTGAGAACAAACCACCTAATGAGAGCAAGATAAGTCCCGAAAGCAACATCCTGTACAAAAGAAATAAAAATAAAAAATGGTACGGTAGCCAAATTCCCCTTAAAAAAAAAAAAAAAAAAAAGACAAAAAAGAGGATTGAGGGGGATGGTAATAGCGTTGGTAATGTACTTGGTATGACAGCATGACCATTAACGTATGTAGGCACCTGGTCTGGTGGAGGACCAGGGAAGACAGGGACCACATGGTCATACATGTTGGGTTAATAACATGCATGGTTAGGCAGGATGAGGGGGATTGAAATAACAGCAGTTCTGTAATTCGGTAGTACCAAAAAGGGACAGTAGGTGGTGCTCAGACACTAGCAAAGTTAAATCTCGCTCAGAAGTGTAGATAGAACCAGATGAACAAAAATTCAACTGTGACTAAAAAAAAAAAAAATGCCTGTGGTCAGTTCAAAAAGGCGTTTTGGCCAGCTTCATGCCTGTGTCGTCCTTCAGAAGTAGCGGGATCGCGCGCGTGCGTGCCCGCGCAGCTGCGCGATCCCGATGCGCTCGTGTCACCCGGACACAGCGCATCTCGGATCGGCAGGAGGGCTCGGTGATTGGCCCTTCTGATCACATGATGGCCGTGTCGAATCACAGCCGTCATGTGATGTAAGCAAACAGCCGGTTGCTAGGCAATCGGCTCTCCTCTCCCCACACGGAAGTCGTCGGTGAGGAGAGGAGAGCAGATCGCTGCAGCCGGCTGGTGATCAGTGAGTATTAGCTGTTTTTTTTACAGATTTTTACTCACTGATCACCAGTGTAGTGTCCCCACAGTGTAAACACACATGTCCCCACACATGTCCCCAAAACACACATGTCCCCAAATAATAAAAACACATGTCCCTCACATATGTCCCAGTAAAATAACATGTGCCAATGATTATCTGCACACATATGTCCGTGATCACCTGCGCACATCTGTACATGATCATTTGCGTACATATGTCCGTGATCACGCGAACCAATTATTATACACTTAACGGAATTTTTTTTACTAAAAACATGTAGCAGAATACATTTTGGCTTAAATTTATGACAAAATTTGATTTTATTGGATTTCTTTTAAAAAAAGAAAGGAGAAAATATTGTTTTTTTTTCAAAATTTCCGCTATGTTTTCGCTTATATCGCAAAAAATAAAAAACGGAGTCGCGAATAAATACCACCAAACTAAAGCTCTATTTGTGCGAACAAAATGATAAAAATTTCATTTTGGTACAGCATTGCATGACCGCGCAATTGTCACTGAAAGTGCGAGAGCGCTGAAAGCTGAAAATTGGTCTGGGAAGGAAGGGGGCGAAAGTGCCCAGTATTGTAGTGGTTAAATACTTACTGTAATTTTCCATTCCTGATGAACTCCATGGCAGCATTTGAGTAGCTCAGCCCTTGCTCATACCCCATCCTCCCATAAATTTTGAGGCTGAGCCAGAGGCCACATTTCATAGATAGCCTACTCGTGACACTGGGAGATGACCCCTGCTTAGTGTTGTTCAGATTGTTTACTTCATTTCTGTTTTTCCTCACTTGCTTTTAGGACATGGGCTACCAGGGCTATACCTGAGAGGCAGTGCGGAGTGTTTTGTGGTCCCTAATTTGGTTGCTATTTTTTTAACTTTTTTTCCCCTCCCCCTACCCTTAAATCTATAGTGACCAGATTTGGAAGATGGAAACCCTAGTTACATTTATGAATAATCACTGGTTGTTTCTGCCATACTCCTAACTTGCTGGAAGTAAGTACGTCTAAGGCCATGGTAGATTATACAGGTAATCATATCTGTGAAGGATGTATGGTGTCTTATCACTGGTATTTGTGTTTATCTAGAATCAGTTGGATTAACTCATTCTATCTCTTCCCTACTCTCTGGTCCCTTTTTGTATCCCCCCCCCCCCCACAGCCTGAGAGGACCTGACGCTCTCTCCGGACACTATTTGCTTTTGTGAGTAGTTACATTTGAAGGACAGTTTCAACTCCTGGAATGCAGACAAGGTTGTCCTAATTGTCAGAGTTATTCTTTAGGGTAGAAATAATATTCTTCATTTCAACATCCACTGCATTGCAAGAGAGGTAAGGGTTAAGGCAGGTTCACAGGCTGCAACTGCAGACATATATAGGGATAAGAACAACACATAAAGTTACCACCAGAAGACGTTGCACCCCCCAAGGTCACACCCAATCATCATGATTGAGTATACCCTTGTAGGACACAACATCCTCCAACTAATTTCTGATTGGGACATTTTAAACACAGTGATTGAGTCCTGTGAATCTGTTCCTGCAGCTGCAGTATTAACTATGTTTTAGAGTCCCAATCAGAAATTAGTCATAGCAGTGACTGATTCTACAACATGGCCCGAAGTCCTTGTCCTGAGGGTCCAAGCATCCAAGACCAAAGCTGTACTCTCCTATCAGAAGAGGTGCAACCGGATACCCAAATGTTTGTATGGGTGGCACAATTTGAGTAAGACCAGTAAGCAATCTCTCCCCCCAGAAGTGGAGCTCTCTGCTAACTTCTTGTTTGCGGACTCTTTCTCTCTTTAATTCTTTCTGGACTCCAAGCCAGGACTGCAGGAGCAAACCTCTTTGGAGTTAGACACTAACTCTTAAACAGCAGTTTTTTTTAATTTGGCAGACATTTACTCATTTACGCAATCCCAGTTCTTTGCTATCAAATGAAGTTAGCCCTTGGAAAGGACAGTTTCAACTCTTGGAATGCAGACAAGGTTGTCCTACTTGTCAAAGTTATTCTTTAGGGTAGAAATAAAATTCTTCATTTCAACATCCACTGCATTGGAAGAGAGGCAAGGGTTAGGGCAGGTTCACAGGCTGCAACTGCAGACATATAAAGGTGTAGCGTCAGGCTCCTGAAGAGCATGCGCTATATGTTTTGTAAATTGAATGTGCCTAGAACCATAGTTGTTTTTTAGGGTTAATTGTTCTAAATTATGGTTTCAGTACTAGTTTGGCTGGACTGCATTGTGTTCTGCTTGGCCATAGGTGTCAGTGTAATCTCTGGCAGGCATAGGAACGCAGTCTGGTTGGGCGCTTTGGGTGCCAATCTCTCTCGGAACCAACCAGTGAGAGTGTTGTCTCGCTGTGCACTCTGGGAGAGGGTACTTAAGGTACTGGGGTCACGTGCTTCTGGGTTCTGGTCCAGAAGATCTTTCTGTCTGCTTTGTCCTGGTCCTCCTGACCAGCCCTCAGGGGCCCTCATGGCCTGGGGTGTGGATCCATCCATTTCCGAGTCTCGGGGCTGGCTAGCCTGAGGTGCAGTAACTGGAAGGAGGATTCTAAGGTGGTCCAGTGCCGTCTCGTTTCTGGAGAGGACCAGCAACTGAGAACGCAACCAGGGGAGGACTCTTCAGAAGAGGGCCATGCAAAAAGGCTGGTGCCTCGGTAAGAGCCTGGAAGCTAAGTTGAAAGACACCAGGTGAATCCACACTCGTACGGTATCGCCGGACCAGCTGAAAGATACTGGTACCATACGAGGGTTCTCTAAGTTCATCTATCCTTCAGTTACAACCAAGTCTGTGGCAAAGACTTTTCATTTACAAGTTCTACAGCCAAGTCTGTGGCAGAGACTTTGCTCTATCTGAACCATCTATCGGCTGCTAAATCTAGTGAGAGGAGATTTATCTGATAGCTGTAATATCCAGTTGTGAATGGCTATTCTCTGGATTTCATAGTGTGAGACATTTAGTTTCAAGCAGTTCCAAGAGTACCTGAACTTCCTACCTATACCCTCTATCCCTTTATTGAGAGACTGTGTTTTGTCTACCGTGTTTTGCAAATAAAAATCCCAAAGCGGATCCAGTGTCAGTCTCTACAGTTCTTTGGGGCATCTACCTCGGGAAACCCCTAGATGCACACGAGGCCAAGAAGGTAACAGTAAGCCCAAATTAGACCAGCAGCTCCTTCAGGGGTTAGTGCTACATAGGGATAAGAACAACACATGAAGTTACCACCAGAAGACGTTGCACCCCCCCAAGGACACACCCAATCATCATGATTGAGTATACCCTTGAAGGACACAACATCCTCCAACTTCATTCATTTGGCTAAGTTCATGGAGGCTAGGTCAACCAAATAGGTGATTCCTTATGCTGGAAAACCTCTTATTTATAAGTGCTTAATCTGACATCCTGCAGTGCAGGTAGAAGTGTCCTGGTTGTGGTTTGAACTGAGCAACCCAGTGCTGCAAGGTAGAAGTGCTGACCACTAAGACATTCTGCTGCTCTGTCCTTTTTTTTAATTTTGTACCACTCTTCTAGAGTCAGCTTCTAGCTTAAAACACACTCCTTTGAAAGTGCTAAACATACTTGCATTACAGGTAACTGTAGGATCTTACATTTTAGACATCCTAGCAGCCTTACGAAAAGGAGGTACGAAAACCTGCATATAGATCATCATCATCCTCAAGCCATGTAGTAATTAAAAAAAATAACCTTCCAAATTCAAACTGCAGCTGCTGAAGTTTCCTAAGCTGTCAAAAAAGGCAATGTAAGGCCTCATGCACACTGACGTTTTAAAAAACGGGCTGTAAAGCTAGGTCGGACGCCTGGAAAAAGCAGCCTAAAAAAACTTGACTTTTACCGCATTTTGCATTGGCTTTTTTGCGCGTTTTTTAGCGTCAGCGTTAATTAGCGTTTTTTAAAGAAAAACACATCTCTAATTTCCTATACAGGGATTACAGAGTCCAATCAACTTTTTGCAGCAAAAAAACGCTGCAGCTCAAAAACGCCGGTGCGCGTTTTTGCGCGATTCGCGTTTTTACAGCTCTAGCGCCGCGCCACGGAATGCACTGGTCCTGGGTTTTTTTTTCAGCTAAAAAACGCCTATGCCATTTGCAGCTCAAAAACGCCTATCTGGGCATGAAGCCATAGACTAACATGGACAGGCGTTTTTAAGCTGCAAAAAACGCTCAAAAACGCGGCTGCAAAAACGTTCGTGTGCATGAGGCCTAATAGTTGTTTCTGTTTGCCAGGTATGAAAAACACCTAAAGGGTTAACCACTGCTAAAGGAATACTGACACTGTAGCTTCTCACATCAGAGCATTGTAATTCCAACAGGTGATTAATGAAACAGACCCTGCCATACAGAAAGCAAGCCATGCTAAAACAGTTATTTGTTCAGGATGGAAAAAAAGACAAAGGTAAATGACTGCACCAAACTTTGACAAATGCTACAATTCACACAAATCACCCAGAGCATAGTAATCTCCATATGTTTTTGTTTTGGATATTTATTTTTTTACCCTTTAATACCCTCACATGATCGGAATTCTCGTCGGAAAAAGCTATGATAGTTTTTCTGAAGGAATTCTGCTCAAGCTTGTCTTGCATACACATGGTCACACCAAATTCCGACCGCCAAGAACGTGGTGACGTACAACGCATATGGTGGGACTAGAAAAGAGAAGTTCAATAGCCAATGCGCCACCCTTTGGGCTCTTTCTGCTAATCTTGTGTTTATCTTGTGTTAGTAGAAGTTTGGTTAGAGACGATTTGCGCTTTTCAGACTCGTGCTTTTCAGACTTGTGCTTTTTAGATTGTTATACTGCTGTTCAGTTTGTACTTGTGGGTTTGTATCTGTTTTTCATTGCGTGCAGTCATTTTGTATCTGTTTTTCAGTGCATTCTTGTCCACTCGTTCAGGCCTTGCTGTTCTTCAGTGCGTTCTGTTAGTTCATCCTGACCAGCCGACCGTTTTGAAGCCATGTTGTGCGTATGTGCTCGTCGTAGAGTTTGTGCTGTGCGGGGCTTGGTGTTGGGCTTCTAGCTTTGACCCAAGCCCAGTCCATGAACAGGGTGGGGAGGAGTTCATGGACTAAGAATTGGTTACTCCAGCGTGACCAATTCTCTCATATGCCTTTGCTGCGTGAGATCCAGGATAATAATCCTGATGATTTCAGGAACTTTCTCAAGATAACGGACCCCGTTTTTCACCGTCTGTTGACTTTGGTGACCCCTTATATCAGCAGGCAGGATATCTAAACATGGCATCCCAACAAGAGCAGACAAGCGCCTTGAGGCGATTCAGTTCGCAGTTGTAGCACTATACAAATCGTTCATTCATTCATTCATTCATTCATTCAAGCCATCACTCCGGAGCAGAGGCTAGTCGCCACGTTGTGGTACTTGGTGACTGGGAGAAGCCTGCAGGACCTCAAGTTCTCGATATGCATCTCCTCCCAGGCTCTGGGGATCATTATTCCAGAGACCTGTTCTACCATTATTCAGGTCCTGCAGAAGGACTATATTAAGGTAAGATGTCTCCTTTAACATCACATTCTATGTATTTAATGTATGCTGATGTATTTTATTTCTTTCATCCTTCCCTAATTACCATGATTGTAATATGCTGTGAATGTCCCCTTTGTCCTCATGCATGCTGTAAGCTTTTAATGCTCCTTTTTTGGCCTACATGCAAATTTGCCTTCACTAATCTCCCCAGCATGCTATACTGGGCCCATATACACCTAGCCTAGTCACTTAACAATGTATATTGTCAGCTCCATAGTAGTGCTTTACCCTAAACACCCCCTAAAATGTTTTGAAATGTTATTTTTGTCCTTAAAATCATGCAGAGTGCAAGAGGCTTTTTTCTGGGGGGTCCCAAACTCATTTGGAACCCTCCCTCCACCCAACCGCTAAGTCAACCGATACCAATCCTGCTGACTTTTCCAAACCCATACACACTATACCTACCTCTTTTGTGGTCAGATTTATGGATGAATTCCCCAAAGCATGTAGTGAAAGGGCCTGCCTGAATATTTTCAAATGGTACTGTTTAAAGTTTTTTTCTCCTATGATTATCTTGATAGGTAATTGTAGAATGTAAAAATGTGCTTCCATTTGAACAGTGTGTATTTATATTTTTGTATTATGACACTTCTTACCTGTTCAGTGGGCTGCCAATAGTGTAAGTAAGGAAAAAATAAAGTGTAGCGCTAAGCCTCTATGTAGATGGCCTAACAGACATTAGTGCCAAAAAAAGGGAAGACATATACAGGTAAATGAATCCATGTACATGAAACAGTGATATTGCTATGTATCTAAGCATAAACATAGGTAAATGTGACTCGTCAAAATAAATGATTGTCATACATCTATTGACAAAAAATTACAATCATATGAGTTTCCAATCGTGAAAAAATAATAAAAATAAAAACAGTGACTGAAGTTGTTGAAAGTGCAAGTAGAAAAGTCCCCGGTGCAGTCAGAGTTGAACAATCGTTATGACCACCAAATCCAAGGTTATATGATTACCACTGTTTGCCAGTGTCACTAAGCGATCGTTTTTCTGATCGCTGTATTAGTGTCACTGCTGTCGCTAGGTAACCATTTTTTTTTTTTAGGTAACCGCCATGTTTATATAGGTTCATAAATAGGTTTATAGGTCAGGTACCCCCATATTACAACCTAAATAAAGGTTTTAACCCCCTGATTGCCCCTAGAGTTAACCCTTTCACCAGTGATCACTGTATAACTGTCATGGTGACGCTGGTTAGCCAGTTAGTTATTTCGTTATTTAGGTTCCCCGTCAGGTTTTTATATAGCGTCAGGTACCCCCATATATTACCTAATAAAGGTTTTAACCCCCTGATTGCCCCTAGTTAACCCTTTCACCCCCTTTTGCCAGTGTCACTAAGCGATCGTTTTTCTGATCGCTGCATTAGTGTCGCTAGGTAACCATTTTTTTTTTTTAGGTAACCGCCATGTTTATATAGGAAAGCACCATAGTGTAAGTAAAGAGGGGCTGGCCAAAGTAACACACATTATTTATGCATTCAGCTCTCAATGAAGTGGAGAGGGTTACCTGTCAAAAACATACCCCCCTAAAATATTTTCAAGGGGCCATCAGAGGGGGGAGGAATCTGATAAGTGGACCTTATATTTTTGCCTTTAAACACTCCTTAAAATAAATGTTATACTGATGTTGACGAAGAATGTTTGTGTCTAATCTGCTTGAATTGTTTATGTGCAAAATTACATTTTTTTTTTCTTGTTTGACTCCACAGTTTCATTCAACACCACAGAAATGGCAGACTGTGGCTTCCCACTTTGCCACCTGTTGGGACTTTCCCAACTGTGGAGGGGCAATTGATGGGAAGCACGTTCACATCGTCCCACCACCCCATTTGGGGTCATACTATTATAATTACAAGGGGTTCAATAGTATTGTGTTGATGGCGGCGGTGTCGGCGACATACAAGTTTCTGTATGTGGATGTGGGGAGAAATGGCCAGATGTCGGATGGTGGAGTATTTGCCCGGACTGAGTTCTACCGATGTCTTGAGAGTGGTGGCTTGGGATTTCCACCTTCCGCCACTTGTCTTTGTCGCAGATGAGGAATTCAGTCTGGGTGACTACGTGATGAGGCCATTCCCCCAGAGGACTCTCACCTCAGAGAAGAGGGTTTTTAATTACTGGCTGGCCAGAGCCAGAAGAGTCATGGAGAATATGTTTGGGATCCTGGCCAGCCGGTTCCGCCTGTTTCAAACAGCCATAAATATGGCGGAATACAATCTAAATCACATAATTTTATGTTGCTGCATCCTGCACAATTTTCTTAAAAGACATAATACAAGTTACGGTGCCTCTGTTGGACCTGAGGCCAGACTTTCATAAATTCCAATGACGGCCCTGGAAGCTGGCCATCCTGGCTTGCCCCCCTAAAGCGCCCGTGAAGTGAGAGAAAAATATGTACAATATTTTATGGGTGAAATTTTGAATACATTTTCTCTTTTATCAGAAAAAAATCTGGATTTTCATTTACTGCTTGGGTTTATTTTTGATGTCTCCTAGGTTCTCCTAGTGCACTTATAGTGCCAAGTGGATTGTCCATTATTAAATAACACCCATTGTCACTGTAAACACCAACTTAACGCAAAAACTGAGAAGAAGCCACACATTGTTTAGTATAAAACATTTTATTCCTTGCACATGCACATGTGCATTGTAATACATATTTTTGTTAAAAACCCAAATTCTTGGTTTCATAATAATTTTTTTTGTTTTTTTTAGGGTACATAAACAGGCATGTTTCAAAACATAACATACACTCTGGAACTTACGAAGTTCAACATTGAAAAACTGAAGGCAATATGAGACATAATAGTGCCTAAAATGTGTTGACATTGTCATCATCAGATGGAGTGATGTCACCCCTGTAAAATCCAAATTTGCAACCACTTCCTCTCACCTACTTGAGTTTCGAGGAAGGGGTTGCAGCCACCAAACGTGTACATTGATATCCCCTGATGGCAGATAGCACATGTTCACACTATGTGCATCTTCAAAAATTTTGGGATTTAGATTCTTCCTAGTACATCAATCATGTTCTTCAGTTTTTGTTCAATCTCATTTGTTTTTTTTCCTTTATACAGTCTAAATCCCGACTACAAAACATTATGTCCTGGATTAGCCTTTGGGCACTGTCACTGGTGAAATGATGTGATTGTTCTTCCACAACCTGTACATCACCTAAAAAATAAAATACACACCATGTATTATAAATATGCAGGCAATACCTCTATTACCTGAATCTGTGGTGTCAGACACTGACCTGTTTTGGTGACAATCTCAACCACCTTTCCTTCCTCCACATCCTCATCTTGTGGTGTCCTCTGTTCCCCTTCTTCGGGAGGTGGGGGGGTCCCTGGTGTCCTCAGACGTCCCAAGTCTTTGCTCCCCTATGAGAATAAAACAAAAGGTATACTAAGCACACCAATATTTGTGGCCAGAAATAGGAATATGAAACATTGCTTGGAAGTGGGGTACAATTGTCTGTTTGGGCAGAGTTCCAAGTTAAAGACATGATTAATTCCCTTAACCAAGCTGGAATACTTACCTTTTTTGGACAAGTTTCACACATGGAGACACTCCAAGTATCCACTGGAGCACCTGTTTGGGACACCCTAAAAAGTTTGTTCTTGTGTCCTACACTAGTGCTCCTGAGTCCAGATATGTAAACAGCTGCTGATTGTCCTCTCCTTACATTACACTGAATCAAGTTTGCAATTCATTCTAGTTTTAAACATATCTAGACAACAATGTCCTAAACTTCTTTTTAGACAAATTATCATGACCGAATGTAGTTAACTCGGTATATGGCAAAAACATTGTATTTAGTTGGCAAACAAACAATGTTTACTACGACCGATTACTGTGCCCACGAACATGAAAGTAGCCATTTTAAACTGTACAACAGTAAAGAAAAGCACATGGCGCAGCAGGAAAGTAATAATAATAATAGGAACACACGACAACTACTTACTTTTTATAAGCACTTTCTTGATCCTTCTGTACTGATCCTGCTCCTTTAACCGCTTCAATACAGGGCTTTTAAACACCCTTCCTTACCAGAGCACTTTTTGCGATTCGGCACTGCGTCGCTTTAACTAACAATTGCGCGGTCGTGCGACGTTACACCCAAACAAAATTGACGTCCTTTTTTTCCCACAAATAGAGCTTTCTTTTGGTGGTATTTGATCGCCCCTGCGGTTTTTATTTTTTGCGCTATAAACAAAAGAAGAGCGACAATTTTGAAAAAAAAACACAATATTTTTTACTTTTTGCTATAATAAATATCCCATTTTTTTAAAAAAAAACAATTTTTTTCCTCAGTTTAGGCCGATACGTATTCTTCTACATATTTTTTGGTTAAAAAAATCGCAATAAGCGTATATTGATCGGTTTGCGCAAAAGTTATAGCGTCTACAAAATAGGGGATAGATTTATTGAATTTATTTTATTTTTTTTTTTTACTAGTAATGGCGGCGATTTGCGATTTTTTTTTCGTGACTGCGACATTGCGGCGGACACTTCGGACACTTTTGACACATTTTTGGAACCATTCACATTTACACAGCGATCGTTGCTATAAAATTGCAATGATTACTGTGTAAATGTGACTGTCAGGGAAGGGGTTAACACTAGAGGGCGCTGGAGGGGTTAATGTGTGTCCCTAATAGGAGTGATTCTAACTGTAGGGGGAGGGGACTTAAGGGGAGGAGACCGATCATGTGATCCTCTGTACTGGGATCACATGATCGGTCTCCTCCCCGCTGACAGGACGTGGGGCTGTGTGTTTACACACACCCCACCACGGTCCCGCCCGGTCCCGTTGTTTTAACGGGCAATCGCGGGTGCCCGGCGGACATCGCGGCCGCCGGGCACTCGCACCGGGTCCCGAGCGATGCCGCGGGCGCGCGCGCGCCCCCCAGGCGGCCGGGAACCCGAGGACGTCATATGACGCCCACCCAGCCAGGATGGTAGATCCACCTTGTGGGCGTCATATGACTATGGGCGGGTATTGAAGTGGTTAATTTGAGGTCTGATCAGCGTTTCCTCAATTGCTCCTTGGATCGTTGTACCCCAAAATTCCAGCGCAGCCTCTTTACTACTTTAGTCATGATCTTGGCCTTTCTCACATTTGGGTTTAGGTACGGCCCATACTTCCCGTCATAGTCGGCCCTCTTCAATATGTCCACCATCTCCACCATCTCTTCAAAGGACATATTTGTGGCCTTAAATCTTCTCCTCCGGGATCGGGACCTTTCTTGCTCCGGGCTTTCTGCCTCATTACTGCTTTTAAGCACCTGCTATGTTATCGCCATGTTGTCTCCCACTGCAAAGAGAGAGAAGGGGTGGGGAATATTCTAGAAAGAACGTCAGGAATGGGAGACGCAGGTGGAGTTTCACACGCGTGTGTTGTACGTACGATCTGTGAGCGGAGGACGAAGTAACAGGGAGCTCCCCTGTCTGTGGCAGTTAAACCACCCCTTTTATAACAATAAACCAAAGAGGAAGGCAGCGCTGGATCAATTGGTGGAATTTGTGAGGCCGGTGATCCCCACGGCAGTCATCCCCTATTTGAAGGCCCTAATTGGTGGCATGAGAAACACTTATAATAGGGAGCACAAGAAGGTCTAGGATTCCCTGAGATCAGGAGCTGCAGCAGATGACATTTATGTACCCAGGCTGTGGTACTATGACAGACTGCATTTTCTGGCAGGTCATACTGAACCCAGGCCAGCACTCTCCAGTCTTCCTTCAAGGCTTCCTTCCCCCCCAGCTGAGGCTTCCGACGCCCAACCTGGGCCTTCCAGGCAGCAACATGTGAAGGAGCCCAGCTTGAGCCAGGTATAGCATTCTTCAAAATATTTCTGTTTGTCAAATTAATGATGTTAAATATATGTTAATTTTGATCACTAATTTCTGATTTCACAAAGTGTTTTACATATCAATAGACAGTAGTGGCCACAAATGTTTGCGACAAGAATGAAAAATGCTGGGGTCAGAATGATAGTCTTTTATATTTCTTAACATTCAATTTGCAACAGTCATGAGATGAAAATTGTGTGTGATTGATGAACCAACAACTAAAACGATGTCCCTTTTTCATATACAGGAAAGGCTCAGCCAGGCCGTGGAAAGTGGCAGCCAGGAGGCCTGCCACAATCCCAGGTCCCACCCCTCCGTCTTCAACCAAAAAGTGACAGGAAGAGGAGTCACATGAAGGAGGCAGCAATTGGCCTATTTCTGAAGGCTACTGCGGACCTCACAACCCCCCACAGTGTTCAAGAGGACTTTGTGTACATTACAGCCTGCAAAATGCTGGCAATGGAGGAGGGCCAACCCCTTTTATGTGAGGAAATCATCTTGCAAGCCCTAAATAAGGGATTGAAGGGCCAACTCAAAAGACAAACAAACATTTGTGAGTTCAACCATGGTCCTCCTCCTCCTCCTCCTCCTCCAGGTCCTCCTCTTCCTCCAGGGCCTACTCCTCCTCCTCCTCCTCCAGGTCCTACTACTCCTCCTCCACCTCCTGCCACACCTCCAACACCAGAGCCACAGCCTGGAAGGAAGCTTCTAAGGAAGACCAGAGAGTGATGGCCTGGGTTCAGTCTGGTCTGGCAAAAGATGCAGGCTGTTGTAGTACCACAGCCTGGGGACAGATATGTCATCTGCTGCTGTTCCTGATCTCTTGTAGTCCTGGACCGGATTGTGCTCACTATTATAAGGACTCCTCATGCCACCAATTTTGACTGTAAAATAGTTGATGTCTGCCCTGAGGTACAAAGGCTTCGCAAATTTCACCAGTTTATCCAGCGTTGCCTTCCTCTTTATTTTGTTATGACCCATAATAAATGGCTATTTTGTTTTCAGAAATACTTGCCTATGTGTTTTACTTCAAAAAGGACAGTTTGTTTGTGAGTAGGCAGGTACATTTCAAAAATACAATGTCAAATTAACAAAGGACACCAAACAACCTCCTTGAGATTTACAAATACAAGATAATAATGGTGTTGTGGAAACGTGACATACAAAAAAAAAAAAGGAGATCACTATAAAATAATTTTCCAAAAAAGAAAAACAACAGGAGATCTTGATTAAAAAAATAACAAAAAAAAAAAAGACTAGAAAATTTAAATCTAAATATTATTATGGAGATATGGCTTCAAAAATAAAGATTATTCATGAGATCACAATAAATAATAAAGAAAGACGTTTGTGATAACTCTATGTGAATATGAGCATCAAAACAACTTTATTCTTCTAGCACTATAAAGAAGAAGAGAATGTGCTGCATTGAAAGATTTAAACATTTTATGTGTGATGAATGTGCCATCCTCATTAAGAATGGTCGTTTTACTAGACTTAGCGGCTCAGTCTCGTACTTGATTCTGAGCATGCATATTTTTTTGAGCATCGGAATTGCATACACACGAACAGAGTTTCTGTTGGAAAAATTGAGAACATGCTCTCAATCTTTTGTTGGCGGAAATTTGGCCAGTAAAAGTCAGATGGAGCATACACACGGTCGCATTTTTCAACCAAAAGCTCTCATCGGTCTTTTGTTGGCCAAAATTTCGATCGTGTGTACGTGGCATAACAGCCCACTCAGCATCTGGAATTTTTGACAGTTAATGGTCTGGTCTTCTTGTTTTAATGAGATGCAAAAATTGTAGAATTGTAGTGAAATTTGCACCATGAAATGTATCTAAACCCAGATTCAACTGAAACCTCAGCTAAGTGAGATGCGTTATTCACTGCTGCTAATCTTTTTTAGTCAAAGCAAAAACTGAAAACATCAATTAAAATATCTACTGCAGTAAATGTTGTTTATCTTGCATTTTCCATCATAAAAATTTCATTAAACGGCTAGCTTAACGGTCTGTAGTGCTAGAACAAAACAAACATACAACTTGACATTGATGTATTTTATGTTGAATATCAAAACTACGGTTAGTTTCTTTTGAAATAATCACATCTTTTTAAAAGAACAAAACAAGGCAAAATGAGTCTTTGAAACTTTACTGTATTTGAAAAAAAAGTTGAAAGGGATTTTGATAAACATAGAATTTCTCATAGCAAGTAATTATTGTTTTCAAATATGTTAAGTCTGGCTTGTAAACCTAGAGTTTACAAATAAATAAAGCTATCTGACATATACAAACTGAAGAGCAAACTAAATTAAGCCTTAACAATATACTAAAGGTAGAATTTGGCAGAATGTACTAAAATAGTAAAGAATTATTAGTACACTTTTACATTTTAATTTAGGAAATTCACAAAATCACCGAAACTCAATCATAAACCTCTAATTTAGAAAAGAAATAAGGAATTAGAAAAACACAAAAATAACTCTTTGTTTTTAAAGGAAATGTTTACTGTAAAGTAGTATATTATTTAAAACATATTTCCATATAATGGTATAAAAGTCATATTCCCTGTTTTCATAATCTCGCTTTTTTCTCTGCACAAAACAATGTAAAACACTGTTTTAAATGATGCATACACAAATTAAATTATAATTTAGCTTTTTAAAAGTCTAAGCAACCCCTAGAAGTTTTTTGTTTGATGTGAGGTGTTATTACTTAAAGTGATTCTAAAGGCATAAGGTTTTTAACTTCTTGCTGACCGCCCACTGTCAAATGACGGCGGGACGGTGTAGCTCTTGTGGCGGGCCGCCGTCATATGACGGCGCTCACTTTTTGGCAACTAGGGGGCGCGCGCGCGCCGCGGGAGGCACGCGCGCGTGCCCGCCGCGTAGCTGGGAAGCCGATGCGCGTGCCCGGCGGCCGCGATGACCGCCAGGCACCCGCGATTGCCCAGTAATTGAGCAGGAAGTGGATATGTGTGTGTAAACACACAGATCCACGTCCTGTCAGAGGAGAGGAGACCGATGGTGTGTCCCTTGTACATAGGGACACCGATCGGTCCCCTCCCCCAGTCAGTCCCCTCCCCCCACAGTTAGAATCACTCATATAGGGAACATATTAACCCCTGCAGCACCCCCTAGTGTTAACCCCTTCTCTGCCAGTCACATTTATACAGTAATCAATGCATTTTTATAGCACGGATCGCTGTATAAATGTGAATGGTCCCAAAAATGTGTCAAAAGTGTCCGATATGTCCGCCGCAATGTCGCAGTCACGATAAAAATCGCGAATCGCCGCCATTACTAGTAAAAAAAAAATAATAATAAAAATGCTATAAATCTTTCCCCTATTTTGTAGACGCTATAACTTTTGTGCAAACCAATCAATAGATGCTTATTGCGATTTTTTTTTACCAAAAATATGTAGAAGAATACGTATCGTTCTAAACTGAGGAAAAAAAATGTTTAAAAAAAAAAAAATTGGATATTTATTATAATAAAAAGTTAAAAAATATTGCGTTTTTTCAAACTTGTCCCTCTCAATTTGTTTATAGCGCAAGAAATAAAAACCGCAGAGGTGATCAAATACCACCAAAATAAAGCTCTATTTGTGGGGGAAAAATGATAAAAATTTTATTTGGGTACAGCATTGCGTGACCGCGCAATTGTCATTCAAAATGCGACAGCGCTGAAAGCTGAAAAAATGGCTTGGTCAGGAAGGAGGTGTTCGTACCTGGTAGGCAAGTGGTTAACCTCAACGCATTCTATGCATTAAGAAAAAAAACAGCGCTTTGTGGGCACTTTTAATCCTTTATTTTGCCACTAGCAGGGGTTAAAAGCACCCCACTAGTGCTCGAAAAACGCTGGTGAAGCGCTGCTAGTTTAAGCGGCGCTTTACGAGCATTTTTCGGGCGCTGGAAGTGTGAAAGGGCTCTTAAAGCACTTGGGTTTTCACATTAGGATTGCAGATGAGGCTTCTTTCAAGCGCTTTACAGGCGCTTTTTTTAACGCTAAAGCGCTTGAAAAATGCCTGAAAAACGCCCCAGTGTGAAAGGGGTCTTAGGATTTGTGTGTTTACACAAAATCCCATAACTATACATGAAGTTGCCAGGACATGAATTAGGGCAAAATCTCTAGTGAGGACACAAACTGCAATAAATATTTTTAATGGGACAAAATAGAAAACCTTTATATAGGTAGAGAATCTTTGCCAGGATTTTTCTCTCTATGTATCCTCATTTGTGTCACTTTTTGCTGGTCCTTATAGCAGCAAGTGAGGGGTGGTCAAAGAAAATGGAAAAACTGACAGACATTCTATCGCCCTCTATATAAAAAAAAGTGAAATAGGTTGGGCATGCGCTGTGGCCTGAAGCAGCATGGAGTAAGAGGCTTAAAAGAGAAGCTCTGCTCATCTATTATCCTTCACACAGAATGCTGAGTCCCCGCACTCTCACCAGCTACTTTGTGATACTCCATCTGTCATGTCCCCACCATGCAAAAATCCAGATATCTGCTGCAAACTGGAGAAATTCTGGCGGCAGGAGTGGGACCCTCCAGGGCAATATGGTAGAGTTTCTTCCAGTGAGACAGACCTGGCCAGGGCTGACACTGTAAAGGTGCTGGAGGCTATATCCTCTTGTCAGACATCTCTCATAACTAAAATAGAAGAAGTCAAGGTGGATATCTCTCTGATACAGCATGACCTGTAGAAGCTCCAAGATGAGAGCAAAGATTCTGAGGTCCATTTGGGCAGTGTGGAAGATGCCATTCCGCCATTACAGAACACCTCTGCTCAACTATAACTACAGGGAGCAGGGTGCTCAGACCCAGCTGCCTTTTGGAGGCTAAACCTCCACCTCAAGGATCGCCAAGCTCCTTAACCACTTGCCGCCCGCCATATAGCAGAATGACAGCAGCAAAGTGGTTGTGATATCCTGACCGGATGTCATATGACATGACCAGGATAACACAGCTGGTGCACACCCATGGGGGTATCAGTCTGACACACCGCAACTCTGATCGTGGTATGAAGCCTCTGACAGAGGATTCTTACCACGTGATCAGCTGTGACCAATCACAGCTGATCATCGTGTGAACCAGGAAGTGCCTGTAAATGGCTTTCCTCGGCTCACGCTGACAGGGAGAGTCGATCTTAAGCTCTTCTTGTCAGAGTGGGGTCTATGCTGATTAGGGATGAGCCTGAAGTCGAACGTCAAAAAAACCTCAGTTTTTTCGGGAGCAGTGATTTTTTTTAATGCCTAAAGTGAAACAATAAAAATGAAATATTCCTTTAAATATCATGCCTGGGGGGGGGGGGGGGGGGGGGTGTCTATAGTATGCCTGTAAAGTGGCACATTTTCCCGTGTTTAGAACAGTACCACAGCAAAATTACCTTTCTAAAGGAAAAATTGTCATTTAAAACTGATCGCCGCTGTAATGAATTGTCGGGTCTCGGCAATGTAGATAAAAATCATTGAAAAAAAGAGCATGGGTTCCCCCCAGTCCATTACCAGGCTCTTTGGGTCTGGTATGAATATTGAGGGGAACCCCGGGCCAAAATTTTAAAAAAAAATTGCATGGGAGTCCCCCTAAAATTCATACCAGGCCCTTTAGGTCTGATATGGAGATTAAAGGGGAACCCTGCACCAAATAAAAAAAATGGCGTAGGGGTCCCCCCAAAATCCATACCAGACCCTTATCCAAGCACGAAACCTGGCAGGCCGCAGGAAAAGAGGGGGGGACGAGAGAGCGTCCCCCCTCTTGAACCATACTAGGCCACATGCCCTCAACATGGCCTGGTAAGGCTGTCTTTAAAAAAATAATTTGCATTGATACATGTCCCCTGGGGCAGGACCCAGGTCCCCAAACACTTTTTATGACAATAACTTGCATATAAGCCCTTTAAAATTAGCACTTTTGATTTTTCATGTTCGTGTCCCATAGACTTTAACGTGTTTGTGTGTTCTTCCAAATTTTTTGCCTGTTAGGTATATTTTGGTGCGAACCGAACCGGGGGGGTGTTCGGCTCATCCCTAGTGCTGATATTCAGCACATTGATTATCAGCACAGCCCTCATCAAAATGCACCCATCAGCTGCCAATCAGTGCCCAACACCTGCCAGGCTGTCCCCATAATAAACGCCTGTCAGTGCCCACAACAGTGCGATCAGTGCCCACAACAGTGCCAAGCAGTGCCCAAAAAAGTGCCAATCAGTGCTCCATAAGTAATGCCTGTCAGTGTCCCATCAAAGTGCCACTCTGTAATGCCTGTCAGTAGCTCCTCATCAGTGCTGTCTATCCAGTGCCACCTATCAGTGCCCATCAGTGCCGCCTATCAGTGCTGTCAGTGCCGCCTATCAGTGCCCATCAGTTTTTTTAATTGTCGGTCTTTTTTCGTTTATAGCGCGAAAATTTAAAACCACAGATCAAATACCACCAAAAGAAAGCTCTATTTGTGGGAAGAAAATGCTAAAAAAATTGTTTGGGTAGTGTTGCATGACCGTACAACTGTCATTCAAAGTGCGACTGCGCTGAAAGCTAAAAATTGTCCTGGGCAGGAAGGGGGGAAAGTGCCTGGTATGGAAGTGTTAATTACCAAAATCGAGACACCAATTTTATGTATGTTGAGTCACCTTCACCAAGTTGTTTTAATTTTAACTTTGATAATGGAAGTCTTGCTGTGGTGGTGAAACCAGTCATGGTTCCTTTAAAAATACTATACCTCTCGTGGCTTTCTCCTATTTCAATTCCTATTTAAATCCCATTGGCTGTTTCCATCACATGACCTGAAGAAAGGCCACGCCCCGAAATGCGTTGTCACGACAACAGCCTCTAACCTCCTCTCCTTCTCTTGGCTTGCGCTTCACCACTCTGCACTCCAAGCCTCCTTCTGGACCTGTTTTCCCCGAGCGCATGATATCACGCTCGGACTTTTCATCTGCCGCCTCTTGTTAGATGTTGTTCCTGCAGCCCATAGGCTTCCTCTCCTCCACAGCTGCCTCACCGCCTGCCACCAGAGTCCTGGTTTGAAGCATTTGACCCTTCATCTGGCTTGTGTGTAGTACAATGATCTAACACTTGATTACCCTTTCTATATCTGTATAATACCGTTTGTATCCTAAGAAGTTTGTTAAACCTTTGAATAAAAATCTTTTACAAGCAAAACCTTCCTGGATATTGTAAGTGGGACAGTGCACAATAGGAGATCGGGCCTATTTATCCAAGAGTGGTCCGGTGCCGTCTCATCTGAGGAGAGGCCCAGAGGAGCATCCAGGGGAGGATTCTTCAGGAGAAGGCCATGCACGAGGCTTGTTTTTCTGAAGGGGCCTGGAGGCTCAGTTGAAGGACACTTAACGGATCTACACTCATACGGTATCGCCGGACCGGCTGAGAGATACTGGTACCGTATGATAGCTCTCTAAAAAATTTTATGTCCCTCAGTTACATTCAAGTCTGTGGCAGAGACTTTATTCTCAAGTGTTCTACATTCAAGTCTGTGGCAGAGACTTTATTCTCAAGTGTTCTACATTCAAGTCTGTGGCAGAGACTTTAATTTACTTAGCGCCCTGCCGGCTGCTAGGCCTAGTGAGAGGAGGTCTATCCGGGAGTTGTGAGAATCCAGCTGTGAAACAGTTATTCTCTGGATTCCTACAATAAGAGACTTCCTATTTTTGAAGTTCCAAAAGTGCCTGAACTTTCCTCCTAACCCTCTACCCTACGTTAAGAGACTGTGTTATCTTTCAAATAAATAACCCAAAAGGAAGATCAAGTATTTGTTTCTACATTTCTTTGGGCCATCTACCACGGGAAATCCTAGATGGAGATGAGGTCAATAAGGTAACGGTAAGCCCAATAAAACCAGCAGCTCCTTCGGGGGTTAGTGCTACAAGTATATATTTAAAAATTGATCAGTCCTGAAGTAGTGACTGCCGATCTCATTTCTTGAGGCCCTAAATAGCCAGGATGGAACAAATACCCCCAATTGACCCCTTATTGGAAAGTATACAGTCTAAAGTTTAGCAAGAGGCATAGTAAGATTTTTTAAGTTTTAATTTTTTGTCACAATATTTTAGGAAATGAAGACATTTTTATTTTTTCACAAATGTGCCATTTTAACAACATATTTCTCACACACAGCACAGTCATACTTATAATTACACCCCAAAACACATTCTGCTATATTTTCCAAGTATAAGGATGCCTCATATGTTAGTTTTTTTTTTTTTTTTTCACAGTCTAGACTAGGTGTACAGATGGGCTCAAAATCTAAGGAGCAACATTGGACATTCAAGGAGCAAAAATTATGGATAAATTACATATCCAATTTCTTGAATACCTATTACATTTTTGGAGGTCCTCGAGCACCAGGACAGTGGAAACATCCACATAATGATCCCATTTTGGAAAGAAAACACTCCCAGGTATTTTCTGAAAGACATAGTGAGTCTTTTGGAAAATGCAGGAAAGAAAATGAACATGTATTTATTTTTATTATTTTTACACAAAGATGTCAATTAATAACATATTTCTAACACACAGCAAAGGCATACCTAAAATTACACCTCAAAACACATTCTGCTACTTCTCTTGAGAATGGCGATACCACATGTGTGAGACTTTTTACAGCCTAGCCATATAGAGGGGCCCAAAATCTAAGGATGCACCTTTAGGCCCACATTTTGGAGCGTAAACACCCCAAGATATTTTGTGTAGAGTCTTTTGAACACTTAATGATTTTGTCTTTTGGAAAATGCAGAAAGAACGTGAAAATAATTTTTTTCTGCAAAGTTGGCAATGTATTAGGATATTTCTCAACATGCAGCATGGGCATACTTAGAATTACACCCCAAAACACATTCTGCTACTCCTTCCCAGTATGGCAATACATGTGTGAGACTTTTTCACTTTCTGGGCTGATTATATACCAGAAATTGTATCTTGTGTATCACACAGATCAACAAATTGTGTCAAAACCAATGTACTGTAATGGTCACCTCTACATGGGCGGTCAGTTAATATGATGTAGTGTCACATCACCTATAGCATTCTCAGTTCCCTTAAAGAGGAAGTAAACCCTCGTTTACAACTTTAGCTTACAGGTAAGCCTATATTAAGGCTTACCTGTAGCTAACAAGGATATCTCCTAAACCTGCACGGTTTAGGAGATATACCTGTATTTGCATGTGCTGACGTCATGCGGCACATGCGCACTTGCGACAACTGAAGCAACGGCGCTATATGCCGATGCTTTAGTTGTACTATGCCGCTCTCGTGCGCATGCGCGTGACGGCATCGTGACGGCATCGCGGCTCTGGCAAATCACAGCGCTGGAGCCGCGATACCCGGAAGTCACTCCGGGAGAACATGTCGGCGGGTGGAGGGGGAGAAGAGGACCGATGCCCGGGCTTCGATCTCAGGTAAGTGATACATAATTAGCAAGTATGCTATGCATACTAGCTAATTATGCCTTTGTCTTGCAGTTTTTTTTTTTTTTCCGTTTTTTTTAAGAGGGTTTACTTCCTCTTTAAGGCAAGCAAGCTTACCCTACTGGTATGTGGCTGCCTCTAGAAATGCCATATTTACTGGTGTTTCATCTCACAGGAACATAGTCAACAGCCAGAAACGTGGTCAATAAACAGACCAGGGTTAGTATGGGCTACAGGCAGAGGCAAAGCAGCACTGGTGGCGTGGTGATAAGGGGCACTGTAACTGGTGTGGTGGTGATTAGGGACAATATAACTGGTGTGGCAGTGGTCAAGTACACTGTAACTGGTGTGGCAGTGATCAGGAACACTGTAACTAGTGTGGCAGGGATTAAGGACAACATGATCGGTGTGACAATGATTAGGGATGCTGTAAGTGGTTGGTGGTGATTAGGGACACTGGCTGGTACAGCAGTGATTAGAGACACTATGAATGGGTGAGACTTATTAGGGACACTGTGAGTGGGTGGCAGTGATTGTGAACCCTATGGGTGGTGGTGGTAAGGGACACTATCTGGTATGGCTGTGATCAGGGACACCCAGCATGGGAGGTGGTGATTAGGCACACTGAGTGGACTGCGTTGAAAAGGGACATGTGAGTAGACTGTGGTGATTAGGGACACTGTGAGTCGGTGGTGGTGATTAAAGGGGTTGTAAACCCTCATTTTTTTTTATAACAAATATGTCGTACTTACCTCCACTGTGTAGTTTGTTTTGCACAGAGTGGCCCCAAACCTCCTCTTCTGGGGTCCCGCAGGGGTGCTGGTGGCTCCTCCCTGCATCGAGTGTCCATGTTGGAGAAGCGCTCTCCTTGGTGGACACCCGTGCGGGCGCGCTCCCGAGTCTCGCATTCATACAGAATGCAGGACTCGGCCCCACCCTTCGGTGCCGTGTCATTGGATTTGATTGACAGTAGCGGGAGTCAATGGCTGCGCAGCTATCAATCTATCCACTGGGGACACGAGACACCAGCTACAGATGGTGTGCTCATTCCCGGAGAGAGGATGACAGCATCCAGGTAAGTAAAACAGGGGCTCAGGGGCTTCAGCACTAAAAAAGGGTTTTCACCTTAATGCATAGAATGCATTAAGGTGAAAAACCATGAGGGTTTACAACCTCTTCGACACTGAGTGGAATGTGGTGATTCGGAACACTGTAAGTGGGTGGTGGCGATTAGGGACTCTAACTGGTGCAGTGGTGATAAGGGTACTGACTGGCTACACTGGTCTAGTGACATTGTACTACTGTGGTGTTGATCAGAGATAATGGATGTTAGCACTGACATACAGTGATATCAAAGCAACTAGCCATCTTACATGATCACCACTACAGCGGTACAATGTCACCATAGTGGCTATTTTTTTTTTTTTTTGTTTTAATAATTTTTATTGAAAATTTTACAAGAGTAAACAAAAAGGAAAACATAAACTACAGTAAGGTTATGATATTTCATTCATAGTTCAAAATAGGGTCATAAGGGTAGTTTCTAGTACATAATACCATCATTTCTTATATGTTATAGAAATGACTGCAAATAAACTTCAGCAACTATACATAAAGTTGTGAAGTACGAGGATACAATACAACCTATTTAACCATTTGGAGGGCACGCTATATTATAATACAACTATGTTGTAACTTGTACTACGCATATGTGTGTTACAAGGGAAGGATAATAAACAAAGGGAACAGAGACAACTTTCCCAGTCAAAGAGGGAGAAAAAAAAAAAAAACAAGAAGAGAGGGGAGAACATGGGGAAGGGAGGGGGAGGGGAAATAAGTACACCTGTTGACACAAGAAATCTCTAGATAGATTAGCTATTCCTATATCCTTCAAGACCAAGCTAGCCACTTAAATTGGAATGAGGGTATATTGTTTAGGTTACAGGCTATGGCTCTCAGACATACAATGTATATTCACCCTATGAATAACTTCTGATATATCAGGAGAGATGTCACGTTTCCATCTTCTTGTGATCACTAACCGAGGGGCAATCAAAACATGGGTATTTTAGGGGGAACCATTCTATATGTAATATAAGTATAGCTAATTCAGGAGAGGGTTTAGTCATTATACCTGTAACATTAGAGATTAAAATAAATACCACGTTCCAAAAGCTTTGAAGGTTAGACCAGGCCCAAAAATGTGGAGCAGATTACCTACTCTTCCACAGTGGCGCCAGCAAAGGGGTGAATGGTCTGGGTACATTTTTGCAAATCTATATGGAGTAAAATAACCTTTATACAGAATTTTTATCACGTTATCCTAGTGGTCTGTACAGTGAGTGGTGACCAAATTGTGCATAATCGCTGACTGCCAGGCCTCTAGCGTAAAAGTAGCATTCAACTCCTGCTCCCAATTTAGAAATGCAGGGGTTTTAGAGTCTACATTGGAGTATTGAATGTAGTTATAAAACAAGGATATTGTCAGGGCTGGGCTCAGCCCTTCCTTCTCTGAGCTGGCCACTCAGCTGTCGGCTAATTGCTAGCTCCCATCTCTCTCCACAGTTACTCAGCTGTTGATTATCCTGCTCGTCAGTGCTGCCTACTTAAGCCATCCAGTCCAGAAGGGCTCTGCCTTCACCTTGGTCACATCACAAGAAACCATCTCCTGTGTTTCTGTTTAAAAAATGGCTTTGCTGACATCCCTTCTGGCTCCAGATCCTGCTTGCTGTTCCACTACTTTGATCTCTGACTTCTGGCTTGGCTGACTATCCATTCCGGTTACTGAACTTTGGATATGTTTTGACTATGTTTGTTCTTTTTACTTTTATTATTAACCACTTGACCACTGGGCAGTTAAACCCCCTTCCTAACCAGACCAATTTTCAGCTTTCGGTGCTCTCACACTTTGAATGACAATTACTCCGTCATGCAACACTGTACCCAAATTAATTTTGTGTCCTTTTTTTCACACAAACAGAGCTTTCTTTTCGTGGTATTTAATCACCGCTGGGTTTTTTATTTTTTGCGCTATAAATCAAAAAATACTGAAAATTCGGTAAAAAAAAAAAAAAAAATTCTTTGTTTCTATTAAAAATTATTGGCGAGTATTGGCAGAGTATTGGCGAGTATTGGCGAGTATTGGCAGAGTATTGGCAGAGTATTGGCGAGTATTGGCAGAGTATTGGCGAGTATTGGCAAGTATTGGCAGAGTATTACAGTGTTGCACAGTATTGGTAGAGTATTGCACAGTGGTTGCAGAGCATTGCACTGGTGGCAGAGCATTGCACAGTGGTGGCAGAGCATTGCACAGTGGTTGCAGAGCATTGCACAGTGGTTGGTTGCAGAGCATTGCACAGTGGTTGGTTGCAGAGCATTGCACAGTGGTTGGTTGCAGAGCATTGCACAGTGGTGGCAGAGCATTGCAGTGGTTGGTTGCAGAGCATTGCACAGTGGTTGGTGGCAGAGCATTGCACAGTGGTGGCAGAGCATTGCACAGTGGTTGGTTGCAGAGCATTGCACAGTGGTTGGTTGCAGAGCATTGCACAATGGTTGGTGGCAGAGCATTGCACAGCGGTGGCAGAGCATTGCACAGTGGTGGCAGAGCATTGCACAGTGGTGGCAGAGCATTGCACATTGGTTGGTTGCAGAGCATTGCACAGTGGTTGGTTGCAGAGCATTGCACAGTGGTGGCAGTGTATTGACCAGCGCTGTGGGCACTACACATCCAGCCCACATCGCTGGTCTTGTCTCTCCCCCTCTCCGCTTCTCTCCTCTCTGTACCGATCGGTACAGAGAGGAGAGGGAGGAACCGGCGTCATGACGTGACGCCGGTTTGTGTACATGTGATTGCTCCGTCATTTGACGGAGCGATCACGTGGTAAACGGCCGCAATCAGCGGCTGTTTACCATGATCCGTGATGCGCCGGGTCCTCGGGACCCGGCGGTCACGGATGTTCCCGAGTGCGCGCCCCAGGGGGCGCGCGGGAGCAAGTTTCTGGGAGGACGTCCGTAGGACGTCCACTCAGGGAAACCCGACCGCGCTGTAGACGTCTTTCGACTATAGCGCGGTCGGCAGGTGGTTAAACAAGTGTGATTTAACTGTACTGCTGTCTCGGTCTAATTTCATGGTTTTTAAAAGTAGATGAAGGCCATCAATTCAGAAGATACAGTCAATCCACTTGTTGATAATATTTTTTCCAGATTGGACTAGCAAGATCACCGCATGGATCAGTTTGCCATGGCATTACAAATGCTCCTGAGTCACACAGTTCACCTGGAATCTCCCACTGTGGCTGCTCCGGTACAACCTGAGTTGCAGGCCGTCGCTGCTGCTGCGCCAGTCTCTGTGCAGGCACCTGCCTCAAGTTTTACCTCTATAAGAGGTATGTCTGGTTCTGCTTCCCCAGTGATTTGGGAGTGATCCAGTTCAATGCAGAGGGTTTCTCAACCAGGTTAAGATATACTTTGAGCTGCTGCCCCAGGCGTTTCCCATTGAAAGAAGCAAAGTAGGTTTTGTGATATCTTTGCTTTCTGAGAGAGCCTTGACCTGGGCAAACCCTCTATGGGAGACGCAAAAACCTGTTGTCTTGAGTTACCCTGAGTTTGTGGCCTCCTTTAAAAGGGTATTTGACGTTCCCACATGCTCCACTTCTGATGCCAAGTGCCTCATGTCCATCAAAGAGAGTACAAGAACTGTTGCCGACTACGCCATTGAATTCCATACTCTGGCAGCAGAAGTTGCTTGGAACAATGAGGCCCTTTGTGGCCGCTTTTTCTCATGGTCTCTCGGATTCCATCAAGGATAAGATAGCAGCCTGGGATATACCCACTAAGCTGGAGAAGATGATCACATTTGCCATCCTCATTGACTCCAGACTCAGAGAAAGACTCTTTTAAGAGCACTTGCGGAAGCCTCCTGCATGTTAGCCTCAGAACTTTGCAGTCCCACCCGTGCCTTCCTCACCTCCTATGCCTCCTGGTACCGAGTCAGTCAGTAAAGATGAACCCATGCACTTGGGCTTCACGCGTCTCTCTGCGGATGAGAGAACCTTTAGGAGGAGGGAGAGATTGTGCCTTTATTGTGACCAGCAAGGTCACTTTTTGAAGTCTTGTCCTACCCGTCCAGGGAACATCCGAACCTTGAGGTTATGTCATGGACAGACCTTGGGTGGCGTTATTTCGTCCCCATTTATCCAGAAGGATAAGCCCCTGGTTTCGGTCACTCTTTCTTGGGCTGAGTCGTCCATCGAGATACAGGCTCTAATCAACTCTGGGCTGCAGGCCTGTTCATTGATGCTGCCTTTGTATCGAAGCACTTGATTCCGCCGCAGCTGCGTGACACTCCACTTGCCATTGAGGCTCTTGACGGGAGACCTCTACAGCCTGCCCATGTGACTCATGAGACGGTTCCATTGTCCATGGCCCTAGGGGCTCTTCACCATGAGATAATCCAATTCCAAGTTATTTCCTCACCTAAGTTTCCACTGGTTATTGGTTATCCTTGGTTACAGAGGCACAACCCCTCTTTTGATTGGCTCCATGCTGAGGTTCTCTCCTGGTCACCACGATGCAGTGAGACATGCTTCCAGAAGGTAGCCAAGGTTCTGTGCACCTCTTCACTCTCCTCCCTGCTGGAGGAGTACTGCGATTTTAGCAATGTCTTTGACAAAGGTCAAGCCGGTAGTTTGCCTCCACACCGGTCGTATGATTGCACAATTGACCCTCAACCTGGTGCCATACCCCCTCGTGGCTGGGTTTACCCTTTGTCGGTCTTGGAGGATAAGGCCATGGAGGAGTATGTTGCAGATGCACTTTCTCGAGGTTTCATCTGCAAATCCTCGTCTCCTACTGGTGCTGGTTTCTTCTTTGTGAAGAAGAAGAGTGGTGAACTGAGACCTTGTATTGATTATAGGGGTCTCAATCGTTTCACGATTATGAATGCCTATCCAATTCCGTTGATTACAGAGTTATTTGAACGCCTTAAGGGAGAAACGGTTTACACAAAGCTTGATTTGAGAGGGGCATACAATCTCGTGAGGATTAAGGAGGGCAACGAGTGGAAAACTGCATTTAATACCAGAACAGGCCATTATGATTACCTCGTAATGCCTTTTGGCCTTTGTAACGCCCCAGCAATTTTTCAGGAATTTATTAACGATGTCCTCTGAGATTTGTTACAGTTATGTGTGGTGGTTTATCTCAATGATATCCGCATATTTTCCAAGTCCCTGGAGAGCCATCATACAGATGTCTGTCGTGTGCTTCAGAAACTAAAAGAGAACAATCTCTATTGTAAACTGGAGAAGGGCGAGTTCCATAGTGAACAGGTTAAATTCCTGGACTATGTCGTTTCCACTGCTGGTTTTTCGATGGACCCAGAGAAACTTTCGGCAGTCCTACAGTGGCCCCGACCCATGGGTTTACGTCCTCTGCAGCGTTTCCTGGGCTTTGCCAACTATTATCGGAAGTTCATTTGTAACTTCTCGTCTCTGGTCAAGCCCCTGAATGATATGACCAGAAAGGACATTAACCCACAGAGTTGGTCTCCGGAGTCCATTAAGGTCTTTGAGAGTCCCAAGGCTGCCTTTGTTTCTGCTCCTGTGTTGGCACATCCTGATCCTACGTGTGATGAAACTTCCCTACACTCCACTTGAGTTATTTCATCATATACCGCTTCCTCCCAGTCTGAATATAAATATCAGATATTCCAACCACTCCCAAGCCCAAAACAAGACAAGACTTGTTTAGCTGCTGACATGTACTGTTTATTAGAACCATAATACAGTCTTTTTATACAATTTTAACACAAGGGGTTAGATAACGAGGTAGGGCTGGCTCCTGGATACCCCCCTCTCTTCTAGTAACAACTTAGCAGACAATTATATAATTAGCATATTAATTAAGGCAGCCCAGATGACCAGACAGTCCGTCTCCAGAGGTCAATGTGATCAGCTCTTTCAAAGATCATGTATTATTCAGAATTAAACAAACTAAGTATAGTCTTTACATATATCCAATATATATTTTCTCACTCACCCTGTCCAGGGTGAGTGATGGCACAGGGTGGCACAGGGTGACTTAGACATAAGAGGTGCA
The DNA here is from genome assembly GCA_028564925.1 of Lithobates sylvaticus. Classification (NCBI taxonomy): domain Eukaryota; kingdom Metazoa; phylum Chordata; class Amphibia; order Anura; family Ranidae; genus Lithobates; species Lithobates sylvaticus. Next base: position 248,687,931 of record CM053030.1, read on the forward strand.
TGGGGAGCTGAAACAAGCGTTTCCCAACCTTTCCAAGGGATTCTGGGTTCCACAGGCCCTCCTGTAACACTATGTTACCTTTTATCCTTGAGGTTGATGCTTCTGAGACTGGTGCTGGTGCCCTTCTGTCTCAATGTCCTACCTCTGAGAGCGCTATGCATCCTTGTAGCCAATTTTACAAGAAATTGGCACCTGCAGAGTGCAATTACGAGATTGGTGACAGAGAGCTGGTGGCGATCATTTTAGCCCTGAAAGAATGGAGACATCTCCCTGAAGGTACCAATGTGCCAGTTCTCATTCTTACTGACCATGAGAATCTCACATTCTTGTCTGAGGCTAAACGCCTCTCTCCCAGAAGGGCACAATGGGCTCTTTTCTTGTCAAGTTTCAGTTACATTGTCTCATTCTTACTCGGTACTAAGAATGTAAGGGCTGATGCCTTGTCACAACAATTTTCCTCCACTTCCAAGTTGGAGTCGGGTCCGGTTCCTGTGATTCCTCCTGATCGTATTCTGGCTACGATTCGCACCAGTCTCACTTCTCCTTTGGGTGACAAAATTCTTGCTGCTCAGGTCCATGCTCCTCCTGAGAAATCTTGTGACCGCTGCTTTGTCCCAGAGTGTCTCCGTACTGCCGTGCTCCAGACCTACCATTCTTCCAGGGCAGCTGGCCAACTTGTTTGGGCCATTTCCCAACAATTCTGGTGGCCTAGTTTACATGCTGATGTAACTGCCTTTGTAGCTGCCTGTTCCATGTGTGCTCAGAGTAAGACTCCACGACACCTTCCAGGGGGCCTTCTACAACCCATACCCAATGGAGAGAGGCCCTGGACCCACCGGTCTATGGATTTCATTGTTGAGTTACCCAACTCCCAAGGCAACACTGTTATCCTTATGGTGGTTGACCAGTTCTCAAAGATGTGCCATTGTATTCCACTTAAGAAGTTGCCCACTTATAAGGAACTGGCTTTCATTTTTGCTCGGGAGATCTTTCTCTTACATGGGCTACCCAAGGTGATTGTCTTGGACAGGGGTAGTCAGTTTGTTTCCCGGTTCTGGCGAGCCTTTTGTGCACAGTTGGGAATTCAGCTTGCTTTCACCCGCAGTCTAATGGGGCCACAGAATGAGCTAATCAGTCCTTGGAGCAATTCCTATGTTGCTATATTTCTGACCATCATAACAACTGGTCAGACCTATTACAGTCGGCAGAGTTTGCTCACAACAGTGCCTTGAATTCTACTTCCCGATTGTCCCAGTTTATGGCGAATTATGGTTTCCTACCTTCCATGTTGCCTGACTCATTTGTTCTGCAGAGTATTCCGGCATTAGAGGAGCATCTCCCTGGTCTTCGTTTCACGTAAGCACATGTCCAGGAGGCTTTGCGTCATGCTAATGATAGGTACAGACTCCATGCTGACCGCAGACGCCTGCCTGCGACTTCCTACCAGGTTGGAGACAGGGTCTGGCTGTCATCTCGCAACCTCCGACTTCATGTTCCCTCACTGAAGTTCGCACCTTGGTTTATTGTGCCTTTCCGTATTCTTCGCAGGATTAACCCAGTGGCTTACGCATTAGACCTTCCTTATAATATGCATATTTCAAATGTAGGAGAAAAAGAAACCACTGCTCCAATATTTCAAATGTATTTCATGTCTCCTTATTAAAGCGATTGGTCTGCAACCGCTTTACCACCTCGTTGCCACGTCCTCACCCTGTACAGGTTGAGAATCATGAGCAGTATAAAGTACAGTTCATTGTTGACTCCCGTAGGTTCCATGGGCGCATACAGTACCTGGTGCATTGGAAATGGTACAGTCCGGAGGAACGCTCTTGGGTCTCATCCTCAGGCGTACATGCCCCTGTCCTGATTTCCATAGATGTTTTACCCTCAAGCCTGGTGGTCCTCCAAGGGGGAAGGGTCGTTGAGGAGGGGGTACTGTCAGAGCTGGGCTCAGCCCTTCCTTCTCTGAGCTGGATGCTCAGCTGTCGGCTAATTGCCAGCTCCCATCTCTCTCAACAGTTACTCAGCTGTTGATGCTGCTCGTAAGTCCAGACTACTTAAGCCGTCCAGTCCAGAGGGGCTCTGCCTTCACCTTGGTCACATCACAAGAAACCATTTCCTGCGTTCCTGTTTAAAAATTGGCTTTGCTGACATCCCTTCTGGCTCCAGATCCTGCTTGCTGTTCCACTACTTTGATCCCAGACTTCTGGCTTGGCTGACAATCCGTTCCAGTTACTGAACTTTGGCTATGTTTTGACTACAGAAATATGGCAATAGTCTAAAAAAAGTCCTTTATAATAAAAAGTCTTTGTAGTATTGCAGCAGTGCTTATGTCCTTATTCCACCAAGGACATGACGGTAAATAATCAACAAATAAACTAAATAATTATGGTCTGGTAAATAAATAACAAGTAGTCCCTTGTGTGCAATAGTAGAACCTTCCACCGAATAGGGGATGCACTCACCAGAACATAGATTAAAACAGGCCCTTCAATAAATCTTTCAGTGTCACCGCTCCTCCACTGTCTGTCTCCTTTCAGCAGTATAGTATTCAAATTCCCCTCATAAGGAAAAAAAGGGTTGCATATACCGTAGTACAGTTTTGGAACAAAAGATTTTATTGAAAATATAGGCCCCCTCCCCCTAGTACAGAATGCGTACCATCAATAAACAAAAGAAGCATTTAAAATCCACTGTGCCTGACAATGTGCAGCATCCGCCGGAACTAGCGTCTCCTCGCCGCTGTATAGAACAGCGTTCTATTTCCTGGTGCTTGGTTCCTCTTGGAGCGCACGTTGAGGCGCAAAACGTCACTTCCGGTTGTAGATCACGACCTGACGCGTTTCGTCATATCCTGACTTTGTCTGAGAGCGTGACCTACAAACCGGAAACCAGCCTTTATTTATGTCTCGGTAATGGATGCACCAATCCAGACACTGTATGTTTTGATTGACGTGAACGGTGCGCAATCAGAGCAGACCGCTCTGCTGCGCCACCGTGCACTAACTACTGCTGGTTTAAATCTCATTTTGTCAGCACAGCATTATAAACTATACGATAACCACCTACTACTGCACATTATCAGGCAGACAGTTAAGTATGTACATGCATCATATTGCAACCGCCGTCATGTCCATTTTTATTCACATACTCTGACTGGAAATAGTTTTCATATGGCATCGTGGGCATATATCTAGTATCAATACGCTGGGTTATTTAAACCATCCCCCCAGAACTTCACTGTAGCCCTAAATCTCGCGGTATGCCTTCATCCTCAAAATAGATCAGTGCTTAATTTTGCCTTGCATTTTGTTTTATACTTTATTGGTCGGCTGACCGTCTCCTCATGTATAGTTGCGCTCATCCAATTTCTATGTTTTTCTATGTTTATTACTAGTGGATATATATGCTATCCCCACACTTATCCTTTTATGCTGATACCATATGTAAAACTTGTTCATAATTCTGTCAGAGTGAAAAATAAAACCACATATATATAAATATGCAAATATAAGTAGAGGAGAAAATTCCAACATCCATTGAATTCATATTAAAATTAAAATCTGTCAGTGCCAACCATAGTTGAATCCCATAGATTACTCTGTAGGAGATCTATACACATAAATTTAATATATATAAACGACGACCGGTAAAAATATTAGACGACCTGGAATTAAAATTAAGACATAATTCTAATCTAAATCTGGAATGTCTTCAGATATAATGTAGGACAGCCAAACAATATATATATATATATATATATATATATATATATATATATAATTACCCATAAAAAGCTCCATTAATAGCTTTAAATGGATATAAAAAATATATATAAAAAATCCAAAATGTATAAAAATATAAAAATATATGTATAAAAATATTTATAAAAATATTTATGCACAAAAAACACCCTATATATAATAAAATAAATACACATAAAACTTCTATAAATAATGTTACCATATCTAAAAAAGCATTACTTTCCAAGGAGATTGAAAAAAATGTTAATACTAATCGGAAACCACTTGCGCAATGTACCCCCCTTCATATGCCATCCTTTATCCTATTTCTGTCATTATTATCTCTCTCTATAATGTCCCCCTTTATGCAGGTTGTGGTCATGATGAGGAATACTAGGAAATTTGCAGCCCTCGGGGTGGGGTTGTGTTCATTGTGCATACTAGAATCTCCATTAGGTATCACTAATAAAACAATTAATATCTAATTCCACATTCATGCCTCTGGGCACTAATACATCTATGGCAAAAATCCATTGAGTTTGGCGTTTAGAGAGTTTGCGAACCATGTTGGTGCCCCTCCAATGTGGTTGGATTTGTTAAACCCCCCCAAAACAATTAACCTGTTGCGTCCATATTATGCTTAAGTTTAAAGTGTAAGGACATGTTATGATCTTTATATCCTATCTGTATATTGTGGATATGTTCCGCAATTCCTATGCGCAATTTCCTTTTGGTGCGACCGATATACATAAGACCACAGGGACATTTTAGTGCGTAAACGACGTGTGTACTGTTGCACGTGATGAACTGTTTGATAGAGAACACTTGTTTTTTTGCCGGTGAAGAAAATGATTCCAGTGCTCTGCACGGACTCGTTACCTCCCTGCATGCTTTGCATCTTCTGCACACAAAAAAAACATTTTAATCCCAAAAAGTTGGGGGACATTTTGGCAGAGCCACTATCTTTCGTACGATTTTGTCTCCAAAACTTGTAGATTTCCTGTAGATGAATTGGGGTCTGGAAGGCAATTCTGTCTTCAGTTTTTTTATATCTAATAGCAAAACATGCCAGTGCTGTTTAAAAATTGTCTCAATCTCGTGATATTGGGCATGGAAGCCCGAGATAAAACCCCATTCTTTACTTTGGGTGTTCTTAGTCTCATTTGTTGGTGCATATTTTATTTTCATTTTATCCTCCAAACACATACTCCTCGGTACTCTTCCAATCTCCTCGATTACTTTGTCTAATACCTTAGGGTCGTAACCACGAGCCACGAATCTCTCTGCCAGAATATTTGCTTGCGAGATGTAGTTACTCTCTTCTGAGCAGTTCCGTCGGACCCTCATGATCTGGCCTTTAGGAATGTTTCTTAGCCACTGAGGGTGATGGGAGCTTGTTGTAGGAAGATAGCTGTTTCTATCTGTTTTCTTAAAAAACACCATAGTTTTAAGCTTCTCATCTTTCCTATACACCTTCACATCCAGAAAGTTTATTTCCTTATCGCTCCATTCTGAAGTTAATCTAATATTGCGGTCGTTTATGTTTAAAAACTGTATAAAAGCATCAAGGTCCTTCTCTGTACCAGCCCAGATAAAAAAGAGATCGTCAATAAAACGTTTATAAAAAATGAGTTCCGGTGGTTGTTTATTAAAAATAGTCTTGTCCTCCCACAGAATTTTGCTCCCATAGCTACACCGCGCTCCTGTGAATAAAACAAGCTGTTGAACCAAAAGTAGTTATGACTTAAACAAAAGTCTAAGCTGTTCCTTATAAATACCTTTTGATTATGCGCAATATCATCCCTTTTACTTAAGGCCCAATTAAGGGCTAGTAGGGCATCATCATGTTGAATGATAGAATAAAGTGAGGAAACATCTGCTGTCACCAACAAAATGTGTGTCCTATTTGTTAGGTCCACATTTTGTAAATAGTTCAAGAAGCTTTTCGTGTCTCTCAGATAGGATCTAGTGTTTTGTACACTTTTTTGCAGAAATTTATCGAGATATTGGCCCAATCTTGCTGAGATGGAGTCGATACTATTTACTATTGGCCTTGCAGGAGGGTTTTTTGGGTCTTTGTGAATCTTTGGTAAAGTATATAGGGTAGGTATCCTACTGCTGGATGGTAGCAAGTATCTTCTTTCCTTGCTTGTCAATACTCCTTTATTCGTTCCCAAATTGGGATTTCCAGAATTTCCAACTCATCTCTGTATGAGGAAGTGGGATCTCTCTCTATTTTTTTGTAGGTATTTGTATCCGATAGCATACTAGCTATTTGGTTCTCATAGAAATCCTTATCGAGTATGACCACTCCTCCTCCTTTGTCCGCCGGCCTGATGATGATGTCCTTACGTTTCTCTAACATTTCTATACCTTCATTGATGTGTCTCACACATATTTCTTTCTTTGGTTTAATGGCTTCTAAATCCTGTAATACTAGTCCCTTAAAGACCTCAATTTGGTGGTTAGGATTGTTTGGAGGGTTGAACAAAGATTTGTTTTTTAAACCACTGTTAATGACTCTATTTTCATAGGTAACCACTGGTCCTATCCTGGGATTGCTCCCAAGGAAATGCTTTTTTATATTGAGTTGTCTTATGTATTTGTGGATGTCTATATAAACATCAAATTTATTTATCGTTATTTTTATACCACATTTTAGACCCAAGTTTAAAATATTTAGTTCTTTGTGTGTTAGCACGGCTTGTGATAGATTAAAAATTCCCCCTATTCCGACCCCCTTCTTCTTTTGTTGGGCCCTATGTCCTGCCCTGCAACCTCTATTTTTTCCTCTTTTTGTTGTCCCAGGGATTCTTTTTCCCCCCTTAGGTGTTGCACCCTCGCATATGTGTCCATGTATGGTGTCTGTTCCTGGGGGTCTCTGTATTGGGGATGGGGGAGAGTATGGACCGGAGGCTTTCCCCTTCGTGGTGGGAACCCCCGACCCCTCCATTGACTTCCTCCCCCTCTCCCTAAAAAAGGACGTGGTTGGTAGTATGTTGCATGTTCATCCTGTTGATATAAGGGCTGAAATTTATTATATACCCATACATTATATGGCGTTTTATACGGATGTCCTCCGTAATATGCCATAAATTCCCTCTACCCCTCAAGACCCTCTCCTTTCCCCTTCCACGTTTAATGGGTGTGGAGTAATGCGCTGGGGAGTACATTTCTGTTATATCCCCATTTTCATATGGCCAAAGTGTTTCCGGTATCTGAACAGGTACCGAATTCCTAATTTGCTGGATCGGTTTTTGATTTGTTGTCTGTGAAGGTCCCGGATATGTGGGGCCCAACTTTGTGTCTTTAGTGTTTTTAGTGTCATGTTGTTGCCACGTATAAATCACATTTATTTTAAAATCATTCAAATCTCTCTGGAATTTCTTTATTTTCTTTTTTTGCGTATCTTTATCCACTTTTACTAATTTCTTTTTAGTTCTAATATTAAAATCTATAATTTGTTGACTGTCCTTAATAGGATCTAATTCCTGTTGCAGATTTTCAATTTTTGTTTCAATGTTCATTATTTTCCTTTTCTTACGTTGGAGTATAAGCTCTTGCAATTTAAAGCCCACTCCATTGAAAAAGTCCAGCCATTCTTGGCTAGATCCTGGGTCATCTAGGCCATCCTGGGGAGTGATATCCCATCTCACCTAATTTTTTCTTTAATGTAATGCTCTAAGGTGCAAATGTCCCACCAAGTCCTTACTTGTTTTTCCAGGACATTTCCTAATGCTGACATAGCTCCATTATAATTAATCTCATTGGGAGTTGGTTCAAAATTTGGGAATAAAGTATCTATATCAATCTGTTGATTGCTTAAAAATGTAAGGACATCCATAGCAGCAGAGATAAATATAGCAGAATGTAGACTTAAAGGATGCAACCAAAAAACAACCACCGGAACTAATTTTTTATAAACGTTTTATTGACAATCTCTTTTTTATCTGGGCTGGTACAGAGAAGGACCTTGATGCTTTTATACAGTTTTTAAACATAAACGACCGCAATATTAGATTAACTTCAGAATGGAGCGATAAGGAAATAAACTTTTTGGATGTGAAGGTGTATAGGAAAGATGAGAAGCTTGAAACTATGGTGTTTTTTAAGAAAACAGATAGAAACAGCTATCTCCCTACAACAAGCTCCCATCACCCTCAGTGGCTAAGAAACATTCCTAAAGGCCAGATCATGAGGGTCCGACGGAACTGCTCAGAAGAGAGTAACTACATCTCGCAAGAAAATATTCTGGTAAAGAGATTCGTGGCTCGTGGTTACGACCCTAAGGTATTAGACAAAGTAATCGAGGAGATTGGAAGAGTACCGAGGAGTATGTGTTTGGAGGATAAAATGAAAATAAAATATGCACCAACAAATGAGACTAAAAACACCCAAATTAAAGAATGGGGTTTTATCTCGGGCTTCCATGCCCAATATTGTGAGATTGAGACAATTTTTAAACAGCACTGGCATGTTTTGCTATTAGATATAAAAAACTGAAGACAGAATTGCCTTCCAGACCCCAATTCATCTAAAGGAAATCTACAAGTTTTGGAGACAAAATTGTACGAAGGATAGTGGCTCCGCCAAAACGTCCCCCAACTTTTTGGGATCAAAATGTTTTTTTTGCATGCAGAAGATGCAAAGCATGCAGGGAGGTGACGAGTCCGTGCAGAGCGCTGGAATAATTTTCTTCGCCGGCAAATAAACAAGTGTTCTCTATCAAACAGTTCATCACGTGCAACAGTACACACGTCGTTTACGCACTGAAATGTCCCTGTGGTCTTATGTATATCGGTCGCACCAAAAGGAAATTGCGCATAAGAATTGTGGAACATATCCACAATATACAGATAGGATATAAAGATCATAACGTGTCCTTACAATTTAAACTTAAGCATAATATGGACGCAACAGGTTTATTGTTTTGGGGGGGTTGAACAAATCCAACCACATTGGAGGGGCACCAACATGGTTCGCAAACTCTCTAAACGCGAAACTCAATGGATTTTTGCCATAGATGTATTAGTGCCCAGAGGCTTGAATGTGGAATTTGATATTAATTGTTTTATTTGTGATACCTAATGGATATTCTAGTATGCACAATGAACACAACCCCACCCCCAGGGCTGCAAATTTCCTAGTATTTCTCATCATGACCACAACCTGCATAAAGGGGGACATTATAGAGAGAGATAATAATGACAGGAATAGGATAAAGGATGGCATATGAAGGGGGTACATTACGCAAGTTGTTTCTGATTAGTATTAACATTTTTTTTCAATCTCCTTGGAAATTAATGCTTTTTAAGATATGGTAACATTATTTATAGAAGTTTTATGCGTATATATTTTATTATATATAGGGCGTTTTTTTGTGCATTAATATTTTTATAAATATTTTTATACATATATTTTTATATTTATATATATTTTTTATATATGGATTTTTTATATATATATTTTATATCCATTTTAAGCTATTAATGGAGCTTTTTATGGGTAATTTTATATATATATATATATATATATTGTTTGGCTGTCCTACATCATATCTGAAGACATTCCCGATTTAGATTAGAATTATGTCTTAATTTTAATTCCAGGTCGTCTAATATTTTTTATTTATTTTTTTTTCCCAAAATTTTTTTTTGAGAATATAGCATAACAAAATCACAATATCATCATACAAACATTAAAGAATCGTGGAACAATCTCATTTGCAATAAGTGAATACAAGTGTGTCAGAGAGGTGTGTAAATCAAAACATTGTATATACATAAACCATTTTCATATATAGACAGTGTACCATAGATGTAATTGTTAGAAGGAGGGATAACACATCGACTTAGCATATTTAGAGTTGTGTTGTTAGGTGTCAACCTGTGTTTTCCTCATTCCCACTTGCGCTGTGACACACAAGGGGAGGGGGTTCCGAGTTGTAAAGAAAGATTGTAGGGGTTTGTATGGTATTCTTGAACTTCTAAGGGTGCAAGGTTGTTGACTGGGAGCTCTGTTATGAGGACCCTGACAACAACACGTATTGTGGAAGGGTCATACAGGTTGAGTGGGGAGAGCAACAGGAATGAGGGTTAGGACGGGGATCGTGGGGGGGGTGTGAAGGTGGGGGGAGAGGGGGGCTGTAGGGAGTGTGGTCAGAGTGACCCGGGGTGAAAGTTATCTCCTCAGTCTCCGCCACATGGCAACTGAATGTAGCGTGGTATCCTTTTAAGGTGAGCAAGAGTATGAGGGAGTGGTAATGATATTCATGAAGTTTGGCTGGGGGTATGCAGACATGCGGTCTCCCAACTTCATCCCTTGTTTAGAGTTGGGAGATCCATGTCAGTTGGGATATGGGTGGGAATAGAAAGGGGAGGGACGTCTGTGAGGAGTTAGTTGTGCGTTCCGTATGTGCTCGTTATGTATGTGTAAGTCACGGTCTAACTATCAGTCGTCAGGGTTCGGTATCTGTCGGTTGTACGGAAGTGGAACCAACATGCCCATGTTTTTGAAAATTTGTCTGGGGAGTCTCGGGAGATGGAGATAAGTTCCTCCATTTTGGCTATTTTGTTAATTTGTTTGATCCATTCTGGGATAGACGGTATCTGAGGGGAGCCCCAGTGTCTTGGGATGCACATTTTTGCTGCGTTGATTAGGGGTAAAATCAATGTCTTTCTGTAATATTGGGCTGATAGGTCTGAGTGGTGGAAGAGGCATTGGGCTGGGGAGTGTTCCAGTGTATATGTGGAAATTGTTTCTGTGAGTTCTCGGACTTGCGCCCAGAATGGTTGGATTTTCGGGCATGACCACAAAATGTGAAGCAGTGAGCCTGGCTCTCCGTTGCATCTCCAGCACTTGTTGGGGTATGAGGGGTTAAGCTTATTTAAAATAGCTGGGGTTCTGTACCAGCGGACTAGTGTTTTGTAGTTGTTTTCCTGAATGGATACATTCAGAGAACCTTTGTGGGCGATCGTGAATATGCGTTCCCATTGTTCCTCGGAGAGCTCTAATTCTGTTTCCCTTTCCCATGTCTTGAATGCTTTCCCTTCTTTGGGGGAGATATCTGAAAATAGTATGGTGTATATACCAGAGATTAAGTGTTGTTGGGGATTGGGTTGGGAGCAGAATTGTTCGAATGCAGTAAGAGGATGCGTAATGGAAGAGTGCTGGTTAATCTCTTTTAGGAAGTGGCGGATTTGAAAGTATGCCCAGAATGGGAGAGGGTCATTAGTGAGAGTGGGGGTTAGCGCTGTGCAGTCCAGGAGAGAGCCGTTGCGGAAGAATTGGTGAGCTAAAACCTCAGGGTGTAGCCACTGACGGGCTAAGAATTGTGCGGACATGCCCGGGGGAAATGCGGGGTTGAGTCTAACCGGAGTTAAGGGTCCTGGAATGGACGAGATATGCGTCTTATGACAAGTTTCTGTAAAGCATTGGAGCGTCGGGGCAATCAGAGGGTGTTTTTTGAGGGTGGAGGGAATATGTTTCGGTGACAGCCAGGGGGTTGATCGTAATGGTGAGGGGGATAGTGAGTTTTCTAGCTTTACCCAATCTTTGCATTGACCGTGTAGATTCCAGTCTACAATTCTGGTAAGATGGCAAGCCCAGTAATATTTTTTAAGATCTGGAAAGCCAATTCCCCCCTTCGTCTTTGGTCGTGTTAAAAGGTCATATGCAATTCTTGGGCGTTTTTGCTTCCATAGAAATTCTGAGCATATCCTCCTATAGGTCAGGAAGAAGGATGTGGGTAATTTAATGGTGACAGTTTGTAGAATGTATAAAATACGGGGAAGGATGTTCATCTTAACAATTGCCGCGTGACCAAACCAGGAAAATTGTGGTTTGTTCCATTTTTTGAGGTTGTCAGATATGGTCTTAAGGATGGGTAAGTAGTTTTTGGCGAAAAGGTCTGAAAGGTCTGCTGTGAGGTGGATCCCTAGATATTTGATCACATCGTGTTTCCAGTGGAAGGGGAAGTTAGCCTCGCAAAGTGTTACCGTCTCTTGTGGGATTGTGATATTTAGGGCATGGGATTTGGTAAGGTTGATTTTGAAGTTAGAGATGTTTTGGAAGAGTTTAAAATCCTTTAATAAGTTTGGGATTGAGATGTTTGGTTCGCTAAGAGAAAGTAGGATGTCATCTGCAAAAGCTGCCAGTTTATAGGTGTGACCTTCTATGGGGATGCCTTTGATGTTTTCATTGCTCCTAAGGCAATTCAATAGTGGCTCTAGAGTCAGTACAAATAAAATAGGGGATAGAGGGCATCCCTGCCTTGTTCCATTGGATATGGAGAAGGCGTCTGACAGATGGCCGTTAACACGAACCCTTGCTGTTGAGGACGTGTATAGGGACATTATCGAGTTGAACATATGGTTTTGGAGACCAATGTGCCTCAGTACTGCTCCCATGTAGTCCCAGGCCAGTCTGTCAAACGCCTTCTCCGCGTCCAGCGACAGGAAAAAGCCCTTGTGTTTGGTGGTCGTCATCCAGTGGTGAAGGTTTATGGCCTTAATAGTGTTATCCCTTGCCTCGCATCCTGGAATAAAGCCTACTTGGTCATTTTTGATTAAAGAGGGTAGGAGGGGGAGCAAGCGGTTGGCAAGGATTTTGGCAAATAGTTTTATATCGACGTTCAGTAAGGAAATTGGCCTATAGTTGGTTACTAGTGATGAGTCCTTCCCCTCTTTTGGTATTACTGTAACGTGTGCCTCTAGGAGTCTATGGAAGGGGAGCATAGAGGAGGATAGGGAATTGAAGGCCTTGAGGAAGGGGTCAATAATTACTTCTGTGAATGTTTTAAAATAAGTGGCTGTGAATCCATCTGGGCCTGTTTTTTTTTTCCTGTTTTAAGTTGTTTGATTGCGTTTTTTAGTCTGCTGTTATGGGATTTTCTAATAGGCGGGCATCTTCTCTGTCGATAGGTTTAGGGCAATGTTTTTTTAAAAATTCTTTAATAAGGGAATGTCTTGTGTTGTTTGTAGTGGGGTTGTCTGGAGATGCATTTAGATTTTAGAGGTTAGAATAGTATGCTTCAAATTGGGAAGCTATATCTGGGGCCGTGACTTTAGACTGACCTTGGGCGTCTTTAACCACTTCCCGACCGGCGCACACAGATGTACGTCGACAGAATGGCACGTACAGGCAGGAGGGCGTATATATAAGTCCCTCCTTTAGCCTGTCCGTGCCATCGGGAGCGCGCCGGGAGTGGCGCGCTCCCGCGCCGGTCGGGACCCCCGTGAGTCTGATTGCGGTCCCCACGGACTCGATCGCCGCGGGGACCCCCGCGATCGTCTCACGGGGCGGCTGAACGGGGAGATGCCGAGATAAACAGCATCTCCCCGTTCTGCCTAGCAACTAGTGACGCCAATCTCTGCTCCCTGTGATTGGAGCAGAGATCAGCATTCACTAGCTGACAGCCACGCCCCCCCACAGTAAGAAATACACCCCTAGGCACACTTAGCCCCTCCCCGCCCCCTTGTGGTTAACCCCTTCACTGCCAGTGTCATTTATACAGGAATTAATGCATTTAAATAGCATTAATTGCTGTAAAAATGACAATGGTCCCAAAAAATGTGTCAAAAATGTCCGATGTGTCCACCATAATGTCGCAGTCACAAAAAAAAAACGCAGATCTCCGCCATTACTAAAAAAAAAAAATTATTAATAAAAATGCTATAAAACTATCCCCTATCTTGAAAACGCTATAACTTCTGCGCAAACCGATCAATAATCGCTTATTGCGATTTTTTATACCAAAAATATGTAGAAGAATACGTATCGGCCTAAACTGAGGAAAAAAAATGTTTTTTTCTATATTTTTTGGGGATATTTATTATAGCAAAAAGTAAAAAATAATGCATTTTTTTCAAAATCGTCGCTCTATTTTTGTTTATAGCGCAAAAAATAAAAACCGCAGGGGCGATCAAATACCACCAAAAGAAAGCTCTATTTGTGGGAAAAACGACCGCGCAATTGTCAGTTAAAGCGACGCAGTGCCGAATCGCAAAAAGGGGCCTGGTCCTTTGGCTGCAAATTGGTCTGGTCTGAAAGTGGTTAATAGTGTGAATATTGGTGCGCGCTTTATTACTTTGGATGGCTTTGGCTAGGTATTTACAGCTTTTGTTTCCGAATTCATAGAATAATTTTTGTTGTAGAATAAATTTACGTTTCGTTCTAAGGGATAGCTCTGACAGTAGGAGTTCTCTGGTCTGAATGAGGTCTTGGTACGTCTGTTGGGCTTGGGTCTGTTTGTGGGCTAGTTCTAAGTGTTTAATCTTTTGGATCAGACCTGAGATTTTGGCTTGATGGGCTTTCTTCCGCAAGGTCTTAAGGGAGATAAGTTTCCCCCTTAGGACGCATTTGTGGGCTTCCCATTGTGTTAGTGGGGCTGTTTCCCCGTTATCGTTATCTAGAAAGAAGTCGTGAATGGCTTGTCTAATGTTATTGTTATCCTCTTTCGAGGTCAGTAAAGATGAGTCTAAGCGCCAGGTCTTTGATGTAGTGCGGTGGTCTGGGAAGGTTAGTCGTGATTGGGTGATGGTCAGATAGGAGCATGGGTTCAATCGTTGCATGGGTAAGGAGGGGAAGGTCCGTCTGGGAAAGGAAGATGTAGTCTATTCTGGAATATTTGTTATGTGGGGCTGAGAAGAATGAGTAGTCTTTTTCATTTGGATGTAGAGTGCGCCAGGTGTCGTGCAGGAGTAACTCTTGGAGTAGTATTTTGATTTGTCGTAAATTTTTATAAGGCAATGATGTGGAACCTGTTGGGTGTAGGGCGACATTAAAGTCTCCTCCAAGTATAGTTAAGCCAGCAGAGAAACCCGTTAGGAGTTGTGATATCTGTCTAAAGAAGGTAAGTTGTGCTGAGTTGGGGCTGTAAATGTTGGCCAGTGTTACTGGTCTTCCTTGAATTCTGCCTTTTAGAAAGATGTATCTACCTTCTTTGTCAATGAGCGAGTCTGTGAGTTCCCATTGGAGGTTTTTGGAGATCAAGATTGATACTCCCTTTGTTTTGGCCAGTGAGTTAGCAGAGTGGTAGGCGTTTGGGAACTGGAGGTTCGTAAGCTTAGGAATATTGTCTGTGCGGAAATGAGTTTCCTGTAGGAAGATGATGTTAGTTTTCAGCTTTTGCATTTGGGACAGAACTTGGCTGCGCTTCTCTGGGATATTAAGCCCTTTGACGTTTAGGGATGTTACTTTCAGTGTAACGTGGTTGGTGATAGTTGTTGTGTGCGCCATGGTATAAAGGGGATAAGACTAGGCTTGATTGCGGTAGTTGAGCACACCCCGGTGTGATAAGTGGTGTTACGAGTGAATAAGGCTATTCAGGTATGAGCAGGTATATTTAGGTGTGGCGGAGACTGAGGAGGTAGAGGGGGAGAGGTTGAGAATGGGAGTCAGGAGACAAGGTAGGGAGGGTACGCGTTGGTGAGGGGTAAGGGGGAGGTGGGAAGGGTGCGGTGGAGGAAGGAAAAGGGAGAGGGAGATGGAGGGAGGGGGATGGGGAGAGGGGATGGTAGGGGACGGTAAGGGGAAGTGTTCCGGAGGTAAGGAAGAGTCACTAGACCTTCCTTATACAAAGTTTTTTTAGTCCGGTGAGGGTCAACGGGAAAAGTTGTGTTCCCGTTGTGTGGGGAGGTGGGATGTATCAGAGTCTAAGGATCGGATGAAATATCTAGTTCTCTGGTCTCCAGAGGTATGTGCGCATTAGAAGTGTTTGGAAGAGCCATTGAAGTAGAACATGAAGTGTGATGACCCTGGTTCTGCCGAAGGGGAGCATAGTTTTATCTCGGGGTAGGATTGTCACAGTGAGTTCCATATGACATCTTTTGGGGAACCTAGACTCAACAGTTTAGTATGTGGTGTGTCAGAACAAGCTTGGTAAGGATGGCTAGTGGAATACTGCTCTCGTAGCGAATGTGTATAGCGTGGAGCAAGAGGCGTTTCAACTGTAGGGTTTACATTGTATCTATAATGTGACGAAACATAATCAATAGGCGTACCTCTCTGTAGTTTCTTGGTTCCTCTAGGTTGGGCCTCTGGCGTGTGTGGCCGGGGTTCGAGCCTTCTATGGGTGTGTGCCCTAGCTTTAAGCAGGGAGCAAGAAGAGAAGGTCAGGATCACTCACCTAAGTGTATATTCGTCTATACAGCAATATTGCAGGAGACGCGGTACAGGTGAGTGTAGGGATCGGCCCTGCACGCTAGATGTCCAGGGAGGTTTTTCTGCTGTATCTGCTAACGCAGATTTGTAAACCTGGTAAGGAAATGCGAGAGGTAGTAATACAAAAAAACAACAAGGAAAATACAACCTTATAAGGAGACTTTATATATAGCAAGGAGTACCTGTAACTATGATTGACTATTTGAGTCTTCACCCATGTCAAACAAGAGGAGGCGATAAGGTGGTCCCTGTCTATCAGCAAAAACAGTTAACAATTTGTAACAGTGCTTCCATATATGCATTTCAGGTTACACAGAATACCAGATATTAACGCGGGCATCTCGTATTGAGGTGTTGGCCAAAAATGTATTAGTCTAGTGTTCATTATGGTCTTGCGGCTCGTTTTCTTTTGGCTGGTTTTGGGATAGAATGAATGGGTGTCTGTGCTTAAGGTTACATTCTCTTTGTGAGAATAATGGATAGCCTGGGAACCGGAATAGCGATAAGGGGTGAGGTCATGGGGCAATTTTAGGTTCTGTGTGAAATCGCCCCCCTGGAGAGGTGTTTAATCTTAGAAATTAGAAGAGGGCTTGTACTTATTTTGATGAGGCCTAATCTTGCACGACCCCCAATCGTGAGTGTATATGGGTAGTCTTGTACATTCAGGGGGTGTAATTGGAAAATAGAGGGGTGTTGGGTGAGGGGGAGGGTGGATAAGGGAATGGAGGTGAGGTAGGTATGGAGTCTATGTGGTGGCCTTAACGATTGTTCAATTATTTTCAGGGGTAGGTAGGTTATACTTGCGTGAAAGAGTTCAGGAAGGTCAAACCCCTACTGTGAGGTAAGGGGGAGTCTGATGTCGCTTTCAGTTAGGGTGGTCATGGTACATGGGTGGGTTTTGGCTGGCAGAGAGATGTGGTGGTTTTCATCCGGGTGTTGTGGAGTCAGGATGAATGGCAGTCATCCAAGGCAGGGTAGTGGGAAGTTATTAGCTCAGTCATTTGCGATGTGTATCAGTGCTTCTCTGAAGTCAAGGTTCTGTGTGTAGGTGGTCTTCTTGTGGTAAACCTGAAAGTACAGCAGCTAGGTGAGCTGCGTGGAAGTTGGCGGAGCTAAAGCCGCATGAGGGCCTCCGTGTCGAGGTCGTCTGTGTGCAGGAGAGGCCGTGGGGCTTTTGTTTGGGTTGCTCCTGGGTCCTGCGGCGCGTTGGTTCTGGGCGAGTCAGATCTGCGTCTGCGGATATGGAAGTCATTGCGTTCTGGGATGGTGTCCATTGAATTGGATCTTCTGCGCTGAGGAGGTCTGAGAGATCTGTACCAGTCAGGGAGTTCTATGCGGGGTATATTCAGAGTGTCGCAGAAGTTAGGAATATCTTCTGGCACCCTCAAGTACGCCGTGCGTCCTTGTGCTGATGCAGATAGGCAGAAGGGGAATTTCCAGCGGTATTGAATTCCATTCGTGCGCAGAAGATCAAGGAGCGGGCGCAGGTCTCTTCTGCTTTGGATGGTGATGGGAGACAAGTCTTGAAAGATTTTTATCTCCGTGCCTTGGTACAGAAGGTTGCGGCGGTCTCTGGCTCTGCGCAGGATCTCCTCTTTTAGCTTAAAATTGACCAGGCAGCAAACTATGTCCCTGGGGGGGTCAGACTCTCTACCCCTGGGTCTGAGAGCTCTGTGCAGGCATTCAACTTCTATGGGGGTCTCTGGGGGTCTGCCCAGTAGATCGTTGAACACGGCTGTGGTAGCCTGGACAATTTGAGTGTGGTCGATCGTTTCTGGCATGCCTCTTACCCGTAGGTTATGACATCTTCCGCGATTGTCCAGATCTTCCATGTATCTGTGCATGTCTCTGAGCTGGGTAGATTGTGCCTGAGAGGATGTCTGCAGCTGGTGGATGGCGGTTTCATTGTGGGCTGTGGTAACCTCGATGTCATCCATGCGGACTGTCATGGCCTGTATGTCCCTTCTGAGGTCTGTAATTGCTGTGGCCAGCGAGGCTTTTATATCCTCAGCCACTGATCTCAAATCCCTGATACTCAGGGGATGCTCAGCCTCTGTGAGCAGCAGTGATGTAAGTAACTGAGTTAAAATAAACTGAGTTACCTAACGCAGTTACTTTAGAGGGTAACGAGTAATCTAACTGATTACTTTTCCCCTCATGGTAACTCAGTTCCCATTATTTTGGCTTAGTTACCCCAATTACATCTACCGCCACTAGATGGCAGTAGTGTAATTCCGGTGTCCTGCCGAAAAAGTTCCCCCGCCGGATAAGGACCCCCTGTACTGCGCAGGCGCAGGGCTTGCGCAGTACGAAGGAATACGGAGCTTCCGAAAATTGCCGAACCTAAACAGCTCTGAGTGAACATGTAATTGTACGAGGCGATGCCGCAGGCTCCCGATGCTCGTGCTACTCTGCAAGGGGCGTCTATCGTGTAAGTAAGGGGCGGGTCTAGTATTACTGTAACCAAGGGGCGCATTTATTATTATTGTTATATATCGAGCTCTGCCCATTAATTTAACATTCGCCCTCTTCTGTAGCCATCCGCCCCTTACACGATATAATAATAATAGACCCGCCCCTTGCTTACATGCTATAACAGATCTGCCCCTTGGTTAGAGTAATAATAGAGCAGCCCCTTGGTTACACAATATATAATAATAATAAATGCGCCCCTTGGTTACAGTAATACTTGACCCGCCCCTTAGTTACACGTATAGAATATTTAAAAAAAAAGTCAGTTACTTTGCTGCGTAACTAATTACTTTTCCAATGTAGTAACTGAGTTACTAATGCAATTACTTTTTTAAAGTAAGATGACCATCACTGGTGAGCGGTGGTGGTAGTGGGGGTGTCTGGTGCCTGCCAGAGGGGCTGAGGCTGGATGATCGCGCCATGGCCGAGTAGGCCCGAGATGAAGCCGGGGCCTCGCGTGATTCGCGCGGCCGGAAGAGCTCCGGTATGCCGCGGGCCGCTTGTGCATCGGGTCCCCTGGGTGAGCGGGATCGGGTTGGGGATGGATTCCCCTTCGATTTACCCATGTCTGTGGGGTCTGAAGGCTCCGTTGTGCTGCTTACTTTGCCTCTGGAGACCGAAGCTGAGGGATTAGGCGTCCATTAGAGTCCGGTGCCAGGCCACGCCCCCTAATATTTTTACCTGTCGTCGTTTATATATATTAAATTTATGCGTATAGATCTCCTACAGAGTAATCTATTGGATTCAACTATGGTTGGCACTGACAGATTTAAATTTTAATTTTAATTCAATGGATGTTGGAATTTTCTCCTCTACTTATATTTGCATATTTATATATATGTGGTTTTATTTTTCACTCTGACAGAATTATGAACAAGTTTTACATATGGTATCAGCATAAAAGGATAAGTGTGGGGATAGCATAAATATCCACTAGTAATAAACATAGAAAAAACATAGAAATTGGATGAGCGCAACCATACATGAGGAGACGGTCGGCCGACCGATCTCCGCGGCTACACCAATAAAGTATAAAACAAATTCAAGGCAAAATTAAGCACTGATCTATTTTGAGGATGAAGGCATACTGCGAGATTTAGGGCTACAGTGAAGACCTGGGGGGATGGTTTAAATAACCCAGCGTATTGATACTAGATATATGCCCACGATAACATATGAAAACTATTTCCAGTCAGAGTATGTGAATAAAAACAGACATGACGGCAGTTGCAATATGATGCATGTACATACTAAACTGTCTGCCTGATAATGTGCAGTAGTAGGTGGTTATCGTATAGTTTATAATGCTGTGCTGACAATTAAAATGAGATTTAAACCAGCAGTAGTTAGTGCACAGTGGCGCAGCAGAGCGGTCTGCTCTGACTGCGCACCGTTCACGTCAATCAAAACATACAGTGTCTGGATTGGTGGATCCATTACCGAGACATAAATAAAGGCTGGTTTCCGGTTTGTAGGTCACGCTCTCAGACAAAGTCAGGATATGACGAAACGCGTCAGGGTCGCGACCTACAACCGGAAGTAATGTTTTGCGCCTCAACGTGCGCTCCAAGAGGAACCAAGCACCAGGAAATAGAACACTGTTCTATACAGCGGCGAGGAGACACTAGTTCCAGCAGATGCTGCACATTGTCAGGCACAGTGGATTTTAAATGCTTCTTTTATGTTTATTGATGGTACGCATTCTGTACTAGGGGGAGGGGGCCTATATTTTCAATAAAATCTTTTGTTCCAAAACTGTACTACGCTATATGCAACCCTTTTTTTCCTTATGAGGGGAATTTGAATGCTATACTGCTGAAAGGAGACAGGCAGTCGAGGAGCGGTGACACTGAAAGATTTATTGAAGGGCCTTTATTAATCTATGTTCTGTTGAGTGCATCCCCATAGGGGAGTCTGTATCGCACGTGGTGTATACCTGGTGGAAAATATTCGGTGGAAGCTTCTACTATTGCACACAAGGGACTACTTGTTTTTTATTTACCAGACCATAATTATTTAGTTTATTCGTTGATTATTTACCGTCATGTCCTCGGTGGAATAAGAACATAAGCGCTGCTGCAATACTACAAAGACTTTTTATTATAAAGGACTTTTTTTAGACTATTGCCATATTTCTATATTCTGTAATTTTTAAGTAGCTGCTATCACCTTTGGTGGTGGAATATTTATATAATATATCCATTATATACTAAGGAGCACCTATCCGATTAGCGCAGAGGGGTGAACCTAGGGGCGTTTTTTGGTTGCATCCTTTAAGTCTATGTTTTGACTACGTTTGTTTTTTTTTACTTTTATTATTAAACAAGTGTTATTAGACTGTACTTCTGTCTCGGTCTGTTTTCATGGTTTGACAGATATACCACCTTTGGCCTCATATTTAGTATTGAGGTACTGACATAGAGAGAAATTTATAGAGACATTTTTTTATATTTACAATGAAAGTGGTGAATTTGGAAGGCTGGAAATATGCCAGCGATTAGAGACTCTGGGGGGTCATCCACTGTACAGTACCCCAAATCAGTCCAATTGGTCACATTCAATGTAGGGATCAAATGCTCATAAGCTGTAATGCCCCGTATACACGGTCTGAATTTCCGACGGAAAATGTCCTATCGGACCATGTTGTCTGAAATTCCGACCGTGTGTGGGCTTCATCAAACTTTTTCCATCTCTCAAAATTTCAAATTTCAAATTCTCAAATTTTCCGACAACAAAGTCCGATTGGACTTTTTCCGATCGCGTGTAGCGAATTCCGACGGACAAAGTGCCACGCATGCTCAGATCACATTACAAAACCAAAGCTATTGGCTACTAGCCTCTACGTAGTTCCATTGTATGCAACGAACATCACCACGATCAGAATGATCGGATATCCGACAACTTTGTCCGACCGTGTGTATGCAACGTGTCGGACAAAATCCGTCGAAAAAAATCCGACAGATTTTGTGGTCGGAATTTCCGACCGTGTGTACGGGGCATAAGAGGTAACGTTATCTTAGAAACTGGACAATTCTGGATTAAGATTTTTATAATGGATTTCCAGGTCCCCATGGAGGCTTGAATGGAGAAGGTGCCAAGTAGGGGGATCTGCTGGCCTGTAGCCTGAGCTATCAGTAATAAGGGCAAGTCACGAGTATGGAGAATAGACTTTTCAATGTGAGCTCAACATTTGTCTGAATAGGGGTTAAACCAGGCTTTCAGCTGATTTACTAGGACCGCTGAGTGGTAATGTTTTAACACCGGTAAACCAACTCCTCCAGCAGATTTACCTTTTATCAAAAAATCATACAGGATTCTGGCTTTAGATCCTTCCCAAATAAATTTCTTGATGGACACATCAAGGTCGTGAAAAAACTTGGTTGAAATAGGTATGATTCTAAATAAATACAGTACCTTAGGAAGAAGGAGCATTTTAAATGCTGCAATTCTGCCTATCCAGGACAATTCATGGGAAGCTATAGCTGCCCCCCTAATTTTTATAATATACAGTATATTACAAAAGTGAGTACACCCCTCACATTTTTGTAAATATTTTATTATCTTTTCATGTGACAACACTGAAAAAATTACACTTTGCTACAATGTAAAGTAGTGAGTGTACAGCTTGTATAACAGTGGAAATTTGCTGTCCCCTCAAAATAACTCAACACACAGCCATTAATGTCCAAACCGCTGGCAACAAAAGTGAGTACACCTCTAAGTGAAAATGTCCAAGTTGGGCCCAATTAGCCATTTTCTCTCCCAGGTCTCAGGTGTGAATTGGGAGCAGGTGTGTTAAATTTGGTGTTATGGCTCTCACTCTCATACTGGTTACTGGAAGTTCAACATGACACCTCATGGCAATGAACTCTCTGAGGATCTGAAAAAAGAATTGTTGCTCTACACAACATGGCTTAGGCTATAAGAAGATTGCCAATACCCTGAAACTGAGCTGCAGCATTGTGGCCGAGACCATACAGGACTTGAATTCCACTCAGAACAGGTCTTGCCATGGTTGACCAAAAAAGTTGAGTTCACATGCTCAGACATATCCAGAGGATGTCTTTGGGAAATAGACGTATGAGTGCTGCCAGCATTGCTGCAGAGGTTGAAGGAGTGGGGAGGTCAGCTTGTCGGTGCTCAGATCATAAGCCGCACACTGCATAAAATTGGTCTGCATGGCTGTCATCCCAGAAGGAAGCCTCTTCTAAAGATGTACAAGAAAGCCTGCAAACAGTTTGCTGAAGACAAGCAGACTAAGGACATGGATTACTGGAACCATGTTCTGTGGTCTAATGAGACAAAGATAAACTTATTTGGTTCAGATGGTGTCAAGCGTGTGTGGCGGCAACCAGGTGAGGAGTACAAAGACAAAGTGTGTCTTGCCTACAGTCAAGCATGGTGGTGGGAGTGTCATGGTCTGGGTCTGCATGAGTGTTGCCAGCACTGGGAAGCTACAGATTATTGAGGGAAACATGAATGCCAACATGTACTGTATACTGAAGCAGAGCATGATCCCCTCCCTTTGGAGACTGGGCCATAACTACCCCAAACACACCTCCAAGATGACCACTGCCTTGCTAAAGAAGCTAAGGGTAAAGGTGATGGAATGGCAAAGCATGTCTCCAGACCTAAACCCTATTGAGCATCTATGGGGCATCCTCAAATAGAAGGTGGAGAATCGCAAGGTTTCTAACATCCACCAACTCTGTGATGTCGTTATGGAGTGGAAGAGGACTCTAGTGGCAACCTGTGAAGCTCTGGTGAACCCCATGCCCAAGAGTGTTAAGGCAGTGCTGGAAAATAATGGTGGCCGCACAAACTATTGACACTTTGGGCCCAATTTTGACATTTTCACTTAGGGTTGTACTCACTTTTGTTGCCAGCAGTTTAGACATCAATGGCTGTGTGTTGAGTTATTTTGAGGGGACAGCAAATTTACACTGCTATACAAGCTGTACACTCACTACTTTACATTGTAGAAAAGTGTCATTTCTTCAGTGTTGTCACATGAAAAGATAGAATAAAATATTTACAAAAAAGTGAGGGGTGTACTCACTATTGTAAGATACTATATATACTGTCACCAGAGCAGTGCAGTGTCCCCATAGTGACACTGTACCCCCTAGTGACACTGTACTACTCTGGGGGGTGATCAGGGATTATTATTTTTACACTCTGAGTGCTTATTACAGGCATGATCACTGTATTAAGCAATCTGTAACACTTCATAAAACCTTGCTTACTACTGTGATGCTGTGATTGGTCACATCTATCACATGGTGCAGGGGCTGTGATTAGCTCTTGTAACATGTGATCGCTGTGACCAATCAAAGAGATCATCACAATTGTAAGTAGAGAATCATGAATGACAGCCTTGCATACTACTGTGGCTGTGATTGCTGTGATTGGTCAGAGTGATCGCATGGTGCCAGGACTGCTCACTGTGGTTCCCTTATTGGCCATTCATTGCCGATGGCCAGTGGTGCACGCTTCTGGAAAGATGTTTTGGTACCTCCTCCTAGAACACCAAAGCACTAATTTGGTAAATGCACATAAACAGCTATTAAGCAGTTAAGATAACAAAATAATACATACATTATTTTGGTGGGGCAAACTAGACACCTTTAAAATAAGAACTGTTACTCTAAAGAAAAGGTATAAAGTTTAATTCTATTGTTTTTACTTTTTAAAATGACACTAAAATGATGAAAAGTACACATTTTTGTACAATAAACCACTGCAAATGTGCAAATACATCACACTAGCGTGACTATATAACTCATAGAATGTAACCATTAGCCCACTCCTTATATCATAAATTGCTCATAAAAGTCTATAAGTAAAACTGAAAATGTATCACAGTATTTAAAATCGTCCATCCATTCGTGGGACAAACAGTGAGTGAGTCAAGACATAATGACATCATCTCACTGGCGGAACACACACACACGCAAATGCCATTGAGTGACTGTTCCCTGTAGATCTGTGTGAAGCACTAGTGTAATTTAGGTATGTCAGCACTATATGTTTTATATGGTTTCTACCATCTCTGTGTCTGGGTAAATGGAAGAGGAATGGAAATGGAAGAGACTCCTTATTACTATAAGGGGTCTCTTCTTTGTTTCATGGTGAAGGAATACATTTCCAGCTGAGAGAGTTTTTTGACCTCACTTAGTTGTAAGGTTACACACAATCAGGTGAGAGAACATCTGATGGTGGGGGAGCACAAGTGAAGTATATATATCAAAACTGCAAGGGGGTACACATAAGGAAGAGTGCTGCATGAGGAGGAGTTACTATTTAAAAGACTATTTCGTTTTTTTTTTTTAATAGGAGAACAAAACTTTAAACTGTACCATTTGAAAATATTCAGGCAGGCACTTGCACTACATGCTTTGGTGAATTCATCCATAAATCTGACCACAAAAGAGGTAGGTATAGTGTGTATGGGTTTGGCAAAGTCAGCAGATTAGAGTATTGGTATCGGTTGACTTAGCGGTTGGGGGGGAGGGAGGGTTCCAAATTAGTTTGGGCCGCAAAAAAAAAAGCTCTTGCACTCTGCCTGAATTTAAGGACAACAATAACATTTGGACACATTTTAAGGGGTGTTTAGGGTAATCCCTACAATGGAGCTGACAAAATACATTGTTATGTTACTAGGCTAGGTGTGTATGGGCCCAGGATAGCATGCTGGAGAGGTTAGTGAAGGCAAATATGCATGAAGGACAAAAAAGGAGCATTAAAAGCTTACAGAATGCATGATGACAAAGAGGATAATTCACAGCATATTACAATCATGGTAATTTTAGAATGAAGAAATGAATACAATACATTAGCAAACATTAAATACATAGAATGTGATGTTAAAGGATAAACTTACCTGAATATAGTCCTTCTGCAGGACTTGGCTGATGGCAGAAAATGTCTCTGGAATAATGATTCCCAGAGCCTGGGGGGGAGATCCCAGTCGTGAACTTGAGGTCCTGGAGACTTCTCCCCATCGCCAAGTATCGCAAGGTGGCGACGAGCCTTTGCTCTGGAGAGATGTCCTGCTTCAGCATATAAGGGGAACGCAAAGCCAATAGAGGGTGAACGACGGGGTCCGTCATCCAGAGATAATTCCTGAAATCATCAGGATTATTCTCCTGGAGCTCCCGCAGCAAAGGCATATGACAGAATTGGTCACAATCAGGCAACCAATTCTTGGTCCAAGAACTCCTCCTCCCCCTGTTCATGGACTGGACTTGGGTCAAAGCCATAACTCCAAGCCCAACAACAGAACGATCTCTCCAATGAGAATGCAACATGGCTAGTAAACAAATGGTTGCTCAGAACAAACTGACAGAACGCACTGAAACTCAGAAAGGACTTGACAAGCACGACCTGAAAATCAGAAACGACCAGACAAGCATGCACTGAAAATCAGAAATGAACAATAAATAGAACACACTGAAAAACAAAAATGACCTGACAAGCACGCACTTAAAAACAGATACGAACTGACAAGCACAACCTGAAAAGCAGAAACAAACTGAAAGCACAAGGTTGAAAAGCACGATTCATCACTCACCAAACTTCTACTAACACGAGATACACACGAGATAAGCAGAAGGAGCCCAAAGGGTAGCGCACGACTATTGAACTTCCTTTTTATCGGCTTGTCGTACGTCTTGTACGTCACTACGTTCGTAATTATTGGCCAACATTTGTGTGACCGTGTGTATGCAAGACAAGTTGGAGCCAACACCCTTCGAACAAAATTCCACGGTTTTGTTGTCAGAAAGTCTGATCATGTATACGAGGCTTTAGTGTGTACCCAGCTTTATTAACCACTTCAGCCCCGGACCAATTGGCAGCCAAAGGACCAGGCCCCTTTTTGCGATTCGGCACTGCGTCGCTTTAACTGACAATTGCGCGGTCATGCGATGTGGCTCCCAAACAAAATTGGCGTCCTTTTTTTCCCACAAATAGAGCTTTCTTTTGGTGGTATTTGATCGCCCCTGCGGTTTTTATTTTTTGCGCTATAAACAAAAATACAGCAACAATTTTGAAAAAAATGCAAAATTTTTTACTTTTTGCTATAATAAATATCCCCAAAAAATATATAAAAAAATATTTTTTTCCTCAGTTTAGGCCGATACATATTCTTCTACATATTTTTTGTAAAAAAAATCGCAATTAGCGATTATTGATTGGTTTGCGCAAAAGTTATAGCGTTTACAAAATAGGGGATAGTTTTTTAGCATTTTTATTAATATTTTTTTTTTTACTAGTAATGGCGGCGATCAGCGATTTTTATTGTGACTGCGGACACATCGGACATTTTTGACACATTTTTGGGACTATTGTCATTTATACAGAAATCAGTGCTATTTAAATTGATTCCTATGTAAATGACAGTGGCGGTGAAGGAGTTAACCACTAGGGGGCGGGGAGGAGTCAGTGTGACGTGTTGTTTTTTTTTTACAGTAGGGGGCGTGGCTGACGTCTGACGTCACTGATCGTCTGTTCCCGATGACAGGGAACAGCAGATCAGTGACAGGCAGTGTAGGAAGCGCGGGGAGAGGTTTGTTTACACAGACCTCTCCCCGTTCTTCAGCCCTGTGACCCGATCGCGGGACACCAGCGGCGATCGGGTCCGCTGGTCCAGCGGCCGTGGTCACGGAGCTCCCGACCGGGTCACGAGCGTGCCGCCGGCGGCGCGCCCGCGACCCCACGGCTAGGCAATTAAAGGGGACCTACCTGTACGTGCTTTTGCCTAGCCGTGCCATTCTGCCGACGTATATGTGCAGGAGGCGGTCGGGAAGCGGTTAAAGGTCTGATTTGAACTGTAATGGGAATCCTATGCTTCTTTTATTTACCAATGTGTACTGAACCTTTAAGAAATAAACAGTATGGGGCCCTCCAAAATTCATTAAAGTGCCATATCCATAAACATAGTCACCTGATTTAGATCCAATAATAATCTATCATTTAGTAATGTGGATCCACATAATTCATAGTGAGCAATGACCCATAGCCACTACAATGCTCCTTGATACTATTATCACAAATGACAGTCCCCAGCACTGTTGGAATGAAAACACAGGCAAATAGGATCTGTCATTTATAGGCTGTAGTGATACTGCTGCTAAATGACAGATCCCCTGGTTTGTTGACAAACACAAGCAGGCAGTGATCTCACAATTCCCTGGTCTTGATAATGCCTGTGTCACTACGCAATCTGCTGTAACAATGTGATCGTTGATTAAAACTTTGGACCCACTCTGAAGATCCTTGGTGTGCTAGTGACATTTTTGCTTGTCACTACTCCCATCTCAAATTGACAGCTCACTGCCACTTTTGAAATGTAAACACAGTGAGAGGGGAAACTTGGGTGATTTCATCAAACATATATGGTTATGGCCATATTTAGCCAGCGATGTCACCCAGGTACCCAGCCCATTTGTTTACAAACAAGCCAGAGAGAATCTGCCATTTGTAGGCATAGGGATACTGATGCTAAATGACAGATTGTCAGATAGTAACAGCATACAGAGTATGTATGTTATATTATTTTTTACTTTCTAACAGGTTAAAAAATAGGCTTGGGGTTTAGTGTTTACTTTTTGGGTAGATATATTTTGTTTTAAATCATTTTTATTAAATTATATAAACATACAAATTCTTCCATATCATTTCCAATACATGAATATAAAACATAAAAAAAAAAAAGGAAAATACATACACATTTACAAATACAAAAACAAGAAAAAAAAAACAATTGGATCTATCCTTTATCATACCCTCTCGATTGGCCAAATTTCTGAAAAAATGTATAGTCAAAACATTTTCTTTCACTTTCCCCTTTCCTCTCTCCCTTCTTCTCCCTTTCTCCCTATCTCCTTGTTTCCTGTTAAGTGTGGAGGCAAGGATACTGTGCCCTTAGCTCCTAATCCCTTCTTCACAACCCCCACCCCCCAAAAAAAAAAAAAATTGAAATACAACCCCTCCCTACTTCCCATCTTCACTCCCTCTCCTCTCATCCCTCACCCCTTCCTCTTTAAATTTATAGTGTGTTTTTATATACAACCCCCTTTACCCCTACACTCTCACCCCCCCTGTGTAGTGCCTGTCCCCCATCTTCACTCTAGTCTATATTATTTATTTAATAAACATGCCCCCCCCACTCCTACTTTTTTATTAAATAATATCTCTTTTATGTATATGTATATACACACTCACGTGCACACACACTAGTGAATCTGTGATCCTCCCTTACCCTTTTCTTTATTTATTTATGAGGTGGAGAGAATCATATCTCAACCACCACTATATACCCCTAATAATGTGCCTCTTCATGAGGGGCATAGAGAAGGGGAGGGGGAAAGAAGAAAGAAGGAAAAAACAAAGAAGAAGGAAAGGGGACCGTGCAGGACCCTAACTACCACCCTCAATTCCCATATAACTAATGTAAACCGGAGATTGTTTAAATTCTGACCATCCTTTCCAAATACTAGCAAATCTTGCTTCAGAGTCATTTTGCATGTGGATTACTTCCTCCATAAGCCTAGTATTATCTACCTCCCTAAGCCACTCCTTTATTGTTGGGGCCTTCTTAGACCCCCAATGTTTGGCGATCAGTGCCTTTGCTGCGTTCAGCAAAAAAGCAATAATTGCTGTTCTATATTTCTTCCTTGTGGAATTTATCGCATGGAACAAACATTGCCAAGGATCCAGTCCAATTTCATTTCCACAAATTTTTAGGATTAATTCTATTATTTCCATCCAGTATGGTTGAATCAGGTGGCACTGCCACCATATGTGAGCATGTGTCCCAACCTCCCCACATTCCCTCCAACATAAAGGAGAAAAGTGAGGGTTAATTTTATGTATTTTTAATGGCACATAGTACCATTTGACCAATAATTTATAGTTAATTTCTTTTATCCGCATGTCCATTGAGGTAGAGTGGACATAGTCTAAAACCTTATTTTTAATTTATTTGGGTAGTGCCTGATTCAACTTCATTTCCCAACTCCCGAAAGGGCATGCGGCTCCATCATCCATAGGGGATATCAATCTCCTATAGACATTTGAGATCCCTGTCTATTTATTCCCCCTCAATCAATTAATCTTTCCCACGAGTTTAACGTAGAAGCATCGCATCGAGGTTTTGGAAGAAAATCCACAAAATGTTGGAGCTGTCTATATCTCCACACATCCCATGGGGTCGTACCATACCTCTCTCGCAGCTCCATTAATGAGCACAAAGCGTTGCCCTTCAAGACATCCTTAAGCCTCAGTTGGTCTGATAGAGTCCATTTTAGATATTGGTTATTATCTTTCCCCGGCGGGAAAAAGTTACTCCCAGTCAAGGGGGTCAGGGGACTATTATACTGCCATGAAATGCTATTAAGTAATTTATCCCATACTCTAAATGTTTCTATAGTGATTGGTGCTATTTATCCCGAGAGCCCACTGTATTGCTTTGGAATACAAATAATCTGACCCAAGACAACTTTACTCACACTTTCCTCTAGGGACACCCACTTTTTGTACGGTGAGCCGTGGACCCAATCCACGATCCTCCATAACACTGCCGCCTGAAGGGCTCGGATAAAGTGCCATTCGCCAGAATTTGGGCCATAGGTTTAGAGTACAAGGCCTCAATCCACCTCAGCATACGTGGTCCTATGCCAATTTTCTGCAATGTCCCCAGCATGAAGTCCCAATCTAGTCTATCAAAGGCCTTTTTGGCATCAATTGATAGAAAAAGGACAGGATTCCTGCTTTTCTTTGCTTCATGCATCAATAAGATTGTTTTTAGGATGTTGTCTCTTTCCCAGGGAGAAACCCTGCTTGGTCCTTTCCTATGCATTCTGGCATATATAACTTCAGTCTCTCGGCTAATATCCTCGCATAAATTTTCATATCTTCATTAATAAGGGATATTGGCCTAAATCTGGAGCAAAGTGTTGGATCCGTCCCTTCCTTTACCAATATAGGCCCCCAGAGCTTATTCACGTATCTTTAAACCCTCCCCAATAGCATTCATATAGGAATGAAAAAAGGGAATCAAGATTCGCATAAACTTTTTATAATATAATGATGTGTACCCATTCTGGGTCGGGCTTTTCCCAGCCTTGGTTTTTTGGATTGCCTGCTCTATTTCTTCCTTAGAAATTTCCCTATCTAACCCATTTGAGTCCTTCTCCAATAAGACAGGTAACTTTATATTACGTAAATACTGTTCTATTTTGTTTCTTCTATTTTGGAGCTCGTCTGGGTTTTGAGAATAATTTACTCTATAGAGTGATTGATAATATTCCATACAAATCCTGCTAATATCCCTGGTGGAAAGCTTCATCTCTCCTTTTTTATCTTTCATTGTCTGAATAAAATTCAGGATTCTTCTGGGTTTAATCACCTCTGCCAATAATCTCCCTGGTCTGTTACCATATTCATATTGCCTTTTAGCTGTTCTAATGAACAATCTTTTAGTATCTTGCTCCATTAAATCCCTCAGGGCTTCCCGCTTTCCTGTTAACTCAATCATTACCCAATTGTCCCTTACCCTTTTATGTGTCCATTCCAACTCTTGGATCTCTTGTAAAAGGGAATTTTTCCTCTTAGCCCCCTCTGCAATTAGTCTCCCTCTCATGAAAACTTTGAGTCTCCCACAGTATAGTTGGCCCAATATTCTCTATATTATTGTCCTTAAAGAACAAGTTCAGATCTTTCTCCAAATTTTCCAATACAGTATGGTCATGTAAGAGTGATTCATACACCCTCCAGGATCTTTGCCTAACCAGTATATCCTTCATATTCAAGCTTACTAAGACTGGAGCATGATCCGAGAGGGTGATTGATTTCACCTCCACTTTTAATAGGCCCTCTAAAAGCTGATGGTCTAGGAAGACATAATCTATTCTTGAATAGGATTAATGTATTTGAGAATAATATGTGAAGTCCCGAGGGGCGTGGCTTGACTGAACTAGGAGATGGCTGCCTAACCTCATTGCTCCCGTCAAATCCTCTCTTTCACCGGCTGAATCGGAGATTCTACTGCTTATCTACACACCAAAACATGGGGACAGCTTCCCGTCACACCTCTGCTTCCAGATCCCGCTCTCCCCGCGAAAATCCGGGCGACGGAGGCCAGAATATCCCGGAGATGTTCCGTACACAGAGGGGGAACATGGCGCCTTCCCGCCGCACCACCTCACGGGCTGTGACTCCCCCGGCTTCTGATCCGGCGCTCTCCTTACAACTGGCGCCTCAGGCACAGACCCGTGACCGAGACCCACCTTCTCAGCCGCAACTCAGTATACAAGACCTGAAAACTATAGCGGCGGACATTAAAGATACACTCTCGGCCGCCATTGCGGACCTGAGAGTGGATATTCGCGCCCTTTCTGACAGGGTGATGGAGGTTGAAAAAACGACCTCACAACATGACATGGTGATCCGGAAAGCTGTTAGACGAATAGACACCCACACACTTCAACTAAGAGAGGCACAAAGGCACATCGACGACCTCGATAATCGCGGCCGCCGCCATAACCTCAGAGTCCGCGGTATTCCTGAGGATGTCGAGTCCGAGCACTTATCCTCTGAGGTAATGGCCTTGTTCAACAATATCCTGCGTAGGCCGCCCGATACTCGCATCGACTTTGAACGCATACACAGGGCTCTACGCCCCAGAGGCAAAGAGTCGGATCCCCCTAGGGATATCATCTGCTGCATAGTGGACTATAAGGTGAAGGAAGATATCCTGAGGCAGGCCAGGGGAATCCCTCGGCTGCTGCACAAAGAGGCCCACATCCAAATCTTTCAGGATCTATCCGCTACCACCCTACAGCAGCGGCGAGATCTAAAACCTCTACTTGAAACCCTACGATCCCACGGCATACAGTACAGGTGGAAATTTCCCTTCTCTCTGTCGGCCTCTCATCAGGGCCGAACGGCCCTCCTGAAAACTCCGGAAGATCTACGACATTTCTGCCGTACCCTGGACATACCCCTGGTGGATGTCCCGAACTGGTATGCTGACTTCCGCACTTACGACGCCAGACGACCTCCACCACCCGAAGACCCAATGGATGTACAAGCATCCCCACACTCCAGGAGACGTTCTCCTTCGGGCTCCAGACGACGCTCCGTCAGACCAGCTGACCACGGTCATCACCCTGCTGACTCCCCGGGCTCCCGGAGGACGCGCTGGGACTACTGAAGATCTCCCTTCCATTTCTTCACGGAGAATCCCTGCACCTCTGCCTGATCTACAATGACAGCCGTCGAAGAAAAGCACGAATTCCCAGGATACCGGGTACTATTATTTCTATCTATGGCTTGACTTTCACTTAACTAAACTTTCCTAAAAACCGCAGCCTGCGGATGCTTCTCCCTCATGCTGAGCCCTGTTTTATTCATATATCGACTACGGACTGCCTTGTGCTCCCGTACTCACATTCTTTAACACTCGCTTGGACTTATCTCTTTACAATCTTCCGGCTCCTTTTACTTGCTACTGCATTCTGCTTGTATACTACTGTCACTGATTTGTTTTTCAGACGCTGCACTTAACACTATAAGGATCCCGATCCTTCTTACTAACCTTCTCAGTTTGTTTAGGCCCCCATACGATGCCTCTATCGAATTCCGAGCCCCACTCCTTATGTGGGAGGATCCAGGAGTATAGTAAGTTCCTGAGGGTATTTTGTCCTGTTTTCTGTTACTATGTTTTCTGTTACTATGGTGGGTTTTTTGCCGTAACTCCTCACTGTTTTATGCTTCCCTACGTTGCAGTTAAATGACTGGAAACTGTGGGCATTGTTTGACAATTCTTAAACCTGCGGCTGCTGGGGTGTTTATCTCTTTCTCTCACTTCACACGCTAGGCTTCCCCATATATCATCGTCCGGGTGTAAGCCCTGATATAGAATCTGCGCCACCCGTGACATCCATTAGCTATATACCCGTTGTGTGAGAATTATCCCGCCAGCTTTTAACGCCCGAAAGCCTCCCTCGGATGCATAGCTATTATCTCATGTACCATGTGCCTTAGTACTAACCCCCCTTAGCGGGCTTTTACCTTTTACTTAACTGATGTTCAAAACAACTATATTTGTAGTGAGACTGCTTTAGCCCTAGATACCCTTTACATACTGTCCGCATAACTACAAGGACGGAACCTCCTGAACCGCTTTTTGACCTATCTTTCGCCCCTCTTGGTCTAGTATTTCAATTATACTGCCCTGGCACCCCTGTTATTACACGCCTCTCAGGTTTTGAATAGTTTTACTCCTCTACCTGGTTCAGCGGTTGCACTCAATAATCTGGAAGCCTCCCCTTTGGGACTGAACTGACTAAAATTTATATTTTTTAAGACCAGTAAATGTTATACAAGTTGATCCTATGCAAGGATAGGTTTCCTGTAACGCTTCATATTTAGTACAGTAATTAATACTGTATGTCACAGGTTAGCCTATCTCTATTTTTTATGTTAGGCCTTTCTGTTCTATGATCAGCATGTTTGTAGCCTATCATCTCATACCATGCTGTTTTCCCATGTATACGCTTTATGAGCTTCACATGCCTTTCCAGCAGGCTGACATAAACGGTCTGGCCTCAGGTCACTCATGTATACACATTTATCTATCTATACCCTCCCTGCTCCTTACTACTTAGATAGGTCTAGTTTTACAAAAAAAAGAAAATAAGCAAAAAGCCTATGCTTTCAATACACTACACACTAATCCTATCTCCTCCATTTTACTTTTTTTGTTTTAGAGGTACTGACGGTGACTCCATGTCTCTCTCTGTACATCTCCTATCAGGTTTTAACCAACCCCCCAACGGCATAGTAGCCTAATTGGTTTATACTTATAGCTCATACACTCATCCTATTGACTACTTGCTGTACTTTTCACGCCTACTCCACGGTAGGCTAGGCTGATTTCAGCCTCCCCACTTTCCTTTACCCGCCCCCCCCCCCCCCACGACTTGCTCTTGGTAGTGTCTGATTGCCCTCCTATTCTGACCATACCCATAATATCCGCTCGGCTACTTCCTACGCTAGACTCCGCTTCTCTCTATAGCTGACGACATGGCAGATTCGATTCCGAATTCGAATGGACTCAGGATTCCTCCTGACACACCATACTTTCCACAGGTGAAACTTTGCTCCTTAAATGTTCAAGGCCTTAATATCCCCGAGAAACGATCACAACTGTTAAATTCCCTGCAGAAGGATAAAATACATATTGCGTTTGTGCAAGAAACCCATTTCCGTTCCAACGCTATACCCAAACTTCACAATCACAATTTCCCCACAGTGTACCATGCCACTACGGACATCTCTAAATCCAAGGGGGTCGCCGTACTGATATCCAAACACTGCCCGCTTCAGGTTTCAGAACTTAAACAAGATATCAACGGTAGATTTCTCTTCATTAAGAGAAATTCATTCAGATTGCGCGCCTTCAAATTGTCCAAAACACAGCAGCAAGAATAGTCACCGGAAAGAAACCCTGGGAATCCATCTCCCCATCCCTAAGGATGCTCCATTGGCTCAAGGTAAAAGACAGGATCACATTCAAGACCCTCTGCCTCACCCACAAATGTACACAAGGAAATGCGCCTCAATACCTTTGTGAGAAAATAGAAAAATACATACCGAATCGCAGACTTCGATCAACAAACCAAAATCGCCTTCTCATCCCCAAAGCCCGCTACAAATCGAAGGGAGAACGAAGATTCGCAGTACAGGGACCCCGGCTATGGAATGCTCTACCAAACAACATCCGCATGGAAGAAAACCATCAGGCCTTCAGGAAAAAACTCAAGACCCACCTCTTCTAATACATGGCATCCCAACATGAGCAGTCAAGCGCCTCGAGGCGATTCAGTTCGCAGTTGCAGCGCTATACAAATCATTCATTCATTCATTCATTCATTAAAGGCACTTTACACGGCCGACCAGTTACACTTGCAAACTTGTATGCTCCCAATAAAGGACAAGTTCCTTTCTTTCGCGAAACACTCCAACTACTCACTGAATTTTACTCGGGCATACTCATTGTGGGTGGAGACTTCAATGTTGCCCTCACCCCCTCTCAAGACTCTTCCAATGGGTCGTCCTCCCTACCTTACAGAGCTTTGCGGGATATTAAAAAGAGACTCCAAAATTTGACGCTTCATGACACATGGCGAACACTACATCCGACCGACAGAGACTTTACATTTTATTCCTCTCCTCACAATAAGTATTCCCGACTAGATCACTTTTTTATTTCCCAAGCTGATTTATCACTCCTCTCCGATGCAACAATTGAGCCCATGGTCCTCTCTGATCACAACCCCATTTCAATGACATTGTCCATCCCACTGACTCGTAAGCCGAATTCTATCTGGCGGCTTGACAACTCCCTGCTTACTGATGTAGCAATTACACAGAAGATTGCTGTCAGACTTACCCAGTACTTTCAAGAAAATAATGTCACAGACTCCACCCCACCCACGGTATGGGCTGCTCACAAATGCGTTTTAAGAGGTGAACTCATCTCTATGGCCGCCCATAGACAAAAACTACGACGCCTTCGTATCGCTGACTTATCCTCCAAGCTTCATGCTTTGGAACGCCTGCACAAGGCATCCTTAGCCAATCAAACACTTATTCAAATGCTTCAGGTCAGAGAGGAACTCAGGGAAGAATTAAACAAGGGAATTAAACGAAAATTTATGCTAACACAGAAACTATTCTATGAGTTCGGAAATAAGTCTGGTAAACTACTGGCAAGGGCACTGCAACGCAAAAAAGCTTCGTCAACGATTCATAAGATAATAGATCCAAATGGCACTTCCCATATGACCCCTGAAGACATTTCTAAACAATTCGTAGAGTACTTTTCTAACCTATACAACTTGACAAAGACTGATCCGACGATTCCCACTACACATAGACGAGAAATTATATCCTCATTTTTGTCACAATATGGCATGTCACCGATCTCCTCTGAAGAGTCCACACCCCTTGATGTCCCTATAACTATTGAAGAAATTAAAACCTCCCTTCTACAACTCAAACCTGGTAAAAGCCCCGGCCCGGATGGACTGACTGTGGGCTATTACAAAACCTTTCAGGACATACTTTTGCCCCATCTTTCCGCTACTTACAATTCCTTCGCTTCCTCAGACCCTGTACACAATGACCTATTGGAGGCCCATATAACGTTAATACCAAAACCCGGCAAGGACGACACCATTGTATCTAATTACAGACCCATCTCCCTTTTAAATGTGGATTTGAAATTATATGCCAAAATATTAGCTAATCGCATACTCCCTCTTCTCCCTCAATTAATCTCTCTTGATCAAGTTGGCTTCATCCCAGGGGCGTGGCCTGCAGCGGAGAGGGATGGCAGCGTGATCTCTGAGCTCCGGATCCTACAGGGAGAAAGCGTCCATAAACGGCACCTTTGGACCCCGCCAATCGGCCCATTTACCGGCGGAACCACCCGCTACCATCAAGAGGACATGGCAACTAAAAGAAAAGGGGCGAGTAAGCCGCAACGCCTGACCGATTACTTCCAACAGCCGCGGCCTGGAGGTAGGCAATATGGCGCCGGCCCCGCACACGCGGCGGCACACAAACACAAACCCAAACCCAGCTCATCCACCCCATCACCCCTACATGACGATCCGATCGTCGACCAGACATCCCCCTTACCTCATTCCCCTACAGGGAGCCCGGCTAAAGCCAAACTAAGACTGGATGAGAACGGATGCAGCACAGCCCCAGGCCCAGCATCAGACTCAGGGGATGACACCAGGGAGCTCCCGGACTCAATTACGTCCTTCCCCACAGCCAACCAACCTGTACTGGATACTGTCCTTAAGGACATGCTAGTCTCCCTCAGAAGCACACTCCAAAACGATATGATTAACTGTATGCACAGGTTTAGTGGGGAGCTCGCTGCAGTGGAAACAAGAGTGGAGCATATAGAGAACAAGATGGGGGAGTATGCCTCCACCATTAATGACTTGATAGATGCAAACGACGAAAGAGATGATGAAAACGCATGGATCAAAAACAAAATCGCAGACATTGAGGACCGTTCCAGAAGGAACAACCTCAAAATTAGGGGGGTTCCCGAAGCTATATTACCCCCAGACCTGAGGTCATATGCCAAGGACCTCTTTTCCTCCCTTCTGCCTGACCTGTCCCTAGTGGAACTCACTATTGACAGGATTCACAGGTTACCAAAGCCATCACACCTACCAGATGCAGTCCCTAGAGATGTTATCCTCCGCCTGCATTTTTTCCATGTGAAGGAACAACTAATGCAAGTTATGCGAAAACAAGACAACATACCCTCACAGTTTCAAAATCTGCAATTTTATGCCGACTTGTCACAGCACACCCTGCAGAAAAGAAGAAACCTGAACACCATTACAAAGGTGCTCAGGAACCACAACATCCCCTATAGATGGGGCTACCCCACAAAGATCACCATTACCAAACAGGACAAATCCTTCACAGTGGATAATTTAGAAAGAGGCATATCCCTCCTGAAGGAATGGAGAATTCTCCCAGAAAACGACGAGAATAACGAGCACAAAACCAATCGTCGCTCACTCAGCCCTGACTGGACACCTATTACACACAAAAACGCAAAGTAGCAAGACTAACTGATCCTCCCAACAAGAGGTCCCAAATTCCCTGACACAAGGATCCGGACCACCCACTCCCTAGGCCAGAACTTTTACCCCGACTCGCTGGAGCAATTGTGAGCTCCATGTCAAACCAGTTATTGTCAGCCGTTATGTTGACAAAAGGAATAGTTGAGCTAATGGATATGCTCATATACTTGCACCTGACTGTTCCTCTCTTGTTTTTGCCGTTCTCTTTTCTTTTCTTTTTTTTTCTTTTTCTTCTTGAAGTGCTCAGCCCTCCACCGAGTAGCAAGGACCAGCTATCGAGCTCCACTCTTCACAAGTCAACCAGAACTCCAAGTGACCGACAAGTGAGTACCGTCACACCAGCCAATGATGACCCGGAACCTGATGTGAGTACATATACCTTACTCTATACACCACACAGCTTATGTCAACTAGGAAAAGAAACCTCTGAACTATGTATGCATACCAACCTTTTCCGTTTAGCTGCCACTGGATACCACTCCCATGGCCATACGCTTCCTATCCATTAATACTAAGGGGCTAAACCACCCCATGAAGAGGAAATCTTTATGGAATGAAGCGATAAGCAACAAATCTGACATTGTTTGCGCACAAGAGACACACTTTAACAAGGAATCTGCTCCTAAATGTTCCCACAGGAACTTCCCCCATATTTTTTTTGCAAAGGCGGACAAAAAAGTAAATGGGACAATGATAGCCATTAGAGATACAGTGGCATTTGCACTCCATACTGAAATTACAGACCATTTAGGCCGCTACATCATTCTGATCTGTGACATTAACCAAGTCACATACACCATAGTTAACCTCTACGCCCCAAACAAGCATCAACTACGTTTTTTTAACAAAATTATGAAAAAGGTCAACTCAGTCAAGAAAGGCTCCCTTATTATCTGTGGAGATTTCAATGTGGTTCCCGATCCTAGCATGGACTCAACCTCCAAACCAAAGCGCAAAGCTCAGTCCCTCCAGACTGCCATTCACAGGGAAGACCTCTATGACGTGTGGAGATGCCACCATGCAGAAGAAAAGGACTTTTCTTTCTTTTCCACTCCTCACCGCACGTATACACGGATAGACTTGTTCCTCACTGACCAGCGCACACTATCCAAGTCAATCTCTTCAACCATCAACTCCATCACCTGGTCGGACCATGCGTCCATAACTATCCAGATTAAAGACTCTTCCACGGTGGACTCCGCTCCACTATGGAGAACTAACTCCTTTCTCTTACAGCACCCAGATACAAAAAAAATCATTGAAGATAACCTAGCTGAATTTTTCACACTTAATGGTCCTTCTATGCAGAACAAATTTACCCTGTGGAACGCCCATAAAGCGTTCATCAGGGGGATCTTTATACAACAGGGGGCTAGGGCGAAGAGGCGGAAGCAAAACAAATTAAGAGAGATTACTGAGAAAATACGAAAACTTGAAATTGATAATAAAACATCAACCTCCATTACTCTTTCCAAGCAGCTTAACCAATTGAGGCATGACCTCAGACTTCTACTAATGGAAGATTTTGAGAAATCTTCTAAGAAACTCAAAATGTCTTACTACTCCCAGGGGAACAGAGCTGGCAAGCTCCTAGCCCACCAAATCAAAGGACATAGAGGGAAAACCAAAATCCCTTATATCCTACACTCCACAAAACACACAAAGATGCATCATCCTCAGGATATAGCGGATGCCTTCAGTAACTACTACGGCGCCCTCTATAACCTCAGGGATGATAAAGAAACACCACAACCCACTACCAAACTAATAGAAGACTTCCTGCAACAGGTGTCTTTACCAAAACTCTCTACCCAACAATTAGAATGTTTGAACACCCCATTTACAGCAGAGGAAATTCGGAAGGTTATAGAAACCATCCCAAAAAACAAATCCCCAGGCCCTGATGGCTTCATAGGGGAATACTACCAAACTTTTAAAAACATCCTAACCCCTCACATGTCAGATATCTTCAATGCAGCTGCCGCCTCTTCCTCCTTCCCCCAGGAAATGCTGAAGGCTGTCATCGTCACTATACCCAAGCCAGGGAAAGCTCCTGATAGTCCTGCTAACTTCCGCCCCATTTCGCTACTAAACGCAGACCTAAAAATTTACTCAAAACTACTAGCTAAAAGATTGATAGATTTGATGCCCCTACTGATCCACCCAGACCAAACTGGTTTCACTAAAGGCCGCCAGACATCTGACGCCACCAGGAGACTTACCAATATCATTCACCTAGTTGGTTCCTGTCGGAGGCCTTCTTTGCTACTAGCTTTGGATGCGGAGAAGGCCTTCGACAGGGTCCACTGGGGCTACCTCCTTGGGGTAATGGAGAAGTTCGGCTTCTCCGGACACATCCTCTCGGCCATTATGGCCCTGTATTCAGAACCTTCGGCCCAAGTATACACAGCTGGTGTGCTGTCAACCCCTTTTAAAATAACCAACGGCACCCGACAGGGGTGCCCTTTATCCCCCTTGATCTTCAACCTAATCCTAGAGCCACTAGCAACCCTCATTAGAACACACCAGAACATCACAGGAATCTCATCTCACGGTTCCAAACATGTCATCAGTCTGTTCGCTGATGACATAATTATGATGCTTACTAATCCTGAAAAATCCCTGGCTTCGGTGTATGATGTATTACAAATGTTTAACAAGGTTTCATTTTATAAAGTCAATGAAAGCAAATCCTATATACTCGGTATGAACATACCCGCTCACCTACAAGAGTCTCTTAGCTCACGGTTTCCATTTGTCTGGAGCAAAGATGGGATTAAATATCTGGGTATCACTTTAACCGCATCAACAAGTAACTTGTACCAGGCTAACTACTTGTCTTTTCTAAATGCCCTCCCTTCAAAGCTACAAATTATAGCTAAAACAGAGCTCTTATGGTCGGGGCGCCTAGCAGCTTTTAAGATGATAATCTTACCCCAACTAATTTACCTTTTTAGAACCCTACCCATCCCAGTCCCTAACACTTTCTTCTCCAAACTACAATCCCAGATCAATAAGTTTCTCTGGATGGGGAAAAGGGCGAGATGGGCCTTCCAAAACTCAATAGCAGCCAGAACAGCGGGCGGAGTGGGCAATATACTAGTTAAAGATTACTACACAGCATCGATACTTTCTCAA
The DNA here is from genome assembly GCA_028564925.1 of Lithobates sylvaticus. Lineage (NCBI taxonomy): Eukaryota > Metazoa > Chordata > Amphibia > Anura > Ranidae > Lithobates > Lithobates sylvaticus. The sequence goes on from CM053030.1 coordinate 248,729,134, forward strand.
CTGCGCACATGGTTTCCCAATGCCCCTAACCCTAGATGGAAAGAACTAGAAGAGGGCCAAATCACCAACACTAATCTTTTCAATCTCCTAATGGCATCCTCTCTTGGCTATAACACTACTGCCCCATTAGCACCCTCAATCAGGGCATCCCTACAAGCATGGAAAATTCTGTTGAAACAGCCGTTCACAATACCCCCTGTCTCCTCATTGCAGATACCTATTACATGTCTAGCGGGGATCATACCTGATCTACACGTCACACACTGGACAGAACAGGGAATACACAACATCTCAGACCTCATGGTTGGCCCAGCAATGAAGACATTCAGGTCGCTTCAACTAGAATATGGTCTGAACGACTCACAACAGTACAAATATATCCAGATTAGCCACTTTCTTCGATCCAACACCAAAACCTCCATCCAATTACCAGGGAGGGTGATATCATTCCTCACCAAACCCACATCTAACATTAAAGGAATATCACTATTCTATAACAACCTCAACAACAAACTAATATTTGTTAAAAATTCTAACATAACGGCCTGGGAGCGAGACCTGCATACAACCTATACAACAGAACAATGGCAGGCAGCCCTAAAGGTAACCTTTTCAGCCACCAAATCCATAAACTTATGGGAATTACACCAAAAAATATTACTTCGTTGGTATCTAACCCCACACATAACCTCTAAATTCAATAGCCAAGCTTCCCCAATGTGCTGGAGGAACTGTAATAGTGTAGGCACCCTTCTCCACACTTTCTGGGATTGCCCCAAATTGTCCCACTTATGGGACGAGATATTTAAAGTGCTAGAACTCATATTACACTGCCCTGTCCCTAAAAACCCTGGACTAGCTGTGTTGTCTTTGGGTATTGAAGTTATACCTAAAACATACAGAACTATAGTAACCCACGTTCTACTCAGCACTAGATTGGTAATAGCCAGACATTGGAGATCTCCAGATCCACCCTTACTAAATGAAATAATAATGACCACAAATATACACGCTAAATATGAAACCATGTTTGCCTCGTCCCTGGGAAAATTCCAGCTCTCACAAGACATTTGGAAACCGTGGAATGACTGGTTCTTCAAATATGGATCTCGGTATAGCTAACTCTATATATTATGCGATGAGAAGCTAGGCACTAGTTCGTTTACTCCTGTAACCCTCTCTCTCTCTCTCTTAACTCTACTTACTTTACCCTTTTTCCTTTTCCCTTTTATCTCTCTTGCTTACCCTCCTATACATTACCAGTAAAGATGTACATATCTGAACCTATCCCTGGTGCCTGTGGTGGGTGACGGGTGGAGCCCTCCCCCTATGGTACAGTTAGAACCCATTTGGGGTACCTGGGGAGGGACCCCCCCTCACTACGGTAGGCTTCAGGTACACCTTGCTCATAGCACATATGACTAAGCCAGTGTACAAAGATTAATAAGACCCATAGCATATGTGTTTACCAGTTTAACAGAAAAAGATAAAGCTGTATAATGGTTTGCATTCTTCTTGCGGAGCTGTTCTCCCACATTGTTTATGTTATGCCTTCCTTTACGGTAACGTTGTATTTTATACTTGAAAAACCCAATAAAAAACTATTGAAACAAAAAAGTTGGCTTCATCCCTGGTAGAGAAGCCAGGGATAACACCCTGAAGGCCCTGAACATTCACCGTTGGCTCTCTCATGCCTCTGACCAGAAAGGATTCTTTTTATCACTAGATGCAGAGAAGGCGTTCGACAGAGTGGCCTGGGATTATATGGCGGCAACTTTACAAGCGGTGGGTTTTCCCTCACGGTTCATACAAATGATTATGACATTGTACTCCCATCCTACAGCTAAAGTAAGAGTTGGTGGCCACCTGTCGAACGCCTTCTCCATTTCAAACGGAACCCGCCAGGGCTGTCCCCTTTCTCCCCTCATATTTATCCTTACCCTAGAGCCCTTTCTGCGCAAACTTAGGTCCAACCCAGATATCAAGGGGATAGCTGTACGTGATAAACAGTTTAAACTTGCTGCTTACGCTGACGATATTCTCCTCTTCCTCTCTGACCCAATCACCTCTATGCCCAACCTCCTAAAAGACTTTACCCTTTTTCAGAAATTAGCTAACCTGAAAATCAACTTCTCTAAATCTAATGCCCTTAATATAGCCCTCCCACAACCAATAGTAGCCCAATGTAAATTAAACTTTCCTTTTCGCTGGGAAACGAAAGCCCTTACCTATTTAGGAATCCAATTGCCTACCAACTTAGATGATCTTTATACTCTAAATTATCTCCCGATACTACAGACTATACGCACTGATCTCCTCAAGTGGAATTCTGGTAATTTCTCATGGTTTGGACGTACAGCCATCCTAAAAATGAACATTCTGCCCCGCATACTTTACATACTGCAAACAATACCAATTAAACTTCCCACCTCCTTCTTTACCACTTACAAAAAACTATGTAGGACCTTTATATGGGCATTTAAATCCCCTAGGATTAGCTGGGATAAATTAATACTCCCCAAGAACAAAGGTGGCCTAAGCCTTCCTGACGTGCGAAAATACTATTATGCATGTCATCTCACCAGAATAGTAGATTGGCATGTACATCATAACTCTAAAGACTGGGTCAACATTGAAGGCTCCTTCGCCTCCATTCCACTAACCCACCTGCCATGGATATCCAGGTCCAACACACCTGGGGTGTGCTCTTCCCATCCACTCACTGGAGCAACCCTACAAATATTCAGAACAGTTTCTCAGACACTGAATTGGTCACCTTCCCCGGGTCCCCTGACACCTTTAAACGACAACCCGGACTTCCCGCCAGGATTACCCTCCCCTGACGTACCTGACGGTCTGCCAACCCCGACGTTTAGAGCCTCGTACCTCTTTAACAACACTGAATTACTTTCTTTCCAAGATCTCCGTTTGCGCTTCCCTGAATATTGCATCCCATTTTTTAAATTTCTTCAAATCCGACACTTCCTACATTGCACTCGACCTCTTACTCAATGGCATAGAGCCCTCACCCCTTTTGAAGTCCTCTGTACCAGTGATTCACCCCTCAGACACCTCATATCCGTATCCTATTCATTGTTATTTGACAGTCATGACCCTAGACACAACTCGGCGGTCAGGATATGGGAAAAAGACCTCACAATTGAGCTCTCTAGTAGGGAATGGGTACAGATATACAACTTGATTCACAAAAGCTCTATTAATGTATCAGCCCAAGAAAACTCTTACAAAATTCTATCCAGGTGGTACCGTACGCCAGATGCTGTTCACAAATACCACGCAGACGTCTCTCCCTTATGTTGGAGATGTGGTCTTGCCACCGGCTCTCTACTTCATATATGGTGGGACTGCCCAATGCTCAAACCCTATTGGGAAAAAATACACAAAGCCGTAGCCCATATCTCTACATACACGCTAGATTTTACCCCCGCTCAATTCCTCCTACACCACACCTCTCTCCCTTATTCGGTATATAAAAAATCGGTCATTCCACACTTACTGAATGCCGCTAAACAGTGTATACCACTGTTCTGGAAATCTGCAACCTCCCCTACATTCTCAGACTGGCTCAAACGCGTAGACAGGATATCTGAGATGGAAAACATTATTCATCAGGCTAGAGATACTCCTACCACCTATAGTACAATTTGGGCCTGTTGGATCCATTTCAAAGACACACCAACTTGTCAGGAACTACTCCGTCCCCCTTAAATGATCCCATTCTAGCTCACCTTACGAAGCTTCACCTTGCAATGGGCTCAGACCTACATACACCATTCCACCTCATCCGCGTGGATACCCTAACACAACGCTTTCAGATACTACCAACCCTCCCCCTGTCTATCCCTCTCCCATGTAATATCTTCTCATACTATTAGTTTGTGCCTAGTTCCATCTATTGGTTCTACCCTAAAGTGGCACCATCCCCACCCCCCAGTTTTGTAATACTTCTTGCTCCTCAGTTCAGGTGTTTACTATATAATTAATGTGAAGTTTTTCCCGCTCCCCTTGCACAGAATGTTCCCATTAGGGGTGCAGGGGTGATGCGGGCTCCCTCACGGACCCACCTGAGGTAGCATTGGACCAGATATGCCATGACTGTCCTTTTTTATTCCCAATTCACGAATACTAGTTGTGCAACACTACCTCCTCATGCTAACCAACGATTCACGTCCCGGACTGATGAATCCTTCTTTAGGCATATGGTTATCTTGCACGTTACCATGCTCTCTGTTTTTATTATTTTGTTTAGAGCATTATCTGGTTTGTTGGACTAATCAGTAATACCTGTACCAGCTGTACTATGTTCATGTTGATATACCTTTACAACTATTGTTGACATTACAGTTTGTATTACGCTGTTCACCTTCAAACTGCTTTTTTTTTCTGTATCTGTTCTTGCTTACTTTCTTAATAAAATAAAATTTAAGTGAAAAAAAAAAAAAAATATGTGAAGTCCCTCCCCTTAGGGTGCATAATTCTCCACACCTCCACTAATTGCTGCTGATATAGTTTTTGTTTGACAGCTTTAAGGTTTTTCCCTTCTGAACGTAGGGAAATAGGTTGAGTATCAAGAGTTGGATCAAGCACAAAATTAAAGTCTCCTGCCATAATAACTTTCCCCTCCTTAAAATTTTGTAGTTTGCTCAATATCTTTCTCAAAAAGACACAAGGGTGACTATTTGGGCAGTAAATATTTTTTTTTAACCAAAGATTTTTATTGAGTTTTACAATTTACATGTGATATCAAAAACAATATAAACGGGTAGTTACAAGATAATTTGTAGATACATGAACGTCAAACCCAATAGTAAACATCAATAAGCTACCAAAGTAATCATAGAAAATGGCCTCATCCGAGGCATAGCCTGTCATAGCCTGTCACCCCTCTCAGGTACAGTGTGAGCAGGCGTAGATGTATAGTATCCCTAGGGCAGCTACCCAGAGACCTTACTGAGGGTCTTGGGAGATAACAGGATCACATAGGGTATCGCGTAACAAAGGGTAAATGTAGTCATGTAAACATATGCTACTAACTCAGTGAACAAGGATAAGTATACAGGATATGTTAACACACACACGTCTCCCCAAAGCAACAATGGCAGCTTATAGTAGTGGAACATGTGTTGCAGGTTACCATTACTACTTCAGGTGGCGCACACTTTCCCCACTAGGTGGGCACTCTGATATCAGCAAATCAATAGTTATAGATGGATTGACAGGGATCACAAATGTGAAGAGGCATACTTGGAAGTTCTCCATGTCTCCCAGTACTTGTGGAAGGTTGGCGCCCTGCCTTCTTTATATGCCAGAAGTTTTTCCATCGTGTATTGGCTATTCACACGAGATATTACTACTGCCAAAGCAGGGGGTGACGCCGAGCGCCATTCTTTCGCCTGGGCTATACGGGCTGCAAACAGAATATGTGCTACTAATATTCTCGTTACAGGGGGGTACTGTTCAACACCAAGGCTGAGTAGTGCTAGGGCTGGTTCAAGTTTAATGGTGGTGTGGGTGACATCCTGAATTATGGAAGAGACTTCCTTCCAGAAATGTGTTATTATTCCACAGCTCCAAAGGGTATGTAGTAAATTGCCATGGCTTTGGCAATTTCTCCAACAGAGAGGTGTTATGTTTGAATCCATCTTGTGGAGTCGTGCGGGTGTGAGATACCATCTATGAAGTATTTTCTGTGCATTATCCCAATGGTCAATACATGCTGAAGATTTACTGTTAACCTTTATTGCGAGTTGCCATTGTGCAAGTGTAAAGACCTTTTGTAGTTCTTACTCCCATTTAGTCATGCTATACAGTTTAGAGTTCAGATACATTGGTTGAAGGAGTTTGTAGAATAGGGAGATCCCTTTCTTCTTAATAGAAGGTTTGCTGACCAAAAAATCCCATAATGTTTGGGGGATTTCTATTGGCTTAATTACATTAGATGAGAAGTAATGCTTTATTTGGTACAGTCGAAAGTCGTCAAGTGGAGATTGAGTCTCCAGTAGCGATGAGGAGAAATTTATACCTCTCTTTTTCCAGTCAGACATAGAAATATTAGGTATGAGGTATTGGTAAGATGCCAATGGGATCTGAATTTGTCTAGTGGGGGTGTCAGTGAAGATTTGCTGCGTGAGGGCTGACCAAGCTGCAACAGTGGCCCGGATAGTTGGATATAGTGGAATCATAGGTTTGTGATGAATACTGGCTGCTATGGCAAGAGCTGGGAGGTCATGCCCCGGAGTGATTGCACACTCCAGGTCTGACCATCTATTGTCTGATTGGCATGAGAACCAATATTTCATCTGGTCAAGTAGAGCTGCTCGGTAGTAGGAATGGGCATTGGGCAGGCATACTCCACCTAAGTGTTTAGGCTTGTATAGATGGGATAGGGCTATACGCGGCTTTTTTCCTGACCAAATGAATGTGTTAAGGAGTCTAGATAATTGGGTAAAGAAGGCTTGGGGGATGAGAATTGGCAGGGTTCTAAAGTGGTATATTAGTTTAGGCAGTATTTGCATTTGGTATGCAGCAATCCTTCCAATCCAGGATAGATGGAGCTTAGCGATATGTTTCATTTCCTCCGCTACTTTAACCAGCAATGGAGGAAAGTTGTGATTATAGATAGTCTCTGAGGAGGAGGACAGCTGCACCCCAAGATATGTGATGGAAGGTGAATCCCAATTGCATGGGAATGTTTGCTTCAATCTTGTCTGGGAGAGCAATGACAGATTCTGTGATAGTGCGTAGCATTTACTAGTGTTGATTTTGTAGTAGGATACTAATCCAAAGTTGTGTAATATATTACTAATAGCTGTGATAGAGACTTCTGGTTTAGTGATAGTGAGAATGATATCATCGGCGAATAAGCCTATTTTGTGGGTATCCTTACCAATTTTAATTCCATACACCGATTTGGATGAACGTATAAGTTCCGCTAGGGGTTCAATGACCAAAGAAAATAAAATTGGAGATAACGGGCACCCTTGCCGCATACCGTTTGATAGTGGGAATTTGTCAGATAGCAGACCAGAGTTATAAACTCTAGCTGAGGGGCAGGAGTAGAGTGACATTATAGCAGAATGGATATTACCTGTTATTCCGAATTTGTTTAAAGTTTTTGATAGGTATGACCAATTAACCCTATCAAACGCCTTTTCAGCGTCTAAGGCTAGAAATGCACTAGGTGTATTGGTAAGTTCCGTGAAACGCAGTAAGTTAAGCATCCTTCTAGTCCCGTCTGGTGCTTGTCTGCCTTTCACAAAGCCTACTTGATCCAATCCTATAAGATTGGGGTGACTAGCATCAATCTGTTGGCCAGCACTTTGGCAAATATTTTGAGATCGGAATTCAAAAGGGATATCGGCCTAAAATTTTGAGGGTGGGATGGGTCCTTTCCTGGTTTTGGTATAGTGACTACAATCGCTTGCAGCATTTCTTCGGGGAAAGAGCCTGAGGTAATAGCCATATTGAAAACATCCACTAGTTTGGGTACTAGAGTCGGGAAAAAAGCCTCATAGTATTCAGCTGAAAAGCCATCAGCCCCTGGGGATTTGTGCATGGGAAGGGATTTAATTACTGCAACCACCTCATCGCAAGTAATAGGGGAGTTTAGGTGATGGAGAGTGGATTCATCTACAGAGGGTAGTTTCACTCCACTAAGAAAATTGTCAATTTCATCCCCTGAGGGTTGGTGGGTAGACGGGTCATGTTTGAGGTTGTAGAGGGAGTCATAGTAGTCCTTAAAGGTATTAGCAATATCTTTAGGGTTGTAAGATACCTTGTGGGTTCTGTGATGGTGGAGTTGGGTGAGATTAGTCCTGGTTTGTCTTTTTTTCAGTTGGGAAGCTAGGATTTTACCAGCTCTATTGTTCTGCGAGTAGAAGGACAATTTCATTTGTTTAAAGAATATGTCTTGGTCTTTCTTAAGCTCCTGTCGTAAGTCCTCACGACACTGAGTCAGTTGTTGGAGGATGCTGGGGGTGGCAGTAGTGGGGTTTTTATGCATTGTTTCTAAATCCGCAATGGATTTATGGAGTTGGGTCATGCGTTGTATTTTTTTCTTGCGCTCTCTAGAGGCCATCTGGATGAGAGCTCCTCTAGTGTAAGCTTTGTGGGCACACCACGTCGTAGTAGGGGAACAGTCATTGTTATTGTTAAAGTGAAAGAATTCTTTTATTCTTCCTTCAATCTCATCCTTGAATTGGGGATGAGACAGGAGGAAGGTATTGTTGCGCCAAAGGGGTCTGTATTGCATGTTATTGGTATCCAGAAGCTCAAGTGTGATTGGAGCATGGTCCGACCACATGATATTGTGGATATCAGATTTAACCACCTTCTGTAGTGTGTGCACATCAGTGAGAAAAAAGTCGATCCTAGAATAAGTATTATGTACAGTAGAATAATATGAATAGTCCCTCTCGGTGGATCTGGAGCAGCGTCAAGGATCAAAGAGTCGCTCTTCATGACAGAAAGGGCCTAGGCAGGGCCTCTGCTTCAGGGTCACCGAGGAGGAATCTAGATCTGCATTCATAATGGTATTAAAGTCACCACATACTATTAAACTACCTTTCTGTAGAGATTTGGCTTTGCTTATCACTTTACGTATAAATTTCAACGGTTTAACATTAGGTGCATAAAGGTGTACCAACGTGTAGACATTTCTGTTGATCTCTGCAATCAAAATAATGTAGCGGCCACGGGGGTCGATATACTCCTGTAATAAAGAAAAGGTTACAGAATCCCTAATAGCAACCATTACACCATTTTTCTTGGGGTTGTCATTAGCATAAAAAATATTAGGGTATTTTTTGTGGGTACATTTAGGTGGGTTATTTTTGGCGAAATGTGTCTCTTGTACACAGAGGATGTCGCAATTCTTGTCTAAAGCGGATTTCCAAAGCGCCCTTCGCTTATAGGGACTGTTAAGACCTCTCACATTATGTGACAAAATTTTAATGTTCATGTTCAGTATTTAGAAAAGCATTGTACCGCCATCTAGTGGAGAAAGTGGAAATTTACTTGAAACATGCAAAATAAGCAGGCACGTGTGTGGAGATATGCATAACTGCCTGAACATACAGCAGTATTGAAACAAAAATTAAATAAAACCAAAGAAAACCAGAACTAGACCTCTGTCGGTCAAATGGAGAGCAGGATATTCGGGTCATCCTGCAAATGAAATCTGGGGGAAAATAAGTGTTCGGAAACAGCCGAACAGCGGTTGCATATGTGAGCTGTAGCCTGCAAGTGCAGTTAGGGTGAAGGCACTGGGGAAAAAAAAGATAAGTACGGTGCTTTTGAAGAAAAATGAGTAAGGCCATAGTGACAGTGGTGTTATTTACTCATCTGTTTCTCTTTTCTTGGTGCTGGTAGTTGCGCCGGTTCCGAAGAGGGTCAGGGTCCGCAGCTTCTGCATCTGCAGGTAGAAGACGCCATTTCCGCAGGAGTTCCAAACCTTTTTCTAAAGAAGAGATGACATGCGGTTGATTATTCCAGTCAAGCATTAGTTTGGCGGGGAAACCCCACTTGTACAGGATTTTGTGGTTGCGCAATATCTTGGTGATTGGTACTAGGTTGTGTCTGGCCGACAATGTGGCTTGAGACAAATCAGCGTACAATGCAATGCCAGTGAAGGGATCAGGAAGGGATGGATGTTGTCTAGCATAGCGCATAAGTTGGTCTTTCACGTGATAGAAGTGAATTCTGGCAATCACATCTCTTGGGACTTGTTCAGAGAGGAAGGAGGGTTTGGGCAGCCTGTGTGCTCTGTCAATGACAACGTCTGCAGGCCCTAAGGTAGGGAGGGCCGCAGACATTAGTTTTTGAATATACGCAGTCAGTTCAGCTGGTTTAACCGTTTCAGGTACCCCTCTGAATTTAACGTTATTCCTGCGTGCTCTGTCCTTGATATCCGCCATTTTGAGGCGCATTGCCTTAAGTTCATCTTCAATAGTGAAATGAGCATCCACCATTTCATTATGTGCAATAGTAAAATCCTCCATTTTGTGTTCAACATAGGTCACTCTGTTACTGATTGCTAACATGTCTGCCTTAGTAGTGTGCATAAAGGATACCATGTCTTGCTGGAGGGCCCCCCTCAGTGTTTGCAGCATCTCTTTCATGGTAGTGTCCATAATAGGCTGGCCTGAGGTGGGGAAAGCATCCAGCTGCTGGACATATGAGGAGGATTCCTCCATAGAATCCTCAGCTAGATCTGTGTCATCTGCGTGATTCCCTTCTTTTATAAGCTTCCTTTTCTGTTTGACTGGGCTCACAAAAGGGGATGCTGGCAGTGGGGTCAATGCTAGTTGGGACTCACCCTCGGATGGCTGCTGGCTGGTCAGATTCAGGGCGGATTGTGTTGCATAGGCCGCGGCCTGCCGTTCCCCGCGGGCGCCATCTTGGATCAATACACCGGCCGCCGGAGGGAAGAATTACGTTAGTTTTCTCGGCCCATCGCGGTCCTTTTGTTTCGCCATGGCCACCAGAGTGCTCCTGGGATGTTCCCCTAGCATATGGGCAAAAATTTCTGACCAAAAACTCGCTATTAGCCGCTCTATGTGTCCCGCTGTGTCAGAGCGCTCTCCTCAGCCGTCCATGCACTCTGGCCGCCGGCTCCGCCCCCCCTTGGGCAGTAAATATTAACAAATGCATACTCATAGTTAAACAGGGAACCTTTAATAAATAGGTACCTTCCTTCAGAGTCAGACTGCATTGCTTTTAAAATAAATGGTGTATTCCTATCAAAACCAATTACTATTCCTTTAGCTCTTTTATTGGGAGAATATCCATGGAACCAAACCGGGAAACCTTTTGAGCTCAGTTCAACTCTAGAGCACCATTTAAGATGAGTTTCTTGCAAGAAGACAATATTTGATCACCAACTCTTCAATTCCTGCATTATTTGGTGCCTTTTATTGGGACTATTTAAACCTCTCACATTGTAAGTAACTAATTTTAAGGGCATCCTCTCTCAACCACTTGCCGACCGCCCCATGTATATATACGTCGGCAGAATGGCACGTACAGGCAGAACCACGTACCTGTACGTGCCATTCTTCCGGCGGGTGGGGGGTCCGATCGGACCCCCCTCCGCCGGCGGGGACGGTCGGCATCGCTTCAGGAGCGATCCGGGACGAGGGGACGGCCAGTGGTTTCTGGCCACCCCCTCGCGATCGCTCCTGGCGAATGAAAAGCTTCCCCTTCCTGTCTATTGTATAGACAGGAAGGCGGAAGTGATGTCACGCTCGGTGCGCCGGTCTATGTGACCGGAGACGCCGAGCTGTGAACATGTAAAGGTTAGTGCACAACAGTACACTGACACCAGTACAGTTAGGCACATATTCCACCCCCCTGTCACCCCCTGATCACCCCCCAGATCACCCCCTCCCCCCCCAGTCACAGTGTCACTAATTGCAGTGATCATTTATTTACTGATCACTGCATTTAGTGTCAGTGTGACTGTAATAACTGTCAGGGCAGTTAGTTTTAGGTCCTAGGTAGCCCCCTACCCCCCCCCCTAATAAAGGTTTAACCCCTTGATTGCCCCTAGTTAACCCCTTCACCCCCTTTTGCCAGTGTCACTAAGCGATCGTTTTTCTGATCGCTGCATTGTGTCACTAGGTAACCATTTTTTTTTTTTTTAACCGCCATGTTTTATATAGGTTCATAAATAGTTTTATAGGTCAGGTACCCCCATATTACAACCTAAATAAAGGTTTTAACCCCCTGATTGCCCCTAGAGTTAACCCTTTCACCAGTAATCACCGTATAACTGTCACTGGTGACGCTGGTTAGCCAGTTAGTTATTTCGTTATTTAGGTTCCCCGTCAGGTTTTTATATAGCGTCAGGTACCCCCATATATTACCTAATAAAGGTTTAACCCCCTGATTGCCCCTAGTTAACCCTTTCACCCCCTTTTGCCAGTGTCACTAAGCGATCGTTTTTCTGATCGCTGCATTAGTGTCGCTAGGTAACCAGTTTTTTTTTTTAGGTTAACCGCCATGTTTATATAGGTTCATAAATAGGTTTATAGGTCAGGTACCCCCATATTACAACCTAAATAAAGGTTTTAACCCCCTGATTGCCCCTAGAGTTAACCCTTTCACCAGTGATCACCGTATAAAATGTCACTGGTGACGCTGGTTAGCCAGTTAGTTATTTCGTTATTTAGGTTCCCCGTCAGGTTTTTATATAGCGTCAGGTACCCCAATATATTACCTAATAAAGGTTTAACCCCCTGATTGCCCCTAGTTAACCCTTTCACCCCCTTTTGCCAGTGTCACTAAGCGATCGTTTTTCTGATCGCTGCATTAGTGTCACTGGCTAGGTAGCCAGTTTTTTTTTTTGTATTACTGTTACGGGTGACGCTGGTTAGTTAGCTTGTTTTTTTATACTGTCAGGGCACCCGCCATTTATTACCCAATAACAGTTTAACCCCCTGATCGCCCGGCGGGTGATATCAATTAGGTTTTAGGGTCAAATAAGGTCTGCGTCGCCCCAGGTTAGTGCCAGTACCGCAAACACCCACGCGCAAAGCATACACCTCCCTTAGTGGTATAGTATCTGAACAGATCAATATCTGATCTGATCAGATCTATACTAGCGTCCCAGCAGTTTAGGGTTCCAAAAAAACGCATTGTTAGCGGGATCAGCCCAGATACCTGCTAGCACCTGCGTTTTCCCCCTCCGCCCAGCCCACCCAAGTGCAGTATCGATCGATCACTGTCACTTACAAAACACTAAGCACACATAACTGCAGTGTTCGCAGAGTCAGGCCTGATCCCTGCGATCGCTAACATTTTTTTTGTGGTAGCGTTTTGATTCAGTCGCTAACAGTCAGGAGCTTTTTTACCTGTGAATCTCAAAAAAATAAAAAAAAAAAAAATAGTTGTCGTTTTTATTGTTCTCTCTCTCTCTATTCTCTCTCTATTGTTGCTCTTTTTTTACTCCATTCTATTCTGCAATGTTTTATTATGTTTTATCATGTTTTATCTTGCTTTTCAGGTATGTAATTTTGTTTACTGTGTTTTAGTGTTAAGCATTTTTTTGTTTTCAGGTGCGCCATTCAGTTGCAGCGCGGATTTATTTATCTTGACAGCAACAGCGTTTGCTCCCACGATACATAAAGCCGCGACTCCAACGCTGTAGGAGGTGATTTCACCACCACAGTTAAAAAAAAGAGCATATGTGCCGAAGCATGGGGGCAGCAGGGGGGGGGAGGAGCGATTGGCTCCTAATGCCACGTACATACGGTCGAAATTCCGACCGTGTGTACACGGCATAACTTTTGCGGGAGGATGCCCCCATGCATCGGCATATATAAATGGTGCATGTATGCCCATCATTAGAAGTGGGTGGATGAAGGGAGGTATTCTAATGGTGGGCATACCCACCAATCAATCTCTTTTTTTTCGTTCAGCCAAGAGGCTGCATGAAAAAAAAAAAGATTACAATATATGTCTAGTATGTTGCTGGACTTTGAATGGTTATACCAGAATGATGCCTGCAGGTTTAGGTATCATCTTGTATCATTCTTTTCAGCCAGTGATCGGCTTTCATGTAAAAGCAATTCTAGCGGGTAATTAGCCTCTAGACTGCTTTTACAAGCAGTGGGAGGGAATGTCCCCCCTCCCGGATATAAACCGCGCCATTGGGAAATTGGGAAAGCATTTTATCACACCAATCTTGGTGTGGTCAGATGCTTTGAGGGCAGAGGAAAGATCTAGGGTCTAATAGACCCCAATTTTTTCAAAAAAAGAGTACCTGTCACTGCCTATTGCTATCATAGGGGATATTTACATTCCCTGAGATAACAATAAAAATCATAACAAAGAAAAAAAATGGAAGGAACAGTTTAAAAATAGAATAAAAAAGCTAAATAAATAAAAAAAAAACTAAAAAAAAAAAAAAAAAAAAAGCACCCCTGCCCCCCCTTCTCTTGCGCAAAGGCGTACACAAGCGTTGGTCTGGCGTCATATGTAAACAGCAATTGCACCATGCATGTGAGGTATCACCGCGAAGGTCAGATCGAGGGCAGTAATTTTAGCAGTAGACCTCCTCCGTGAATCTAATGTGGTATCATGTAAAGGCTTTTAAAGGCTTTTAAAAATGTATGTAGTTTGTCGCCACTGCGTGTTTGTGCGCAATTTTAAAGCATGTCGTGTTTGGTATCCATGTACTCGGCCTAAGATCATATTTTTTATTTCATCAAAAATTTGAGCAATATAGTGTGTTTTAGTGCATTAAAATAAAAAAAAGTGTATTTTTTCCACAAAAAATGCGTTTGAAAAATCGCTGCGCAAATACTGTGTGGAAAAAAAAAAATGCAACACCCACCATTTTAATCTGTAGGGCCTTTGCTTTAACAATATATATAGTTTTTGGGGGTTCAACGTAATTTTCTTGCAAAAAAAAAATATGTTTTCATGTAAACAAAAAGTGTCAGAAAGGGCTTTGTCTACAAGTGGTTAGAAGAGTGGGTGACGTGTGACATAGGCTTCTAAATGTTGTGCATAAAATGCCAGGACAGTTCAAACCCCCCCCCCCCAAATGACCCCATTTTGGAAAGTAGACACCCCAAGCTATTTGCTGAGAGCAATGTTGAGCCCATTAAATATTTTTTTTTTTTTGTCCCAAGAGATTGAATAATGAAAAAAAAAAATATATATATTTTTTTTTTTACAAAAAGTTGTCACTAAATGATATATTGCTCAAACATGTCATGGGCATATGTGGAAATACACCCCAAAATACATTCTGTTGCTTCTCCTGAGTACGGGGATACCACATGTGTGGGACTTTTTGGGAGCCTAGCTGCGTACGGAACCCCAAAAACCAAGCACCGCCTTCAGGCTTTCTAAGGGAGTAATTTTTTTATTTCACTTCTCACTGCCAATCACAGTTTCGGAGGCCATGGAATGCCCAGATGGCATAAAACCCCCCAAAATGACCCCATTTTGGAAAGTAGACACCCCAAGCTATTTGCTGAGAGGTATTGTGAGTATTTTGCAGATGTCGCTTTTTGTCACAAAGTTTTGAAAATTGAAAAAAAAAAAAAAAATTTTTTTTTTCTTTACTTTCTTCATTTTCAAAAACAAATGAGAGCTGTAAAATACTCACCATGCCTCTCAACAAATAGCTTGGGGTGTCTACTTTCCAAAATGGGGTCATTTGGGGGGGTTTTGTGCTATTTTGGCATTTTATGGCCTTCGAAACGGTGATAGGTAGTGAGGAGTGAAATCAAAAATTTGCACCCTTAGAAATCCTGAAGGCGGTGCTTGGGTTTCGGGGCCCCGTACGCGGCTAGGCTCCCAAAAAGTCCCACACATGTGGTATCCCCATACTCAGGAGAAGCAGCAAAATGTATTTTGGGGTGCAATTCCACATATAACCATGGCATGTGTGAGCAATATATCATTTAGTGACAACTTTTTGAAGAAAAAAAAAATTCTTTTTTTTATTTTTGTCTTTATTCAATCACTTGGGACTAAAAAAAAAAATATTCAATGGGCTCAACATGCCTCTCAGCAAATAGCTTGGGGTGTCTACTTTCCAAAATGGGGTCATTTGGGGGGGTTTTGTACTTCTCTGCCATTTTAGCACCTCAAGAAATGAAATAGGCAGTCATAAATTAAAAGCGGTGTAAATTCCAGAAAATGTACTCTAGTTTGTAGACGCTATAACTTTTGCGCAAACCAATAAATATACGCTTATTGGCATTTTTTTTTTACTAAAGACATGTGGCTGAATACATTTTGGCCCAAATGTTTGACTAAAATTGAGTTTATTAGATTTTTTTTATAACAAAAAGTAGAAAATCTCTTTTTTTTTCAAAATTTTCGCTCTTTTTCCGTTTATATCGCAAAAAATAAAAATCACAGAGGCAATCAAATACCATCAAAAGAAAGCTCTATTTGTGGGAAGAAAAGGACGCAAATTTCGTTTCGTTACAAAATTGCATGACCGCGCAATTACCAGTTAAAGTAGTGCAGTGCGAAATTGAAAAAAGACCTCTGGTCCTTAAGCTGACAATTGGTCCGGGGCTGAAGTGGTTAAGGCTTTACACCGCTGATGTTTTTTAGTTATTTGTTTTCATTGTGCTCTATGTATGTGCTGTATTCAGTGCAGATGCCTGCTTGCCCTAATTGCTTGTACAGCCTATACTCATCAGAGCTCTAATTGAGTTACTGGGCTCCACTGCTGTGCTGTTTTTTATGCAGAGGCTTGCATGCTTCAACTGTCTGTGCAGTCCTTAATATCCATTGGAGCTTCAGTGTTATCCCCCCTTTTTAAATAAAACAAGATGTTTATACAGTCTGCACTGAGATTGCATCTTTTATTTTTTCTTGGGCATTAAACCTGCATAATCATCTCATGGTAGATCATCTTGGTTGGAGCCGCATCCTCAGGATAGTTCTGGTGTCCTGGTCATCACACACCTTTGGATTTCCTCCTGGTTGGATCGTTATCGCACCATCATCCCATGAATGGGTCCATGCGTTTTTGATTATCACATTTGGTAAGAGTACCTTTTCCGTTTGGTGGAGGATTGTCACTGTGAAACTTACTGAAAGTCTACAGTCACTGGGTGTTCTCATCCACATCACTCTACACATTGCTAATTGGATATGAACTTTTATTTACCATTTTTTTTATATGTTTTGCGCTGCACTTTCTTTTTTTACATATTATTCTTAAGGATTTGTGATTTACCTTTTTGTGTTCAGCTTGCAATTTTGTTTGTCTTTTGTTATTTTGGTTTGCGCTGATTGCTTTATATACTATAAGCTGAAAGAGGCATTCGGCCATAGGAGAAAGATATAATTCTTCCACTTCCTTTAGGATGATGTATTTGACTAACAAAAAATTAACACAAACCAACAACTCAGCCCTACCCCACCTATTTTACCCCATTCAGACTTTTTTATACCAGTCCCCCCCTGCACTGAATCTCGATGATATGCCCCATCAGACTGTCGCCCAAATTACGTGCACCCCCAGGCCTCATTCCCCTTTAAAGAATGGTTCTAAGGGTGCAGGCAGGCATCACCAAACCCCAGTGTACCCCCTGAGTGATGCTCACGCCCTTGCTGGCCCACCTCCCCCTTACCACATGTTTCGCTGCTTTACCATTGATTCCCGTTTTAATTCTAATCTTAGGGCTCTAAATTCTTAAATTGTTACGTCTATTCTGGTTTTCTTGGTCTTCAAGCCTGTAGAGGATGTTCCTCATTTCCAGCCAATCCAATTCCGCTCTCTCCCGCAACTCCAAAATGGCTTTTTATGAACATCTATATGAGCTTCAGATTGTTCCACTCTTTGCAGCACATTCTGTATATCCATTCTTGTGGCATTCAGTTCTCCTTTAATCATGCATTCTAGGTGAGACATTATCTCTGCCATATCTTTCTTTGTGGGAAGTGCTTGTAAGCTGTCTGTTTTCCTCTCCATCCTCTGTTGTTTTTGATCTATTTGCAGTACTCCCTCTTCAGCCAGATCAGTTTTATTTGTCAACCTCTCTAACACTGGAGGAACTTCCTCCGCATTCTCAGCTGTCTGTTCCGTACTTTGCTCCATTTTATCCTGTACCATATATGTCTTTATAGAATTACAATTCCCACTTTCCGCTTGAGTAGTTTTAGCTCATTTTCTCCCCATGCCACCCAAAGAACAGTCCATTACCGCTCAAATGGACAATTGCATAAGGGGGAATCAAACCCAAAGTAAAACAAAAGAATTGTCAGATATGAATGCAAGAAATAATATAACTATTTAGTCCCTTTGTTCAGAGGTATGCTTTTTATGCACTTTTTTATATTCAAGCAAGCTAATACATTCCCAATGTATCAATTCACATACCCTTATATAGGGGGTGCAAATTGATCTTCGTAAAGCAAAGTATATTTAAGCTAAATCAACATGCAGTCCGTATAAAGGCAAGTATTCGGGCAAAGAAGATAGCTTAAACTTCTAGTAATACTGCAGGGGGATAGAGATACAAAAGAGTTGATAAGTAGGTAATTCAGATCTCATATAGTCAAAGCTACTTATGTACTTTATAAAACTATTTAGCTGGTGAACTGAGTAACTATGTATTATGTAGATATGTAGGTACACAATAAGACCACCTTAAAGACTATAGAAACATATCAGCATAGATATATATGTTCAAAATATCTCTTAATATTATATCAGGATATTAGTCTTATTATTGCATATATCTCCTTGGGTAGTAAGAGGTTATCCAGATGAAATATTATTACACAACTTTGCATTTATATAACTTTCAAAAAAAAAAATATATGCATACAAGTCCAAGCTGGTCACATTGGAAAATCCAAGCTGTAAAGTAAAAAAGTTAAAAAGATGGAGAATCAGTCCACTAGTACAAATTTATAGGCTCGGACATGCTGTTGTTTAATTATACAGTCCTCCTCCAAAAAGTAGTTCTTCACCAGCTTGCTGCCCAATCAGAACTTTGCATTAGTCTTCTTTTTTCACCAGATCCACCTGATTAAGTCTGATGTTTTCCCAAATTTCACAAAAAAAGGGGGTAAAAGTATCAACACCTCGCCGAGCAGTTTGCTCAGGCCAAAACACAGTCCCTGCCAAACATTAATTATTCTTCCTCTTTAATTTCCTCATAGGACAAGTGATTAATATGGGTGCACAAACAGGCAACTGGTGGATGTACGGGCAACAGTACTAGCAAACATTCAGCTGTTTTATAAATTGTTTCAATTATTGCACCAGAACTCAATCTTAGTGCATATGTTCCTTCAAATAATGACATTTTTTGTGCTGGTGCAAAATAGGCGATTTTACAGATGTGCAGCTATCCTGGTACCTGAATAAATATTATGTAATTACTTATGTAAAATCACAAGTCTTAATGCATATATTTCCTCAGATGGTAGAGAGTATGCGGCTTTGCATCTGTACAGATTAAGGCAGGAAAATATGTGGGTAAATTCAATCAATCCAGTTTAGTTTAGTTTTTCCTTTTTTCACCAACTCTAAATATTAGTGCCTTATATGCAACAATACAGTGTAGAAGCCGGACAATCTATGCAAATAAGTTCCATCCAAAATGCCAAAATGTTCAAGCATTAATACAAAGCATACAGTCTATATATGCAATCTGATGGATTAAGGCATGCAGTATCAAGTTTAAAGAGGAAGTAAAGCCATTTAAAAAAAAAAAAAAAGGAACCTGCAAGGCAAAGCCATAATGAGCTAGTATGCAAAGCATACTAGCTCATTATGAATGACTTACCTGAGAACGAAGCCACCGTATTGGTCTACATCCACGATCCTCGGCGTCGCCATCAAACCCGGAGTGACTTCCGGGTCTCGCCGATCCAGCGCTGTGATTGGCTGGAGCGGCGATGATGTCACTTCCACGCATGCCACGAGAGCGGCATATGGCCGTGATCTCGGCATGCGCAGTGCGCCTGCGCACCGCTGTCTACGGCGCATGCGCCGTAGATAGCGGTGCATTTTCTTTTCTAAATATCTCCTAAACCATGTAGGTTTAGGAGATATTTATTGGACCTACAGGTAAGCCTTAATCTAGGCTTACCTGTAGGTCAAAGTGGTCCCAGAGGGTTTACTTCCACTTTAATCAGGATAACACAGATGACACAGCTGTTTTAGAAACTTGTAACAATCTTCTCTTTGATACTGTCTCAACAGCCTCCTAGTAAACAATGATTCTTTTAGATTCTTTTTTCTTTTCCCTGTTCACCAGTGCTAAATATTACTGCTGTGTATTTTCTACCTGTTCTTCATTCTTCAGATCTTCAGATCTTCAGTCCTGCAGATTAGCTGGTATAGCTGCAGAGATGTACTCTGTCTCCACACTGTCACTCTCACCTCCTTCAGCCTCGATTGGAAAAAGCTCTTTAAAGTTCCTAAAGAGAAAGCCATGGGCCGACTGCCACACAGTATTTTCCCCCACTCGTGGGATGCCTCCTGTCTCCATCGGGCGTCAGGTCGTCCTCCGACTGACCTCTGCTCCTCTCTCCTCCCGCAGGCTCTCTCACCCTCTGCTCTCACGCTACGGGTGAGCAGCTACAGCCTTCAATCCCTTCTCCTCTCTGCTCTGCACAGAGCTGCTGGATAATGGCTCTCAGTCCCGGGATCAGGGGGAGGCAATCAGGCGGCTGGAGACCGGAATCAAAGTTGGTTCAGACAGAGGCACTCAGTGAGAGGTTCCAAGACCACAAACTCTCACAACATGCTGAACATGCTCACTCAGGGGGGGACACCTGGAGCTCACAGCCTCATGCTGCTGCTTGGCGCCATGTTGTTGGTCCACCCCCTCTCGTAGGTATATTTTAATTGGATTTTGTTAGAGCTCGGTTATATTTTGAGGTCAACAGTGTGAACTTATTACTGATACAGGGAAAGCTACTCTTTGTTTGCAGCACAGTACCGCATATTTGTGTGGTCATTTTTTTGTGGATTAAATCACCAAATCCTTAGTGAACCAAATCACCACTTTCTTATTCCTCTTATTGCCATATCTGACATTAACCACTTAAGGACCAGAAGGATTTATCCCCTTAATGACTAGGCCCTTTTTTGCGATACGGTATTGCATCGCTTTAACTGACAATTGCGTGGTCGTGCGACGCTGTACCCAAACAAAATGTATGTCCTTTTTTTCCCCACAAATAGAGATTTATTTTGGTAGTGTTCAGTCACCTCTGCATTTTTTGCGCTATAAACCAAAAAAGCTACAATTTAAAAAAACATTTTTTTTTTTACTTTTTGTTATAATAAATATCCCCTCAAAAAATAAAAAATAAATATTTTCTTCATCAGTTTATGTCAATATGTATTCTTCTACATATTTTTGGTAAAAAAAAATCTCAATAAGCGTATATTGATTGGTTTGCACAAAAGTTATAGCGTCTACAAACTAGGGGATAGATTTATGATATATTTTTATTATTTATTTTTTACTAGTAATGGCAGTGATCAGCGATTTTTAATTCCAATCGTTTTTATTGAAAATTTTTCAGTGGATAACAACAGTAGTAACAGTAACAAAGTGAAGATCTGTCATCAAACTTATACAATAACATATTGAAAATTTAGTCTAGCAGTAGATACGTTAGGTGTTATAATTTCGATCAGACATGCGAAAACTTGTATCATAGTTGTACATATGTGCATACAAATGTATTCAGATGTAAATTGCGAATACCGTGTTTCCCATATTTGCTGAGATCAGAGGGTTCCGGATAGACGCATGCCCCCCCCCCCCGGCACCCCAACTGGGAGCAATCTGTGCCGAGAAGGGCGAGGGCCCCCCCCCCCCCCTCTTCCATTGACATTCACATAAACATACATGTTTTAGTCATTTTTCTTTCTCCATGACTTTTGAGTAACAGCTTCTTAGAGAACTTTAGGAGGAAATTGAGAGAGAGAAGGGAGAGGGTGAGAGAAAAGTATAAAGAGTAGAAAGATAGAGAACAGTAACATGTTTCACCGTGACTAGCCCTAATGTGGGTAGTTTTCAACCAGTTTATGAGTACAGGTTCTGGTACGTCCACTTAATTGCGTGCTCTAAAGAATTTCAGACCAGTGTTTAGAGGGTACCATTTGTGCCAGGGATCCCAAATGGGATGAATAGATGGGAAATTTCCGATACTATGAGCAAATAAGGTTTCGTATGTGCAGTGCATGTTGATTGTTTTCAGTGTTTCCGCCATGGTGGGCGGGTTTGTGTCCCTCCAGTGTCTTACTATGGTAAGTCTGGCTGCTATGAGAATGTTGGATATTAGTTTTCTAACCGGATTAGAGAATTCGTCTATTCCTAGTGAGAGGAGCGCCAATCCTGGAGATCCTGTTACTGTAGTTTTGGTAAAATTTGAGATAATTTGGAAAACTAGCGTCCAGTATCTTTTGACTTGTGGGCATAACCACATTATGTGTATTAGGGTTCCTTTTGCTCCGCAGTTCCTCCAACACTGTGAGGATGCGTTCGGGGCGAAATGGGCTATACGGTACGGGGTAAGATACCATCTAAGAAGCAGTTTATGAGATAATTCCCAGAGGTTGGCGCTCCTCGTGGATGCATATGTCGTTTTTAAGGCTGATTCCCATTGTGGAATTGTGTAACTTTTCCCTAAGTCTTTTTCCCAGGCCAGTATATGGGCTTGTTTGGAGAATGTCTGTTTATCTTGTAAATGTGTATATATCACTGATGTCCCTTTTAATTTTGTGTTGTTGTTGGTGAAGAACATCGCCACCCGCCAGGGGAGTCGGGTTACGACACTCTCCCTTTTGGTTTTAAGAAGGTGCGCTAGCTGGAGATATTGGTACTCGTCTGAGGCCGGAATGGAGAATTCAATCTGCAGTGCTCTAAATGTTTTGAGTGCAGGGCCTACAAACAGGTCGCTGAATTGAATCTCTTGTGCAGTGCTGGTCTTCCAGTTTTGCAGAGAGATATTTGGAATCACAAAAGACATGGCCGTTATAGGGAATTTAAGTGGAATGGTGGGTCCTTCTATCGTAGCTGTTTTAATAAGCTCTTGCCAAGCATCAGTAGATGCTTGGATGGTAGGAGATATATTAGCAGGTTGAGCGGACTTGGGGTGAAAGGGGCTTGTTATTAGGTAGTTGTATAAGTTCCTTCCTTTGATTTGGTGACTTTCTAGATCCGCCCATAGATTTCTACTATTATCAGGGAACCAAGCTTTAACTTGGGTCAGAACTGTGGCCGTGTAATAGTCCTTTATTGAGGTACAGTGGTGTGAAAAAGTGTTTGCCCCCTTCCTCATTTCCTGTTCCTTTGCATGTTTGTCACACTTAAGTGTTTCGGAACATCAAACCAATTTAAACAATAGTCAAGGACAACACAAGTAAACACAAAATGCAATTTGTAAATGAAGGTGTTTATTATTAAAGGTGAAAAAAAATCCAAACCATCATGGCCCTGTGTAAAAAAAGTGATTGCCCCCCTTGTTAAAACATACTATAACTGTGGTTGTCCACACCTGAGTTCAATTTCTCTAGCCACACCCAGGCCTGATTATATCCACACCTGTTCACAATCAAGGCATCACTTAAATAGGAGCTGATTGACACAGTAAGGTCCACCAGAAGATCCTTAAAAGCTACACATCATGCCGAGACCCAAAGAAATTCAGGAACAATTGAGAAAGAAAGTAATTGAGATCTATCAGTCTGGAAAGGGTTATAAAGCCATTTTCAAAGCTTTGGGAATCCAGCGAACCACAGTGAGAGCCATTATCCACAAATGGCGAAGACATGGAACAGTGGTGAACCTTCCCAGGAGTGGCCGGCCGCCCAAAATTACCTCAAGAGCGCAGCGACGACTCATCCAAGAGGTCACAAAAGACCCCACAACAACGTCCAAGGAACTGCAGGCCTCACTTGCCTCAGTTAAGGTCAGCGTTCATGCCTCCACCATCAGGAAAAGACTGGGCAAAAATGGCCTGCATGGCAGAGTTCCAAGGAGAAAACCACTGCTGAGCAAAAAGAACATCAAAGCTCGTCTCAATTTCTCCACAACACATCTTGATGATCCCCAGGACTTTTGGGACAACATTCTGTGGACCGATGAGACAAAAGTGGAACTCTTTGGAAGGTGTGTGTCCAAGTATATCTGGCGTAGAAGGAACACTGCATTTCAGAAAAAGAACATTATACCAACAGTAAAATATGGTGGTGGTAGTGTGATGGTCTGGGGCTGTTTTGCTGCTTCAGGACCTGGAAGACTTGCCGTGATAAAAGGAACTATGAATTCTGCTGTCTACCAAGAGATCCTGAAGGAGAATGTCCGACCATCTGTTCGTGTACTCAAGCTGAAACGAACTTGGGTTCTGCAGAAGGACAATGGTCCTAAACACACCAGGACGCTGTAAAAGCCTCATTGCACGTTATCGCAAACGCTTGGTTGCAGTTGTTGCTGCTAAGGGTGGCCCAACCAGTTATTAGGTTTAGGGGGCAATCACTTTTTCACACAGGGCCATGATGGTTTGGATTTTTTTTCACCTTTAATAATAAACACCTTCATTTACAAATTGCATTTTGTGTTTACTTGTGTTGTCCTTGACTATTGTTTAAATTGGTTTGATGTTCCGAAACACTTAAGTGTGACAAACATGCAAAGGAACAGGAAATGAGGAAGGGGGCAAACACTTTTTCACACCACTGTATAGCCTATTCCTCCTGCTGATTTTAATTTAATAAGCTTATGAAAAGCGCAACGTGCCCTTTTCCCTGCCCATAAGTATCTATTTAGTTCCCTTTGTGCCTGTTGGAAGAAGAATTCAGGGATTGGAATTGGCAATGTTCTGAACAGATAGAGAAACTGTGGTAGAATTTGCATTTTAAATGCCGCTAACCTCCCTGTCCATGAGAGCTCAAACTTCTGTAGGGATGATAGTTTATTGTTTAGGGTGGATAGAAAGGGAATGTAATTCATTTTGACCAGGTCTGGGATATGAGGGGTGAGAATAATTCCCAAATAAGCTATGCCTTTGTATTTCCATGTGTAAGGAAAGTTTCTTGAGATGTATTGCCTTGTCTCCTGAGATAGTCCTAGACCCATTAGGTATGATTTGGATTCGTTGACTTTATAATATGATAATTCATTGAACATCTGGAGAGTTTGGTGTACCGAAGCCAGGGAAGTGGGAGGGTTAGTGAGCATTAGGATAATGTCATCAGCGAAGAGGCTGATAGTGTGCATTTTGCCGTTCACCGTCACCCCAGTTATTTCAGGGTGTTGGCGTATGTACGCTGCCATGGGTTCCATTAGTAGGTTAAAAATAAGAGGTGACAGAGGGCATCCCTGTCGGGTGCCATCCGTGATGTTGAATGGAGTAGATAACATTCCTGACACGTATACTTGGGCTGATGGGTTCGTGTATAATGCCATAATGGCCTGTAGGATATGGCCTGTAAAGCCGAATTTGCAGAGAACTTGCTTAAGGTAGTCCCAATGTATGCGGTCAAACGCCTTCTCTGCATCCAGCGCAAGGAGCAGAGAAGGCGTTTTGGTTTTGTTGGTTATATGAATTATATTTACTAAACGTCTGGTGGCGTCCGCTGTCTGGCGGCCCTTAGTGAAACCGGACTGGTCAGGGTGGATTAGTGAGGGAAGTAGCTCTACTAGTCTGGTGGCTATTAATTTTGGCGTAGATCTTCAGATCATTGTTAAGTAAAGAAATTGGGCGGAAGTTTTGTGGGGTATCAGGTACTTTCCCTGGCTTCGGTAGCGCAACGATTATAGCTTTCAGCATTTCAGATGGAAAGTGTGAGGAGGCAGCCGCACAATTAAACATACCTACCATTTTGGGAGCTAAAATATCTATAAATGTCTTAAAATATTCTCCTGTGAAACCGTCAGGTCCGGGAGATTTGTTATTCGGAAGGGTTTTGATTGCTTGGGATACTTCCTGAATTGAAAATGGTGAGTTTAGTGCTACAATTTGCTCTTCAGAGAGATGGGGGATGTTTATTTTATTCAGAAATTCTGCTATTTTGTGAGGCAAGGGTTGTATCGTGTTGGTGTCATCCTTTAAATTGTAAAGAGAGCCATAATATGCACTGAATGCGTCTGCTATGGCTTGGGGTTGGTATAGTTTGGATTGTGTATGAGGGTGTAGGATATACGCTATTTTGGACTTGTATCTAATCCCTCTGAGGCGGGATGCTAGTAGCTTCCCAGCTTTGTTGCCATTGGCATAGTATGTCATCTTCAACCTCCTGGAAGACTTTTCAAAGTCCTCCAGCAGTATGAGACAAAGTTCTTGGCGTAGTTCCGCCAATTTCTCAGTTAGTGCAATGGAGGGCTGTGCCTTGTTTTGGGTGTCTAGGGTATGTATTTGGGTTGTTATGTTTAATATGCGCTGCCCCCTCATTCTTTTTTTTCTAGCACCCAATTGGATGAGAAGGCCCCGCATGAACGCCTTGTGCGTATTCCACATCACAAAGGGGTCCGCTACAGAGCCCTCATTACATTCAAAAAAATTGCGTAATTCAAGTGACAACCTGGACGGATCCTCCTGGAACAGCTGCGGGTTGGATCTCCATATGAAAGTTGAATTGGTGTTGAACGAGTCATCCACCCGCAGTGTTACCGAGGCGTGATCCGACCAGGTTATATCATTAATAACAGATGCTTTAACCTTCGGTATTAACCATTTGTCTAAAAGGAAAAGATCTAGTCTCGTATATATTTTGTGGCTAGTAGAAAAAAAGGAGTAGTCCCTTTCGTTGGCGTTGATACATCTCCATGCGTCGTATAAATCGTAAGACTGTAGGATGGGTAGAAGAGATGGTTGTTTCCTGGTGGAGGAAGAGCTGGAGTCTATCTTAGGGTCTGGTGGGAGATTAAAGTCTCCACATAACAACATGAGACCTTTTTTTACCTGAGAGACTTTCCTCATAAGCTTGTGAAAGAAACCGATCTGGTTATGATTAGGTGCATAGGCATTCACAATTGTGTACGTAGCAGAGTTAATGTCGCACACTAGAATGTGGAATCTACCTTGTGGATCTTGAATTTCTTTGTGGAATTTGAAGGCAACCAAATCTCTGATTGCCGTCAATACCCCTCTTTTCCTTTGAGCTTGCAAAAAAAACATGTGGAAATTTGGGGTGGGAGCACCCAGGTTGTGCAGCCTTTTTGAAATGAGTCTCCTGGACACAAAGGACATCTCCATTGTGTTGAGTAGCCTCCTTCCACATGGATCTGCGCTTGGCGGGTGATTGAGTCCCCTAGCGTTGATTGTCAGAAAGTTAACGACCATTTGTAATGACAAGCTGATGTGTGTAGTGTTGCATGTGTTGGTAACACTTACATCTGATCTTGGAGTGGTCACGGTTGGTCCTGGAATCTGCTAGGAAGTGGAACTTGAAGTTGGAAGTCCTTACTAGATGTAACCTTGCATCGGTTTGCTGGTGATTAGTACTTGCGGGCATAAACAGTAGTCAGGTGAAACAAGAAGAAAAACATTGAGCAATAAACAAGAGTCTCCTGTATGGGAGGAGGAAGGTCATCCTGACCTGAGTGTGACTGATAGTCACTCAAGACATTTTTGAGGGGTAGGAAAAAAAAAACGCAATGACAACAAAAAAGATAACAAATAAGAAAAAAGTTCAGCTTAGCAGCAAATGTGTCTCCTAAACAGGGAGCGGTAGGTGAGAACCTGTGGTGGCTGCAGGTGATTTAGGTTTGCTTATGAGAATGTCTGGGGGTGACTAGGTTCCAGTCTTCTTCGGTGCGGTGAGGACTGCGGGATTTGCTGGCTTCCACTGCATCTGGAATAATGTGCCATTTTTGGAGGAGTTGCATCCCCTTCGCAAGAGTGTCTACAGTGTGATCCTTCCCATCTTTAGTAATGATTAACTTTGTAGTGAAACCCCACTTGTATGCGATTTTGTGGTTTCTCAGTGCTTTAGAGATCGTGTTAAGGTTTCTCCTTTTTTGCAGAGTGAATTGGGATAGATCCGCAAAAAATTGCAGGTCTTTGTATTGCGGGGGAAGGTTCTCTTTATTCCTAGATGCGGCCATCAGGCGTTCTTTTACATGAAAGAAATGGAGCCTCAGAATTACGTCCTTGGGTATGTTATCCGGCAGGTGAGATGGTTTGGGCAACCTGTGGATTCTATCCACTGTGATGTCAAGTTCAGTTAGTTCCGGGATCATATCTTGGAATAACTGGGAAACATACATTTTCAGATCAGGTTGTGCGACCGATTCGGGGACTCCTCTTATTTTAAAATTATTTCTTCTTGAGCGGTCCTCAATGTCCGCCATTTTAGCTTTAATGGCGTCCATTTCGTCTGTGTGATCATCATGGGCGTCCACCAGGTCATTAATGGTGGTCGCAAATTCCCCCATTTTATGTTCAATGTGGTCTGTTCTAGCAGAAATTTCCTTTAATTCTATGCCCAGGTTGTGGACACAAGAAAGCATATCGGTATGTAGTGAGCTCCTTAGGGAAATCAGCATGTCCCTTAGCGTGGTGTCCAGCACTGGCTGGTTTGATGTGGGGAACGTGTCAATAGAGTCCGGGAGCTCCCTTGTGTCCTCCCCTGAGTCTAGGCCCTGGGAGTGGGTAAGGCTAGGATCCGTAGCATCCAGCCTTAGTCTGGCTTTCTCTGGGCTTCCCGAGTATGGGGTATGTATGGGCGATTGCGGGCAGTGTGGTGGGGCCATCCGTTTGTTTGGATTACCTTTGGATGATGTCGGCATCGGTGTGCTGAATCTTCCTCATGTTTCAGGCCCGCCGCCGCCATCTTGCCTGGGCCCCAGCGGAAAGTATTCGGTCATCTTTTGCGGCTTTTTCATGTTTTTGTTCCTCTTGGACATTGCCGATCGGTGCCTCGGTCCTTGTCCCAGCTCCGGTGGGTGATTTCAGCGGTATTTGCTGTGGATGCAGCCTGGTCTGTGCCGGTTTTGTCCCTGCGTGCAGCGGAGCTCTCTCACAGAGCGTCCATCTCAGTCCGCGGCAAGCTCCGCCCCGTGATCAGCGATTTTTAACGGGACTGCAACATTGCGGCAGATAGATTGGACACTTTTGATACTTTTTTGGGACCATTGACATTTATACATAGCTAAAAAATAGCCACTGATTACTGTATAAATGTCACTGGCAGGGAAGAGGTTAAGTGTGTTCCCTGGGAGTGTTTCTAACTGTATGGGAGCTGGGCTGACTGGAGGATGAGAGAGATCGCTGATCCTGATTACTAGGATCAGCAGATCTCTCTTTAACTCCCCTGTAAGAACGGGGATCTGTCTATTTACATCGGGGGATCTGTCTGTTTACATTGACAGATGCCCATTCTGGCCTCTGGCCACGCGCATCGGGTCTTTCGCCATACAGTGGGCTTTGCACGTGCCTGCTACGACTCCTTGATGGAGCCGCTGTACACCAGCAGCGATTTGCGGGAATGTGCCGACCTACCGCCCTATAATGACGGTGGCTGGTTGGCAAGTGGTTAAAGCTAGGCAGTCTCCTGTATGCAAACTACCAGGCCTGTAGGAAGAGGAAGAGGCTCTGCATGCAAAAGTAATAGGGTGTGAGCGGTGCTGAAAAACCAAGCAATAATACCAACACAAGGGACACAAGGAGCTTCATACTCACAAGCCTGTTATCCCAGAATGGGAACACAGTAGTCTCGACCCAGGGAAGTAAAATGTTATAATCTTCTTATGCTCTGGAAAGTCGAGACACACAGATATTGTAAATGCAACAAGTTCTGCCCTTTGTAACCAAGTATGATTACAGTTACTGTATTGTTATTTTGCAAATAAAGAATAAAAAAAAAAAAGAAAAACCAAGCAATATTTGGACTGCACAATCAAGAGGCAGGGTAAATATGCCTTTTCTTTTTGTAAGTATCATGCTTTACAGCAACAGCATGCAGATGAGGTAATTTAGTGTCTGACAAAAAGCCTTCCCTTTTCTCCTCCTCCAGAGAAGCCAGTTGTCTGTAATCACTGCAAGTGATCTTCACCCTTCTTATCTTCTGCTAATCTTATCAGCAAATTGGCACAGAGGAGTTTCATTACACCATCAGTCACTTGGTGCAGGAGGAGAATCATTTTCATGTGCAAAAAAATTCCTCATGTCAAGTGAAAGATATTTTCCAAAAATTTCTGTATGTATATAAAAAAAAGAAATATCTTTTTGTCTTTTTTCATAGGTGATAATATAATTGATGTTCTCAACTTCATAAGGGGCTTAAAAAGCTAGGGGTGGAGAAACAGCAGTACACTGATATCCCCAGTGAATGGCTGTGCAGTGGGGAGTATCAGCACAAGTCTGACCATTGGAGGACAGGCAGGCTGTTCTTCCAGCACAGCCAGAAAACTGACCATGCTGAAATGGATGTGCTATCATGCCTAGCATGGTCAGTTTGAAATAGGAAAGAATACTTTTTTTATTTTATTTATAATTCAAAGTTTTCATCAGTACATACAAGTGATACAATCCCAGTAGGTGAGTGCATGTCAGGCTGCACAGTAGACTCAATCTTATACACCAACAGATAACATCCCTCTCTGAGTAAGGTTACCCAAGCCCATATAAAACAACATACTGTTACATATAAGCAAGTATATTCACCATTGGCTATGTGGAGCATAGCAAATATAATCTGAGTCATCTTGAGCGTTCAAATGTAAAACCTCCACACCAAACTAGGATGCACAAACAGGGAACATACTAATCCCAAAGTTGGGCAAGGATCAAAAAAAACGAGAATAAAAACAAATGGGGAAGAATGAAAGGGGTAAGGGAATGAAGCAAACAAAAAAGCACATACAGTGGTGTGAAAAAGTGTTTGCCCCCTTCCTCATTTCCTGTTCCTTTGCATGTTTGTCACACTTAAGTGTTTCGGAACATCAAACCAATTTAAACAATAGTCAAGGACAACACAAGTAAAGCTCAAAGCTTTGGAAATGTCTTTATAACCCTTTCCAGACTGATAGATCTCAATTACTTTCTTTCTCAATTGTTCCTGAATTTCTTTGGGTCTCGGCATGATGTGTAGCTTTTAAGGATCTTCTGGTGGACCTTACTGTGTCAAGCAGCTCCTATTTAAGTGATGCCTTGATTGTGAACAGGTGTGGCAATAATCAGGCCTGGGTGTGGCTAGAGAAATTGAACTCAGGTGTGGACAACCACAGTTATAGTATGTTTTAACAAGGGGGGCAATCACTTTTTCACACAGGGCCACGATGGTTTGGATTTTTTTTCACCTTTAATAATAAACACCTTCATTTACAAATTGCATTTTGTGTTTACTTGTGTTGTCCTTGACTATTGTTTAAATTGGTTTGATGTTCCGAAACACTTAAGTGTGACAAACATGCAAAGGAACAGGAAATGAGGAAGGGGGCAAACACTTTTTCACACCACTGTAGCTGTGTGCAATCCAGATGGCCAAATAAAGAGGACTCCAGCTCAGATAATTCAAAGGGGTAGTGCCTGTCCTAGAAAACTTCCTAACCCTGAGAGCCCATGATGTCTCCATATACAGGGGAGCGTGTGAACTCCAGTAAAACCAAGTTTTATTACAGCGATCTTCCCAATGGTTGGCAGTGGCCATTAAAGACTCCATCTTATGAATGATCATTTTTTCTGGCAAACCACTACCAAATGGATGATGCATCGGTCTGTTTCCAGTACAGTTTTATGCAAGCCTTAACTGTATTCAATAAATGCAGCAGAAGTGAGCGTTGATACCTTTTCAGCGACATACTGTAGGTGTTAAGTGGAGGAGGAAGGTCACTGTCTTCATAGGCATCTGTTTGTTCATCATTTGAAGATCCAACCGCAGACCTTGGACCAAAAGACTGAAAGCTCAGGGCAAGATCAGAAGACATGAAGTAATGTGCCCTCTGCCACCTCCAGCAGAACAGAAAATTCTGTGGGAAAAGCTTATGAAGAGTTGACAGGACCGTATACCACCTGGTTAAAAATGTATTGTTTCTCTATTGTGTCTTGCAAGATATGTGTGTCATCTGAATGATTTTCTGTGGTTGTTGCTCAGTAAAGGTGGTGTGTAGATCCTGTTCCCAACTTTGGCATGTATTTCAGTGGTGGGAGATTGGCGGGTTGTGTCAACATACAATAGACCTGGGATAGGGCATGCATCACCAAGTCCTCTGAGAGTCAAAGCAGCTCAAACAAAGTGAGAGCAGTTAGGGACTGTATCTTACCCCAATTATGAAAAATAAAGTGTCCAGCAATAGAGCGGAGGATCAAACATAGACTGAATGCCAGAAAAGGATTGGCGGTGGCCGTCCATACAGAAATTATGCACCCAACACTTTAATTCTTTTAGAGTAGAGAAGAAGGTCCTATCCACCAGCCCTGGTTTGAAAAAGGGGTGAGAAATTACATACTAGACAAACCTGAGGCAGCAGGTATAGAGCCAGTGAGAAACTTGACTTACTGGAGGGTAGCCCTGATTGTAGGGTGTATATAAAGAGATTGGGGAGTGTCCTGAAACAACCAGGGCAAGCCACCCAATAAACAAGGTGAGTAGGATTTTTCAAGTGAAAGTTATCTCTTATCCAATTCTGACTGTCACCAGTGTATTATGTGGGCCATATGGGATGCCTTGTAATACTAACATCTGGCTAATCCGTGCCATTGAGTTCCTTACTCCCAAAGTCTATGGACTTTACCTGGCAACAAAAATTAAGCTATGAATTTCCCCTCTGAGCTGCCTAAGAAAGGTCCCTGAAATCAGAACTGGAGTCTTAAATAGGTAAAGGAGATGAGGAAGTATCTTCATTTCCAAATCACTGCATCTTCCAAACCAAGACAGTAGTTTGGAAGACAAGGCTGAAAGGTCTGAAAGAACCAGGGAAAGTAATGTCGGAAAATATGCAGGGTAAATGTTTCTTACCTCTAGCATAAGAAAGATCCCCAAATGTCTATCTAGTCCTGGTGAAGGAACAGGATACTTTTTAGCACAAGTACATAGTACAACAGATACTGTCAATTTCAGGAATATGAAATGTTGAGGTAACATACTTTTTAATAGATGAATAGGTGAATGTTCAGTAAAAAAGTTTGGGAGAATGTTAGATGAATTTCCCATGTAATTTCTGATAAAAAAAAAAAAACACAATTTAAACCTAAATACATATTGTTTATGTCCATTGTACTGTTTTTATGTACGTAAATGTAAATATTTCTTGTCAAATTTGTTTATTGAAATTTAACAATTAGCATACATAAGTACATATGTTGGCAGCAAAAGAAAAGATCACATATATGGTAATACTATTGAGTTGTAATTCCAACATAAACTAAAAGTAGTTTAACTAAAACAATTTTAGCATGGACCTAACTACTCAAAAGGTTATGTCATACATTGTATAAGAAAGGATAAGAACCAGAACTATATAAAGAGTACGTTGAAAGAGGAGAGAGACAATAGGGGAAAAAAGTAGAAGAAAGAAAGAAGATAAAAGAAAAAGTAATCTTAGGTAGGAGAAACAATATATAGGGAAGAAAGAAATGAGAGGTAGTAGGGATCCCTGGCATAGTACATGGTAATAAATACATACCATGAATGCAGAGAATGGAAGTAGGCTGCACTGATGGACGGCACTGATGGGCATTGATGGGTGGCATTAATGGGCAGCAGTGATAGGTATTGATGGGCAGCAGTGGTAGGCAGAAGTGATAGCCAGCACTGACTGGCATCACTAATGGGTACTGATTTCTGGCACTTGTGGGCACTGTTTGCTGGCACTGGTGGGCACTCACTTCTGGCACTGTGGGTGCTTTATTGTAATCAGGACACTGATTATCAGTGCCCTGATTACATGCCTAGATGTCCTCTGTGAGGAGATGCTGCTGATTGGCTCTCCTCTCCTCACACTCTATCAATGTGAGGCGAGGAGAGCCATTTACTGGCATCTCCGTGTTTACATGTGACCGGCTGTGATTTAACACAGCCGATCATATGGTTAAAGAGCCGAGGCTCTTTACAGAGATCGGGGTTGCGCTGTGTCCTAGCAACTTGGCACAGCCATGATCAGCGCTCAAGAGCGTCCATTCTGGATGTCGTCATATTACGTCCACCCAGAAAGAGAGCCACACCGCCTGCCAGAATTTGACGGTGGGTGGGTGGCAAGTGGTTAATCTGGAGATATCAAAAGAGCTCTGAATTAGGAAGTCTGTGACTTTCACATAAGTCAGGGAAAGTTTTGAATGAAGTAAAGGATGCTAGTTCACAAAGTTGAGTTAGATTATTGGTGGTCCATGCTTTAAAAGATTTAGGGGAAGACCGAGCAGGATAGAAAAGTGGATTTTTAAGAAATTATAAAAGAGGTATATGGGGAGATTGTAGTCCAATTACATAATTTAAATGTATCCCAAATGGCTAGTTTATGTGTAGTTATAGGATTATTGAGTTTTTTTACGGTCAGAGAAATTAGACCATACGAGGTTGGTTATTGAAAGTGGGTCGCGATCTATTGATTCCAGCACAACCCAAAGCGGAATTTCACATTTTGAGGGATATTTAGGGATATGGGCTAATTGGGCTGCATGGTAATAGGTGGTAAAATTAGGAAACCCTAGCCCTTCATTGAATTTTGGAAGGTAAAGAGTGTGTTTGGGCAGATGGGGTTTCAAGGAGCCCCAAATGAAAGTTAATTCCTTACATTGTAGTATTCTGAAAAAGTATGCTGGAACAGGGATAGGTAAAACTCAAAAAAGAATTTTGGGCAGTATAGCCATCTTTATTACATTAATTGTACCTATCCAAGATAATGGTAGAGAGGACCATTTTGTCAGAAGATTAGATATTTGACGCAAAATTGGAGGATAATTGGCAGTGAAAATGTCAGAAAGATTGGCTGAGAATTATCCCTAGCTAAAGAAGGCGTGAAGTGGACCATGAGAAAGGGAGGGATGTTTGCACTTGTTGTAAAATATGAGGAGGTAAAGATATATTTAAGGCTATAGATTTTTGAGTTAATAATTAAACCAGATATGTTGGCAAAGTGATCACGTTTACTTATAAGATTAGGAGCAGGAGGCAGAGGGGATGACATAAAGATTAAGCTATCATCAGCAAATAGGCAAAGTTTATGTTGGTGACCAGCTAAATCTAGACCTTTAATAGAGGGGTCAGTACGGATTTATTGAACAAGGGGTTCAATAAGTAGGGCAAATAATAGTGGGAGAAGTGGACATCCCTGACGCATACCCCTACGGATTTCAAATAGGTTTAATTTATATCCAGCATATTTAACATAAGATTTGGGATTTTTTTATAATGAGGACCAAATTCCCAACGCTGTAGGACGAAATGTAGGTAATGCCACAAAACTGTATCAAATGCTTTTTTGATATCAAAAGATAAGAGACAGATGGGTATTAGTCGTGATTTAGCTGCTTGAATTTGTAAAGTAGTCCTGCGTACATTATCTGCCGCTTGGCGCTGGCGCTGTGGGATAAAGCTGACCTGGTCTATATTTATTAAAGAACCTTTTACACTATTTAAGTGGGTCGCTAAGATTTTTCGCTAGTAACTTAATGTCAAGGTTGAGTAATGATACGGGTCTAGTTAGAACACGATGTATCGTCTGACTGAGTTTTGGGGATCATTGAAATTATAGCCGTTAATGTTTTGGGGCGAAAGGATTGATCGTTAAGGAGAGAATTAAATGCGTCTGTTAATATTGGAGCAAGGATATAAAATAATTTCTTATAGTATAGGGCAGAGAAGCCATCTGGGCCTGGACGTTTATTTGGTTTAAGTGAGTTAATTGCTAATTTAATTTCAATAGCTGTAATGGGGCTTTCAAGACAGTCGCGTTGGGCTAAAGGAATAGTAGGAAGTTTGATTTGTGAAAAAAATTATTCTGCTAAAGTTTGATCAAACGATCCTTCCTTTTTACATAAGGAGGTAAGATGTTTTTGAAAGGTGTGGAGGATCTTTTCTAGATTACTAGTAAATGTATCATGAGATAATTTCAGTTGAATCGGTTAAAGGGGCGATTTCGTTTCTTAACTGCTTGGGCTAAAAGAGTGTCTGGTTTATTTGCTTTAAGATAAAATTTATGTTTAGACTTGCATAACATTTTATCTAGATATGTACAGATTCAGATTCTGATAAAAAAAAGGTAAACGTGCTTTATCAATCTGTAATTTAGTCACAGGGGTAGGATGAGATCCAAAGATTGCGTGGCATGTACTAAATTCTGCTTCTAATTTTTGTTTAGTTATCATTTTCTCTTTTAAGAAATGAGGCTTGGCATTTACAAACCCCTTGGAGACAGGCCCGGATTTACTCCCTTTGCCGCCCCAAGGCCGGGTCCTTTAATGCCGCCCCCCCCACACACACACACCATTCTCTTCCTTTATCGATGACTGCTACAATAGATCACATTTGCGCAATTGTCAGTTAAATCTACGCAGTGCCATATCGCAAAAAAAATGATTGAAGTGCAATATTTCTATTATTACATTGTTATATAAAATAAAATAATTCAACTCACCATAAGCAGAATCAGTTGGAGCCAGAGCATGTCACTTGCCAACGTCACCTGTCTTCAGATGCGGATTGTCACTTGCCACATGTTGCAGATTGTCACTTGCCACGTCACTTGTCAGCAGATGCAGGGTGTCACTTGCCACGTCACTTGTCAGCGGATGCAGGGTGTCACTTGCCACGTCATTTGCCACGTCACTTGTCAGCGGATGCAGGGTGTCACTTGCCACGTCACTTGTCAGCGGATGCAGGGTGTCACTTGCCACGTCACTTGTCAGCGGATGCAGGGTGTCACGTGCCACATCACTTGTCAGCGGATGCAGGTGTCACTTGTCAGCGGATGCAGGTGTCACTTGCCACGTCACTTGTCAGTGGATGCAGGGTGTCACTTGCCACGTTGCCTGCCACCGGGTCAAAGGGGGCCCCATGATTTCTAACAGCAGCCCTGATGCCCACTGTCTGTGGGCTGTCATGTCTGGACCAAGAAGGGACATTCAGGGGCACATTCAGGGGGGCGGCAAACTTCCGCCCGCTAGCAAGCCCGTTTCATTAGGACAGATCATGCTTGTTTATTTTCACTTCCTGGCAGCGGTGGAACGCACGATAAGGCGGATGTGATGTCATCAGTCGGAAATTATGCAAGACATGGGCGGCAACGCAGCCATCATTTCCGGCTGATG
Organism: Lithobates sylvaticus; assembly: GCA_028564925.1. Lineage (NCBI taxonomy): Eukaryota > Metazoa > Chordata > Amphibia > Anura > Ranidae > Lithobates > Lithobates sylvaticus. The sequence goes on from CM053030.1 coordinate 248,765,851, forward strand.
ACATCACGTCCGCCCTATGGTGCGTTCCAGTCACCAGGAAGTGGGAATACACAAGCCCGATCGGTCCCCGTTAAATAAGCAGCGGTGCCGACAAAATGGGCTGGCTAGCAGGTGGGAGTTACCAGCAGAGAAGTGGCGCCACCCCTGCACCACCGCCGCCCCGAGGCCTGGCCTCGGTGGCCTTGTAGGGAATTCGGCCCTGCGCGGAGAACAGGTTTATGAGCTTCCTATCGGGTCAGTGGGGATATATCAGGGGTCTCGTCTCATGTGGAGCATAGCAAATATAATCTGAGTCATCTTGAGCGTTCAAATGTAAAACCTCCACACCAAACTAGGATGCACAAACAGGGAACATACTAATCCCAAAGTTGGGCAAGGATCAAAAAAAACGAGAATAAAAACAAATGGGGAAGAATGAAAGGGGTAAGGGAATGAAGCAAACAAAAAAGCACATACAGTGGTGTGAAAAAGTGTTTGCCCCCTTCCTCATTTCCTGTTCCTTTGCATGTTTGTCACACTTAAGTGTTTCGGAACATCAAACCAATTTAAACAATAGTCAAGGACAACACAAGTAAAGCTCAAAGCTTTGGAAATGTCTTTATAACCCTTTCCAGACTGATAGATCTCAATTACTTTCTTTCTCAATTGTTCCTGAATTTCTTTGGGTCTCGGCATGATGTGTAGCTTTTAAGGATCTTCTGGTGGACCTTACTGTGTCAAGCAGCTCCTATTTAAGTGATGCCTTGATTGTGAACAGGTGTGGCAATAATCAGGCCTGGGTGTGGCTAGAGAAATTGAACTCAGGTGTGGACAACCACAGTTATAGTATGTTTTAACAAGGGGGGCAATCACTTTTTCACACAGGGCCACGATGGTTTGGATTTTTTTTCACCTTTAATAATAAACACCTTCATTTACAAATTGCATTTTGTGTTTACTTGTGTTGTCCTTGACTATTGTTTAAATTGGTTTGATGTTCCGAAACACTTAAGTGTGACAAACATGCAAAGGAACAGGAAATGAGGAAGGGGGCAAACACTTTTTCACACCACTGTAGCTGTGTGCAATCCAGATGGCCAAATAAAGAGGACTCCAGCTCAGATAATTCAAAGGGGTAGTGCCTGTCCTAGAAAACTTCCTAACCCTGAGAGCCCATGATGTCTCCATATACAGGGGAGCGTGTGAACTCCAGTAAAACCAAGTTTTATTACAGCGATCTTCCCAATGGTTGGCAGTGGCCATTAAAGACTCCATCTTATGAATGATCATTTTTTCTGGCAAACCACTACCAAATGGATGATGCATCGGTCTGTTTCCAGTACAGTTTTATGCAAGCCTTAACTGTATTCAATAAATGCAGCAGAAGTGAGCGTTGATACCTTTTCAGCGACATACTGTAGGTGTTAAGTGGAGGAGGAAGGTCACTGTCTTCATAGGCATCTGTTTGTTCATCATTTGAAGATCCAACCGCAGACCTTGGACCAAAAGACTGAAAGCTCAGGGCAAGATCAGAAGACATGAAGTAATGTGCCCTCTGCCACCTCCAGCAGAACAGAAAATTCTGTGGGAAAAGCTTATGAAGAGTTGACAGGACCGTATACCACCTGGTTAAAAATGTATTGTTTCTCTATTGTGTCTTGCAAGATATGTGTGTCATCTGAATGATTTTCTGTGGTTGTTGCTCAGTAAAGGTGGTGTGTAGATCCTGTTCCCAAATTTGGCATGTATTTCAGTGGTGGGAGATTGGCGGGTTGTGTCAACATACAATAGACCTGGGATAGGGCATGCATCACCAAGTCCTCTGAGAGTCAAAGCAGCTCAAACAAAGTGAGAGCAGTTAGGGACTGTATCTTACCCCAATTATGAAAAATAAAGTGTCCAGCAATAGAGCGGAGGATCAAACATAGACTGAATGCCAGAAAAGGATTGGCGGTGGCCGTCCATACAGAAATTATGCACCCAACACTTTAATTCTTTTAGAGTAGAGAAGAAGGTCCTATCCACCAGCCCTGGTTTGAAAAAGGGGTGAGAAATTACATACTAGACAAACCTGAGGCAGCAGGTATAGAGCCAGTGAGAAACTTGACTTACTGGAGGGTAGCCCTGATTGTAGGGTGTATATAAAGAGATTGGGGAGTGTCCTGAAACAACCAGGGCAAGCCACCCAATAAACAAGGTGAGTAGGATTTTTCAAGTGAAAGTTATCTCTTATCCAATTCTGACTGTCACCAGTGTATTATGTGGGCCATATGGGATGCCTTGTAATACTAACATCTGGCTAATCCGTGCCATTGAGTTCCTTACTCCCAAAGTCTATGGACTTTACCTGGCAACAAAAATTAAGCTATGAATTTCCCCTCTGAGCTGCCTAAGAAAGGTCCCTGAAATCAGAACTGGAGTCTTAAATAGGTAAAGGAGATGAGGAAGTATCTTCATTTCCAAATCACTGCATCTTCCAAACCAAGACAGTAGTTTGGAAGACAAGGCTGAAAGGTCTGAAAGAACCAGGGAAAGTAATGTCGGAAAATATGCAGGGTAAATGTTTCTTACCTCTAGCATAAGAAAGATCCCCAAATGTCTATCTAGTCCTGGTGAAGGAACAGGATACTTTTTAGCACAAGTACATAGTACAACAGATACTGTCAATTTCAGGAATATGAAATGTTGAGGTAACATACTTTTTAATAGATGAATAGGTGAATGTTCAGTAAAAAAGTTTGGGAGAATGTTAGATGAATTTCCCATGTAATTTCTGATAAAAAAAAAAAAAACACAATTTAAACCTAAATACATATTGTTTATGTCCATTGTACTGTTTTTATGTACGTAAATGTAAATATTTCTTGTCAAATTTGTTTATTGAAATTTAACAATTAGCATACATAAGTACATATGTTGGCAGCAAAAGAAAAGATCACATATATGGTAATACTATTGAGTTGTAATTCCAACATAAACTAAAAGTAGTTTAACTAAAACAATTTTAGCATGGACCTAACTACTCAAAAGGTTATGTCATACATTGTATAAGAAAGAATAAGAACCAGAACTATATAAAGAGTACGTTGAAAGAGGAGAGAGACAATAGGGGAAAAAAGTAGAAGAAAGAAAGAAGATAAAAGAAAAAGTAATCTTAGGTAGGAGAAACAATATATAGGGAAGAAAGAAATGAGAGGTAGTAGGGATCCCTGGCATAGTACATGGTAATAAATACATACCATGAATGCAGAGAATGGAAGTAGGCTGCACTGATGGACGGCACTGATGGGCATTGATGGGTGGCATTAATGGGCAGCAGTGATAGGTATTGATGGGCAGCAGTGGTAGGCAGAAGTGATAGCCAGCACTGACTGGCATCACTAATGGGTACTGATTTCTGGCACTTGTGGGCACTGTTTGCTGGCACTGGTGGGCACTCACTTCTGGCACTGTGGGTGCTTTATTGTAATCAGGACACTGATTATCAGTGCCCTGATTACATGCCTAGATGTCCTCTGTGAGGAGATGCTGCTGATTGGCTCTCCTCTCCTCACACTCTATCAATGTGAGGCGAGGAGAGCCATTTACTGGCATCTCTGTGTTTACATGTGACCGGCTGTGATTTAACACAGCCGATCATATGGTTAAAGAGCCGAGGCTCTTTACAGAGATCGGGGTTGCGCTGTGTCCTAGCAACTTGGCACAGCCATGATCAGCGCTCAAGAGCGTCCATTCTGGATGTCGTCATATTACGTCCACCCAGAAAGAGAGCCACACCGCCTGCCAGAATTTGACGGTGGGTGGGTGGCAAGTGGTTAATCTGGAGATATCAAAAGAGCTCTGAATTAGGAAGTCTGTGACTTTCACATAAGTCAGGGAAAGTTTTGAATGAAGTAAAGGATGCTAGTTCACAAAGTTGAGTTAGATTATTGGTGGTCCATGCTTTAAAAGATTTAGGGGAAGACCGAGCAGGATAGAAAAGTGGATTTTTAAGAAATTATAAAAGAGGTATATGGGGAGATTGTAGTCCAATTACATAATTTAAATGTATCCCAAATGGCTAGTTTATGTGTAGTTATAGGATTATTGAGTTTTTTTACGGTCAGAGAAATTAGACCATACGAGGTTGGTTATTGAAAGTGGGTCGCGATCTATTGATTCCAGCACAACCCAAAGCGGAATTTCACATTTTGAGGGATATTTAGGGATATGGGCTAATTGGGCTGCATGGTAATAGGTGGTAAAATTAGGAAACCCTAGCCCTTCATTGAATTTTGGAAGGTAAAGAGTGTGTTTGGGCAGATGGGGTTTCAAGGAGCCCCAAATGAAAGTTAATTCCTTACATTGTAGTATTCTGAAAAAGTATGCTGGAACAGGGATAGGTAAAACTCAAAAAAGAATTTTGGGCAGTATAGCCATCTTTATTACATTAATTGTACCTATCCAAGATAATGGTAGAGAGGACCATTTTGTCAGAAGATTAGATATTTGACGCAAAATTGGAGGATAATTGGCAGTGAAAATGTCAGAAAGATTGGCTGAGAATTATCCCTAGCTAAAGAAGGCGTGAAGTGGACCATGAGAAAGGGAGGGATGTTTGCACTTGTTGTAAAATATGAGGAGGTAAAGATATATTTAAGGCTATAGATTTTTGAGTTAATAATTAAACCAGATATGTTGGCAAAGTGATCACGTTTACTTATAAGATTAGGAGCAGGAGGCAGAGGGGATGACATAAAGATTAAGCTATCATCAGCAAATAGGCAAAGTTTATGTTGGTGACCAGCTAAATCTAGACCTTTAATAGAGGGGTCAGTACGGATTTATTGAACAAGGGGTTCAATAAGTAGGGCAAATAATAGTGGGAGAAGTGGACATCCCTGACGCATACCCCTACGGATTTCAAATAGGTTTAATTTATATCCAGCATATTTAACATAAGATTTGGGATTTTTTTATAATGAGGACCAAATTCCCAACGCTGCAGGACGAAATGTAGGTAATGCCACAAAACTGTATCAAATGCTTTTTTGATATCAAAAGATAAGAGACAGATGGGTATTAGTCGTGATTTAGCTGCTTGAATTTGTAAAGTAGTCCTGCGTACATTATCTGCCGCTTGGCGCTGGCGCTGTGGGATAAAGCTGACCTGGTCTATATTTATTAAAGAACCTTTTACACTATTTAAGTGGGTCGCTAAGATTTTTCGCTAGTAACTTAATGTCAAGGTTGAGTAATGATACGGGTCTAGTTAGAACACGATGTATCGTCTGACTGAGTTTTGGGGATCATTGAAATTATAGCCGTTAATGTTTTGGGGCGAAAGGATTGATCGTTAAGGAGAGAATTAAATGCGTCTGTTAATATTGGAGCAAGGATATAAAATAATTTCTTATAGTATAGGGCAGAGAAGCCATCTGGGCCTGGACGTTTATTTGGTTTAAGTGAGTTAATTGCTAATTTAATTTCAATAGCTGTAATGGGGCTTTCAAGACAGTCGCGTTGGGCTAAAGGAATAGTAGGAAGTTTGATTTGTGAAAAAAATTATTCTGCTAAAGTTTGATCAAACGATCCTTCCTTTTTACATAAGGAGGTAAGATGTTTTTGAAAGGTGTGGAGGATCTTTTCTAGATTACTAGTAAATGTATCATGAGATAATTTCAGTTGAATCGGTTAAAGGGGCGATTTCGTTTCTTAACTGCTTGGGCTAAAAGAGTGTCTGGTTTATTTGCTTTAAGATAAAATTTATGTTTAGACTTGCATAACATTTTATCTAGATATGTACAGATTCAGATTCTGATAAAAAAAAGGTAAACGTGCTTTATCAATCTGTAATTTAGTCACAGGGGTAGGATGAGATCCAAAGATTGCGTGGCATGTACTAAATTCTGCTTCTAATTTTTGTTTAGTTATCGTTTTCTCTTTTAAGAAATGAGGCTTGGCATTTACAAACCCCACGGAGACAGGCCCGGATTTACTCCCTTTGCCGCCCCAAGGCCGGGTCCTTTAATGCCGCCCCCCCCCCCACACACACACACCATTCTCTTCCTTTATCGATGACTGCTACAATAGATCACATTTGCGCAATTGTCAGTTAAATCTACGCAGTGCCATATCGCAAAAAAAATGATTGAAGTGCAATATTTCTATTATTACATTGTTATATAAAATAAAATAATTCAACTCACCATAAGCAGAATCAGTCGGAGCCAGAGCATGTCACTTGCCAACGTCACCTGTCTTCAGATGCGGATTGTCACTTGCCACATGTTGCAGATTGTCACTTGCCACGTCACTTGTCAGCAGATGCAGGGTGTCACTTGCCACGTCACTTGTCAGCGGATGCAGGGTGTCACTTGCCACGTCATTTGCCACGTCACTTGTCAGCGGATGCAGGGTGTCACTTGCCACGTCACTTGTCAGCGGATGCAGGGTGTCACTTGCCACGTCACTTGTCAGCGGATGCAGGGTGTCACGTGCCACATCACTTGTCAGCGGATGCAGGTGTCACTTGTCAGCGGATGCAGGTGTCACTTGCCACGTCACTTGTCAGTGGATGCAGGGTGTCACTTGCCACGTTGCCTGCCACCGGGTCAAAGGGGGCCCCATGATTTCTAACAGCAGCCCTGATGCCCACTGTCTGTGGGCTGTCATGTCTGGACCAAGAAGGGACATTCAGGGGCACATTCAGGGGGGCGGCAAACTTCCGCCCGCTAGCAAGCCCGTTTCATTAGGACAGATCATGCTTGTTTATTTTCACTTCCTGGCAGCGGTGGAACGCACGATAAGGCGGATGTGATGTCATCAGTCGGAAATTATGCAAGACATGGGCGGCAACGCAGCCATCATTTCCGGCTGATGACATCACGTCCGCCCTATGGTGCGTTCCAGTCACCAGGAAGTGGGAATACACAAGCCCGATCGGTCCCCGTTAAATAAGCAGCGGTGCCGACAAAATGGGCTGGCTAGCAGGTGGGAGTTACCAGCAGAGAAGTGGCGCCACCCCTGCACCACCGCCGCCCCGAGGCCTGGCCTCGGTGGCCTTGTAGGGAATTCGGCCCTGCGCGGAGAACAGGTTTATGAGCTTCCTATCGGGTCAGTGGGGATATATCAGGGGTCTCATTATTGGCCATGTAGTCTTTTATGGCTATTTCTAGATCAGAGGATTGTAATGGATGAAATAGGATTGAGTCATTAATATGCCATGTAAAATCTTGTGTTTTGGGTGTTACAGAAGTGAAAGTTGAAAGCACAGCACAGTGGTCAGTCCATGTAAAAGGGATTATAGATGAAGAAAGGAGTTCAGGAGTCATGCCTATTGAGAGGGGGAGGGAGGGAGTAGGGAGGGGGAGAGGGGGTAAATAAATAAAACATAAAATATGTTTATCTGAGGTTGTGGGGGATAAAGGGGGAAATTTAAAACTTAATAGAACAGTATTATTTTAAATACGTTTAGTCAGATTATACTGAAGGTGGTAAACTACTTAGTGACCAAAGAAAAGCTAAGCCTTAAGATTGAATACACTTCAAGATGAGAAGTAAAAGTCATTCACTCCATTGTGTCTACAGGATCTATATCAGGAGAATTGAATCAACTTCTCTTCGAAGAATTGTGTCGGCCTCTATCTTTTTCAGATTTGGAGGATTCTTGAGAGGAGCTGAATGTTGTGCATCGACGAGGGCAGTTGAAAATCTTTCAATCAGATATAGTTCCTGTATAGTGTTTTGTAGTTCATCTGAGGATCTACAGCAATATTTGACACCTTGATAGGTAAAGTGGATAGAAAATGGGAATCCCCATAGATAAGAGATCTGGTGTTAGATTATAAAGAAAGGGTTTCAGTGCACGTTGTTTAGCCACAGTAATTGGGGAAAAGTCAGCAAAAAGCTGATAAGGATGATCTGGAAAGATGAGGAAATCTTTTCCTCTAGCTACAGCCATGAGCTGTTCTTTGTTGCGATAGAAGTGGAATTTTGCAATAATATCACGAGGGGGACTTTCTGGTTTGCGTGGTGTTAAAGCTCTGTGAATCCTATCCATCTCCAAATGATCAACTGGGATTGATGGTAATAGTTCTTGGAAAAGTGCATCATTGTAGAATGAAAGTCAACATAAGCCTCAGGTATTCCTCGTATACAAAGATTTGATTGACGTGCTCTATTTTCAAAGTCCTCTAAGCGTGTTTGCAGAATAAGGTTTTCTTCCTTAAGAGTCTCTAATTCATTATCATGGGACAGTACATTTGTTGCCATGTCATCCACTCTGATTTCTAGGTCAGAAGTGTGCTGCCCTAACTCACAGATTTCTTTTGTGAAACTTTCAGTTATATAGTCTGTGGTCTGCTTTAGGGCTTTCTGTATAATTTTTTTTTGGTCTCAAAATATTTGGATGTAGGGAATCTGTTTGTTTTTCTTGTGAGACAGCGCTGTATTCAAAGTCAGAGTCATTATAGGTATCCTGAAGTAACTGCAGTTGTTTAGCAGCACGAGATGTGCCGGTGTGTGAGAAAGGAGGCTGTGCCATTTTATAGTAGCCTATAGACTGTGTATCCTTGGTACTCTTTCATTTATTGTTACCTCTGGCGGCACCGAAGACCATTTTATTTATTCCAGGGTCACTGAGGAGGCTTAAGGTAAGACTATTTTTAGTTTACTATGCCTCACGGGTGTCTTTATCAGCCGAGGAGTCCCGAGAGATGTGGAGCTTCAGCTGGACATGTCTGTCGCCGGCGACTCCGCCTCCTCCCCTCAAATGTAAATATTTTAATTCATGTACAGTAAAAGCTGTGTTGCTTTTGAAAACACATGAACACATGAAACACATGTACTGTACTGTATACTGTATGCATTCAAATGTGCACACCTAAAGGAACACAGCATGATTATTTTGGCAACCTAAAACAGATGATAAAAGTTGCCATTTCAACGTTAAACCTTTATGTGGATGTAATGCATGCCAGCACATTTTCGCTGTATGCACACTCTCAACTTTTCTACTATGGCCTAAAAAACATATGTTTACTAACTTTTTTATTTACCGAGTTAGCCTTTTCTTTTTCGATAAAAACTTAAGGACCTTATTCATTGTTTTAGAAGGTTATTGTAAACAGAGCATTTTGTTTGTCTGTTATTGTTACGGTGTTTATCATTTCTTTAGCACAAACTCACATTTTAATTTATCATCCCTATCCATTTTTATAGCGTTGCTTACCAAGGGGGTTGAAGTAAATGTACAGTACAGTGAAATGCAACTGAAAAATTTATAGCTTTAATGCTTGGCTTTTTAATATGCATTGGTGGAAAATGGATCCATAAAATTTCATGTAGCATTAACCAGTACACTGGTACCAAGTAGACTGAACATTTTTTATGTGTACAATAAAGAGAAGGAAAAAATTAGCTTCACTTTATATGTTCACATTTTGCTCAGGAAAAGCTGATGCATTCACATTTTCATGGTATGAAAGCAAGACATTAATGAAGCCAACATTGTCTGCTATTGCACACAGTATATACACATTTATATGTTTGTATAAAATACAGTGCCTACTTTTTTTTTGTAGACATACTGCATGTAATGCAATAATGTAATGCTAAAGTAATGCTATGACTTGCTCGAATCAGACTAACAAGTTAATCTTTAATGTACAATAACAGTGTTTTTTTTTTTTCTTTTAAATGTACACATTTTAATTAGCTTAAGATAGCTAATAGGAATGATTTGAATGTATCTAGGTTTTGTTTGAGACATTTTCACAAAAATTACTGAAGTTCGAGTACTGCATTGATGTCAATGGGAGACAAATGTTTAAAAACAGTAATGACCATTATTACACTAATAGACAAGGGTTTGTCAAACAATTGGAATGAGGTTGGGAACTACCCTGAGGAACGTGTACCAAAGCAAAATAATTTTTGATGGGAAGCAGCAATTTTAACCACTTCAATACAGGGCAATTTCACTACCTTCCTGCCAAGGCCAATTTTTAGCTTTCAGGGCTGTTGCACTTTGAATGACAATTGCCCGGTCATGCAATACTGTACCCATATGACATTGTTATAATTTTTTTTTACACAAATAGAGTTTATATTTGGTGGTATTTAAGCACTATTATACAAAGTGCAAAATGAGGGCCTATTCGCACCACCAAGCGCCAAATTACTTTCGAAGAAATGCAATATGATAATATTTAGCTGAACTAAGCTGAAATACAGCCGCTATACATACAAAATGTTAAACACGTCAGCAGCTACTAAAAAAAAAAAAAAAAAAAATCAAGAATTTATAAAATAGCATTTAAAAGTCCGATAAACTCCTGTGTACTTCCAATGCCATAGCAGCGCTCATGTCAGTTCATCCAAATGTGACAAGCATTTACAGTATCTCACAAAAGTGAGTACACCCCTCACATTTTTGTAAATATTTTATTATATCTTTTCATGTGACATCACTGAAGAAATGGAACTTAGCTACAATGTAAAGTAGTGAATGTGCAGCTTAAAAAAAATGCTGCCTTAACCCTCTTGGGCATGAAGTTCACCAGAGCTTCACAGGTTGCCACTGGAGTCATATTCCACTCCTCCAAGTTGACATCACGGAGCTGGTGGATGTTAGAGACCTTGTGCGCCTCCACCTTCCGTTTGAGGATGTCCCACAGATGCTCAATAGGGTTTAGGTCTGGAGACATGCTTAGCCAGTCCTTCACCTTTATCCTCAGCTTCTTTAGTAAGGCAGTGGTTGTCTTGGAGGTGTGTTTGGGGTCGTCATCATGTTGGAATACTGCCCCTCGGCCCAGTCTCCGAAGGGGGGGATCATTCTCTGCTTCAGTATATCACAGTACATGTTGGCATTCATGTTTCACTGTTTACAGACTTTCTTGTGCATCATCTTTAGAAGAGGCTTCCTTCTGGGACGACAGCCCTGCAGACCAATTTATTGCAGTGTGCTGCGTATGGTCTAAGCACTGACAGGCTGACCCCCCCCCCCCCCCACACCTTCAACCTCTGCAGCAATGCTAGGAGCACTCATATGTCTAGTTCCAAAAGACAACCTCTGGATATGACGCTAAGCACATGCACTCAACTTCTTTGGTCGACCATAGGGAGGCCTGTTCTTATTGGAACCTGTCCTGTTAAACCTCTGTATGGTCTTGGCCACTGCAGCTCAATTTCAGTGTCTTGGCAATCTTCTTATAGCCTAGGCCATCTTTATATAGGGCAACAATTTTTTTTAGATACAAAGAGAGTTCTTTGCCATGAAGTGCCATGTTGAACTTACAGTGACCAGTATGAGAGAGTGAGAGAGTGAGAGTGATAACACCAAATTTTAGTGTTCCCTATTCACACCTGAGACCTTGTAACACTAACGAGTCACATGACACCAGAGAGGGAAAATTACTAATTGGGCCCAATTTGGACATTTTCACCTAGGGGTGTACTCACTTTTGTTGCCAGTGGTTTAGACACTGGTGGCTGTGTGAGTTATTTTGAGGGGATAGCAAATTTACACTGTTATACAAGCTGTACACTCACTACTTTACATTGTAGCAAAGTGTCATTTCTTCAGTGTTGTCACATGAAAAGATATAATAAAATATTTATAAAAATATGAGGGGTGTACTCACTTTTGTGAGCTTCTGTATATGGTTAAACATATAAGCAGTGATAAGATGACTTCTAGATGGGTGAAACTCTTGGTACAGTGATCATAATCATTGTCAAACGTGCACCACATACCAGGGAAGACACCACATGAGTAACACTCCCCTTAGGGTACACACTCACCAGATATTAATATTTCATACACCTTAAGGTAATCCTTTTGTCACTTTAAGTGCAAGCCATCCACATAATCTGCCCGGGTGAGGTTGTAAGTAGCTCCAATGTCACAGGAACATAGAGGAAATAAAATACCACATAGCGTAACCCTGCTAGAAAATTTTATTGTAGCCCAAAAAAACTCATACAAGATATACGTACTAGCTATCATTAAATTAAGAGCATATAGTGAAACAAATTGTAGCCACCAGTCCTTTGTGAAGGAAGACGCCAGTGTATAGCAAACAGCCGCGTTATTCCTTCCTGGTAGTTTTGAGCTGACCATGACAGGCAAACGTCACTTCCGGGCATCGTGGAAATCACGCAACTGACGCGTATTGTCACTTACAACTTCGACTGAGAGCGTGATCTCACTATGCAACGTCCTGGTATAAATAAGATCCATGACTCAGCCCATTTGCCCCTCATGTGCCTATTGTTACAGCCCACATTTACATGGTGAGCCGCACATCGGCACACCGGGGCAAGGAATCCAACAGCTGAGAAATCGGATACTGATAACATAAGCATTACATAGTTACATAGTTAAATAGTAGGTGAGGTTAAAAAAAAGACACAAGTCCATCAAGTCCAACCTGTGTGTGTGATTATATGTCAGTATTACATTGTATATACCTGTATGTTGCGGTCGTTCAGGTGCTTATCTAATAGATTCTTGAAACTATCAATGCCCCCGCTGAGACCATCGCCTGTGGAAGGGAATTCTACATCCTTGCCGCTCTTACAGTAAAGAACCCTCTACGTAGTTTTCTTCTAATTTTAATGAGTGGCCACAAGTCTTGTTAAACTCCCTTCTGCAAAAAAGTTTTATCCCTATTGTGGGGTCACCAATATGGTATTTGTATATTGAAATCATATCCCCTCTCAAGCATCTCTTCTCCAGAGAGAATAAGTTCAGTGCTTGCAAGCTTGCCTCATAACTAATATCCTCCAGACCATTTATTAGCTTTGTTGCCATTATTTGATGTGATAACCATTCGGGATGAAAAATAGCTACCTCCATTAATAATTATAGACATCATATACTACTCAATTAGTCAATCACAACCTGCATAAGAAACTACATTGCACATATGTATTACTACATTGCTAACGAATACAGTCCAAAATTGATATATGCACTGATAAATCTTAAATCCTTATTAATAAAACCATTAATAAAACCATAATAAATAAAATGAACCAATGATCAAATTCATCATCCGAAATCATGAATACATGAATTCAGCCACAAAATGAATGTAGTTTATCAAAAAGTTCACATCATTAAAATTGTAAAAATTAAAAAAGGGTACACTTTAATAAACCAATAAGTATACCTTGTGATGTATAACCTTATAGGTACAATAATATGAAATTACTAAGACTGGCTCAGGAGTCGCTGATAAAACAATTAATGGCCAATTCAATATTTAACCCCTTAGGTGAGAGTGTATCTGTAACGAATAGCCAATGTGTTTCACGCTTTAATAGTTCCCCATTTATATAATAGAGCCTCTCCAAACTGGTTTTAAGCACTGAACATCCCAAAATTTCAGACCTGACGGATCTCGATTGTGGTGTAGTTTAAAATGTGAAAACACTGTGGTCCTTGAACCCTATTTATATGTTTTGAAGTCTGATAGGTGGATCCAATACTTTTTTTTATTCATTCCACTCCCATCCAAAGGGGAGAGTAGTGAGAGGAAGAGGTGGACAAATGAGAAATTACCACTCACCCTACCAAGTCCCAGTACATAATAGGTTCCAACATTCGTGGGAATATAAGGATAGAAATGGACCTCAATCACTGTGTTCTTTTTTAGGATAAGGAAGAGGGGGTAGAGGAGGGGACGAGGTTACCAAACCCGCAGGGGGAGACCCCCAATACACCCCCAGCTAACACCATATTACAGGGATCTGCAGTGGAAAGAATAACCTTACTGGGAGAGAGAGACAATGTACAACAACAACGTTTAAGGCGAGAAGACCCCAGGGATGTAGGGCTGGATGCAGGATCCAAAAAAAAGGAGGGAAGTCGATTAGGAGGAATATATATTTTAAGTAATCTATCCTTGACACACAAAGAGACTAATATTCTACACCTTGGCTTAAAATGTGGCCTAAAAAGACCCATAAGTCGTATACATAGATGAACATAAGTATATGAGGAAACTTAATATTAAAAAAAAAAATACTTCCTGAACAGGAATTCAAATCCTGTGGGTACCAGTGGTAATGTTTATCAGGAAGAAACTGTTGAGTTTCTTCCAGATGAAGGCATGTGGTCTCCTCCAAAATGGTGGTGGGAGACCCCCTGGGCCAGCCAGCCCCAGTCCTCTTGTGGCTGCTCCTCTCAGCTATGCAGCCACGGCCACCACTTTCCCTAATCACTTGGCCAAGGACAGTAGTTCTCCAGTGCCCTTGCCCTCCACAAGAAGCCCAGTAAAGTCCAGGCCTATGTGGGATCCTGAGGATGACACTAATGCCGCATACACACGTTCGGACTTTGTCCGCCGGACCTGGTCAAGCAGACAAACCGCCGGACTTTCCGAGGGGGGACTTGCCCACACACGCCCGGTCTTCCGAGCGTGTGACTTGCCCACACACGCCCGGACTTCTCCGGTGGGCAATCCGCGGGAAAAAGCCAGCGGGACTTTTGAAAATGAATGGACTTGCCCACACACGGAGCAGTCCGTTCATTTAGAACGTAACTGCAGGTAGACGGGGCTAGCAAAGGCAGTGAATGCCGCTGCACTAGCCCCGTCACCTGGCATGGATTTAAAGGGAACCCGCATGCCGAAAAAACGTTGTGGGGGTCCCCCCCAAATCCATCTCAGACCCTTATCAGAGCACGCAGCCCGGCAGGCCAGGAAAGGGGTGGGGACGCGCGAGCGCCCCCCTTCCTGAGCCATACCAGGCCGCGTTCCCTCAACATGGGGGGTGCCCTGGGGAAAGGGGGGCCGTGCGGCCCCCCCACCCCAAAGCACCTTGTCCCCATGTTGATGAGGACAAGGGCCTCTTCCCGACAACCCTGGCCGTTGGTTGTCGGGGTCTGCGGGCAGGGGCTTATCGGAATCCGGGAGCCCCCTTTAATAAGGGGGCCCCCAGATCCCGGCCCCCCACCCTATGTGAATGAGTATTGGGTACGATGTACCCCTACCCATTCACCTAAGGTGTAAAGTGTAAAGAAAAAAAAACACACAATTTTTAAAAAATATTTTATTGCACTGCTCCGGGGGTTTTCTTCCGTCTTGGGGGGTCTTCTCGCCGGACTCCTCCGATATTTACCTAGCTCTTTTACCGAGCAGAGGAGGCCAGCTACCTTCTTCGTCGTCGACGCTGTCGTCTGGGGGTCTCGATCTGCCTTCGGGGGTCTTCCGGGGTCTCTTCTGTTCTTGCCGCTGTCATCGTTTTCTGCGCCGCCGCCGCCTTGTTCTTCTTCTTCTTCTTCTTCCTCTTCCGATGTTCACCCGTTGCTCTCTCTGGACGGAATGCCAGAGCCGCGCTGTGCTGGGACTTATATAGGGACAAGGGGACAGGGTCACATGCTCATCCGGAGGATGCTGGGACTGTGACATCACAGGGGGGCGGGGTCACCATGTGACATGAGCATGTGACCCTGTCCCCTTGTCCCTATATAAGTCCCAGCACAGCGCGGCTCTGGCATTCCGGCCAGAGAGCGACGGGTCAACATCGGACGAGGAAGAAGAAGAAGAAGAAGAAGAAGAAAAAGAAGAAGAAGGCGGCGCAGCGGCAAGAACAGAAGAGACCCCGAAGACCCCGGAAGACCCCCGAAGGCGGATCGAGACCCCCAGACGACGGCGTAGATGACGAAGAAGGTAGCCGGCCTCCTCTGCTCGGTAAAAGAGCTAGGTAAATAGCGGAGGAGTCCGGCGAGAAGACCCCCCAAGATGGAAGAAGACCCCCGGAGCAGTGCAATAAAATATTGTTAAAAAATTGTGTGGTTTTTTGCTTTACACCTTAGGTGAATGGGTAGGGGTACATCGTACCCCATACTCATTCACATAGGGTGGGGGCCGGATCTGGGGGCCCCCTTATTAAAGGGGGCTCCCAGATTCCGATAAGCCCCCACCCGCAGACCCCGACAACCAACGGCCAGGGTTGTCGGGAAGAGGC
Source organism: Lithobates sylvaticus (assembly GCA_028564925.1). Lineage (NCBI taxonomy): Eukaryota > Metazoa > Chordata > Amphibia > Anura > Ranidae > Lithobates > Lithobates sylvaticus. The sequence continues at coordinate 248,781,787 of CM053030.1, forward strand.
CCTTGTCCTCATCAACATGGGGACAAGGTGCTTTGGGGTGGGGGGGCCGCACGGCCCCCCTTTCCCCAGGGCACCCCCCATGTTGAGGGCACGCGGCCTGGTATGGCTCAGGAGGGGGGGCGCTCGCTCGTTCCCACCCCTTTCCTGGCCTGCCGGGCTGCGTGCTCGGATAAGGGTCTGAGATGGATTTGGGGGGGACCCCCACGCGTGGGGATTCCCTTTAAATCCATGCCAGGTGACGGGGCTAGTGCGACGGCATTCACTGCCTTCGCTAGCTCCGTCTACCAGAAGTCACGTGCTAAATGAACGGACTTTCCGATGATCGGCAAGTCCGTTCATTTCAAAAGTCCGGCGGACTAGCATACTAACGGCGGGATTGTCCGCCGGACTGCCAAGTCCAGCGGATAATTTTAAAACAAAACTTAAAACCTAGTCTGCCGGACTTTTGGCGCCAAAAAGTCCGCCGGCGCCCACACACGGGGGGATTGTCCGGCGGACTCGAGTCCAGCGGACAATCCCACGGGAAAGTCCCTTCGTGTGTACGAGGCATAATGCAGACCCTAGTGCAGATATGGGAGTACTGGATGACACAGCACGCAGCCCCTCCCCAGGTAGACCCTTTTGCAGCATATGCCACAACAGGGCAGCCAGTCTCTGATATAGTGCTCAAATAAATGCTAGGGTCCTTGCACTCCTCCCTGAAATCTGATATGTATAACTGCTTCCAGAAATTCTCAGCTGAGCTTCAAGATATACTGTAGACCAGGGATATGCAATTAGCGTACCTCCAGCTTTTGCAGAACTACAACTTCCATTAAGCATAGCAAGACTCTGTCAGCCACAAGCATGACACCCAGAGGCAGAGGCATGATGTTTTGCAACAGCGTGAGGTCCGCTAATTGCATATCCCTGCTGTAGACGATAGAGTTAATCACTTGCAAGATGGCATGAGTGCATGTATCACTTCTTTTAATAGTATGGTTGATGCCCATGACTGCCATAGTAATGATATTGATTGGTTGAAATCCAAAGTAGCCGATTTAGAAGATCGGTCACAAAGAAACAACTTAAAAATCAGGGGCATACCAGCATCTGTTCTGCCAGCTCAACTACCTCATTATGTCTGAGATTTGTTTAAAACTGTTATTCCATCTCTTTCCTCCGAGGATCTCCCTATCGACAGGATCCATAGGATCCCCAAGCCATGCTTTTTGCCACAAGAAATTCCTAGAGATGTCCTGCTGAGTATCTATTTTTACCAGGCTAAATATTGCATCTTGACAGCTTTTCACAAAAAATAACAGATCCCAGAATCTCTCTGCCCACACTCATCAGTGTTGCAAGAATCTGTTGACTATAAAAAACCTGCACAACCATAATATTCCCTATCAATGGAATGGCAACCCTAAAGATCGTGCATGAAGGGTATACATTGCAAGTTAATTCATTGACCTACTCAAGTTGTGGAATATCATCCCTGATCAACCTGCCCCCTGCACTTCAGCAGGATACCCTCACCACAACTATCAGGAGTGACAGCTTCCTACAAAAAATCAACTCATGCCCGCCTGGCATCAACCCAGAATGTATTATCTACTTTAATTCAAATACCCACCTGCCCCCCGCTGGTGATGTTGCAATACTTCTATGCTATGTCTACTTTTTACCACACTGTTTATGCAGCTCAGCTGCTCCAGGTTCAGTTACAGACCTTATCCTTTTTATGTGTTGCTTACTTTTTGTTTGTTTTGGGGAATCATGTTCCCCTACTGTTTTTTCTTTCATTATGCCACTCCCTCTCTATTGCTCATTCAAGAAGATTCCAGTTTTCTTTGTTCGTTTTTATTTCAATTCATTTTGCTCTCTGTCCCTTCATTATTAAATTTTTTTTTTATGTAATGATAATACCTTTTAATAATCCAAACTGATTTTGATTTTATCAATATACTTCACCCTCTGGTGATGCAGGTAATTTTGCTAATCTAAACTGATCTCTGCAGATTCAAGTGATTGCTGAATTTGCTGATTTCATCTGGCCATTTAAGACTCACAATGAGGCTTGAACATGTGCTCATCAAAACGAGGCTTGGTTTTCTCCTTACTCTATTTAAAGCGATGAATCAGTACGTCGCCCGTTCCCCATGACTAAGTCACTCTTTGATGAAATGGACGTCGGAAGGAAGGGGTGCTGACGCTATCGCTGTCTAGGAAGGGTGTCTACAACCCGGCCGGCTTATTTCATTTTACACACATGCGTTTTTAAAGATTTTAAATGTAAGTGCATTACTTTTTTGTATAATAAATTGTTTCCTGAAATTGAGTTACACTATGGTGAGCTTTCTTTCCTTGCTGAGATCGTGATTGCTGCCTTTGGACTGCCTATCAATTTGGAACTCCCTGGTTTGCTCTCAGTGTATTCGCAAGAGGTGATCTGATGTCTTGATGCTGTGTTGATACTACAGGCTCTATATCGCTTGCCTTCTGGTAAGGGAATTTGCTGCATGGTGGTGGTTCACTCATTTGGTGGTGTTTTGTGTTAATCACAGAGAAGATAATTCATTCATAGAATTTTCTGTCACCTTCATCACTGGACTTGATGTATATATTTATATATTTTTTTTTCTTTTCATTATTTCATCTATATGAGTATTTTGTTTTTTGTTATTTGCTGGGTTTCATCTAACATGTTTTGCACATAGCAATATTGCATTATATATTTGTTGTATTGGTTTATATGGTCACATCAACAGTCACTCTTGATATCATATGTTTTACATTTTATTTAATTTGTGCGCAGCTTCCATTCTATTATAACTTTCTGTGATTTTAGCTGCAGCCATTTTTCATATTTCTTTGCTTATTTTATTTATTTTTTTGCACGTATTTTAGGTAGTGTGGTATATTCTTTCTGCTGCTATAGGTTGCCCCTCAAACGAGCTGCTTGGATGCACACTGTCTTAGGCTCCTTGGCCGCACACAGCTTCAAGCCCTTCAACGCACACAGCTTCTGGCTCCTTGGACGCACACAGCTTTGAAGCCCTTCAATGCACACAGCTTTGAGCTTCTTAATGCACACAGCATCTGTCCTCACACAGAGACACTCAGTAGCAGCCACTGCTCCAACTCCACCTTCCTTCCCCCTCTGCTCTCACCAGCCCCTTGTTATATGGGCTGTGTGCAGCTGGGCACACACCCTGCTTGCTATCCTCAAGACCCAGACACAGGGTTGGAGATCCCGTCCCACCCGTGAATCTCAGGGTTCTCCAAACTACAGAATCCCATCTGGAACTAGCAAAAAATGGAGAAAACTGACAGAGCAGTTTTCTCCATTTAAACTCAACACTCTGTAGTCTTACAGTCTGCAGATATGGAAACTCTGTGTCTCTTTTACCTCCAATTTCTTAGGGACAGAGCCTCGCTCTGCCACACCAGTGATTCAATTGCTATCGCAAAGATCATGGGAGATAGAGGGCATCCCTGCCTTGTTCCTCTGTTGATATCACTTGGAGTAATGCCCCATTAAATACACTTGGACATTCGGGTTAGCGTAAAGGGTGTGTATAAGTCTAAGAAATTTGACTCCAAACCCCCAATGTTCCAGAATATCAAAGAGGTAAGGCCAGGATACTGAGTCGAAGGCCTTCTGTAGATCTAATGATAACAGGTAGACTTCCTGATGTGGCCCCCGGTACCATTGGGATTGTAAATGGGAGATTAGATCAACTGCCCTACGGATTTCATCCGGTCCCTGTCTCCCCGGAATGAAGCCCAAATGATCTTTGTGGATGTATCCAGGAATAAAGCTGGACAGTCTTGTCGCTAGGATTTTTGTCATGATCTTAAGGTCATTATTTATCAGCAAAATGGGGTGAGGATTACCGACCTCGCTCGTGTCTTTCCCTGGTCTGGGTATGACTGATATAAAAATGGTATTCAGGTCCCTAGGTAGGGGGGCTCCATCCCGGAGAGAGTTAAAGAAACGAGCCATGTACGGTGCTAGGCAGGACCTGAATTTTTTATAGTAGCAGACCGAGAAGCCATCTGGTCCTGGAGCAGAGGCTAATTTCAAAGATTTTATAAATTCCACTATTTTGTCTGAGGAGAAAGGTTTGTCTAATAGTTCCTGTTGGGTTCGCTTTAGGTGGGGTAAGTGGAGGTCTTGGAGAAACATCTCTCTTGTCTTGGGGTGCGTATGTGGTAGGTCTTTATATAGGTTGGAGTAGAAGTCATGGAAGCCATGATTCCCACTGGATTTTGGGTTAAATTTCCTGTCTTGGTGCAAATTTTGGGGTAGGTCAGGGTACACATCTTTGGACTTAGTTTAGCTGCCAGTTTAGAGCCTATCCTGTCTTTTTGGTAGTAAAAGTGAGCCCCTGTCTATCTTAAATGTTTCTCAGCTGAGGTGGTGAGCTAGAGGTTTAATCTGACTCAAGCCGAATTGAGCCTAGCCAGGCTGTCCGGGGTGGGGTTGCTTTTGTGGCGTATACTGTGCGAACGAAAGTCTTCCATCAACTGCTGTATTTCTGCCCTTCTTTCCCGTTTCATTTGGGATGCAAGCTGGATGAGCCTACCTCTCATCATGCGCAGCCCACAGAGTGCCTGGTGAGACCGACTCAGTGTCATTTTCCAAAAAGTAATCTGTTAATGCTGTTTCCAGGACTGTGCAATATGCGATATTGCTCAGTAGAGCTTCATTGAGATGCCATTTGGAGGGGTCCCTCTCCCCGAATCGGCCCCTGAGGGTAAGAGTCATTATGGAGTTATCAGATAAAGGGGTGTCGTATATTTTGGAGGCCTCCACCCTTGGGATTGCATGTAAAGAAATAAAGATGTGGTCTATCCTAGAGTGTGTTTTGTGTGGGATGGAATAGTGCTAATCTTTGGTTTGGGGGTTAATTTCCCTCCAGCTGTCAACCAGGCCGTGTGTCTGTATGATCTACGCTACCCGCAGACTTCGTCTGGGGGGTCTCTTGACTCTTGGGGTCTGGGGGTTGGACGTGTCCGAAGAGAGGTCAAATGGAGTGTTAGAGTCGCCACCCAGGATTACTGTGCCTAGGAAGTGAGGCTTCAGGGTCTGTAGAACGGTTTTCAATAATTTGTCTTGGTGTGTGTTAGGGGAGTAGTAAGATACAAACATGTATGTCCCCCCATTATTTGTGCCAGTTACTAGAATGTAGTGGCCTTCATGGTCTTTCATTATTTTAGTAGGTGAGAAGTGAACCCATGTTTGAAAAACACACTGCCACTCCTCTCGTCTTGTTGACCGCATTTGCTAGGTGGAATTGAGTTAAATTTTTGTAAAGGAATGAGAGATTATAGGTAGCCGGGAAGTGTGTCTCTTGAAGCAGCACTACGTCTGCTTTTAGTGCAGGGTACTGTTGCATTATTTTGCATCTTTTTACTGGGGAGTTGAATCCCTGCACATTGTGGGAGAAGATCTGGAGTATTAGGTCTGTTGGTGGAGTTTTAGTCATGGCTTAGTTGGTAGTAGGGTGCTATGTGTAAGGTACTCTTACCATTGACAGACAATTTCCCTGGCAGATGGAAGGCTTCCTGGGCTCCATGGCGATCTGATCCTGTATATGGAGAGGTAGGAATTCCAGCGAGACCCTGTAACTGATGAAGGATGAGGGGGGAGAGGGAGGATAAAGCATAGAAAGAAATGGAAAAAGAGAGAGAAGATGCATTAGATAATACAGTGTACAATAATATCCCAGTCCCACTAGAGCTGGCGAGGGACTCATCCCTGCCCAGCCCTTTCCCCAAAGGAAACCCAGTTTATCCTAGAAAGGATGTGGGAATCTGACAGGGGAAAAAGGTGAAGTTCTCCTACCGGTGTCAGGCGGAGGTGCACTGTAACCGCTCCAGTAACCCCTACCATAAGAGTTATCTATAACAGTGTTAAAAAACATAAAGTCTGAGCCCTGTTGACACAAAAATAGAGCATATTCAGATCTGCTTGGTCTATCTCCCACTCCCCCACTGGGTAACTTGCGTCACCACTGAGTGTCGTGGATATGGGTGATAGGTGTTCTGATGACACCTGCCATCGGCCATGGGAGAGGACGAGGTAGCCACCTGTAACTATATGGCTGATCGTCTGGGGAGGCAGCAAACGTCCCAGTTGGAGGGCCCCCTCAAGAGAGCCAGCGTGACCCCTTAGGCTCTGCATTTTCTAGAGTTCCACAGGAATGTAGCGATATCGGTGTAGAGCCAGGGACATAGATGTAAAAATGAATAAAAAAGATAAAACTGAAGGAAAAAATAACTATTAGTAAGGCACAAGTAACTTGTAGGTAAAATAAACCAGGTAACACGGGGAACTGGGGGGTTGTAGGGGGAGCCAGCCCAGGAACAATCTTCCCTTGAGGAACTTGGGGCCTATCCTGAGGTTTACTCGGGGTAAACGGAACATTAGTCTAATGACGGTAGGTTGGCCTCAAACACAGGGAATCAAGAGACTGAAGATGTGTTGGTAGAAGGTGGACAATCTCATGGAGGGAAGGACTCCCGTGATCGTTTAGGATGTTGTTTCTGCCACACTTGAGACAGGGGTCTAGTAGGCGATGGGCATTTAGAAGATGGTTCTCCTATGTTGGCAGGAGGTGGTGGCAGTTCCTGGGTAATCAGCCCTAGATGTAGTAGAAGTTATTCACCTTCAATAAATTAGGAAAAGTTGCATGGTTTGTTGCAATACAAGAAGTTCAGGCAAAATGGGGAAGCCCATCTGTAATTGATATCTTTGTGAGCCAGAACTTGGAGCAATGGTTTCAGCACTCGTCGCTTTTGTACCGTGTATGGCAAAAGATCTGTGAAGATTTGGATCTGGTGACCCATGATCGTCAGTTTCTCCACCGAGTGGGATAGCTTCATCACTTCTTCTTTGACCACATAGAAGTGCCATCAGGGTATAGGGGTGGTAGTGCGCTGTGGGCTCTGTTAAGCTCCAGGCGGTGGGCCGGGATGTCAGGTATTCGCTTTTTGATGAATTCCTGAACTGCTGGGTGAACATCCTTAACAGATTCTGGAAGGCCCCTGATTCTAAAGTTGTAGCATCTCGACCTGTTTTCGAGGTCATCAATTTTGGAAGTAGCCGCCTCTAGTTGGTCCTGGAGATCCTGGATTCTGGCAGTATTCTGGTTAATTCTCAGGGCTGCTTGGTTAGTTTTCTGTTCAATCACCTCTATTCTCGTGCCTATTTGCTACAGATTAGCATGGATGGAGGCTGTGATCTGGGCCGCAGTATGTGACAGGCCTCTGGTCAGCATTTTGGACAATGTAGCCATCATGGAGGAGAAGTCCATGGGGGTGAGAGAGGTGTTCCTGATCTCCTGTTCCCATGAGTCTGGGCTGTTCAGCAGCTCTTATAATGGGGTATGGGCAAGTCCTCCCAGTGTTCTCCCTAACAGGGATTCATTGGATGCAGGGGAGGGGGCCACTTGCTGTGGAGTACTCACTGTGGTTGCCAATTGATGAGAGGCAGGGAGATCAGCGTGGTCCTGGTCAGCAATGGAGTCTTTAGCACTGACTGTGCCTCGTGAGGATGCGGCTGACATTTTGGAGTGGCGGGGCCATGCTGTTTCCGAATCCAATTCCGGGATAAGTTCCTCCGGGCAGTGCCTGCGGACATTAGGTGGTAGCTGGGGGTTTCCCTGGTTGGATGGTGGTATCGCTTGACTGGAAAAAGGGCTCAGCCGGCAGTGGTGTGGGTTAGAAGGCTGGTGCGCCGCGGAGCTCCCGGTCTAAGTGGCCATCTTAGATGCTGCCGCACATGCGCCTGTTGCTCCCATTACTTTTCAACACTTCATCAACAATGTTTTTCAAGATTTTTTAGACCAATTTGTAATTGCTTATTTAGTTGATATTCTCATCTTTTCTGATCATCTGGACGTGCATCGCAAGCATGTTTGGACTGTCTTTGAAATGTTAAGAAAGAATTTACTTTATATTAAACTGGAGAAATGTGAGTTTGAACAAACCCAGATACAGCTCTTGGGATATAATATTTCTCTAGAAGGATTGAGCATGTATCCTGACAGAATCAAAGCAGTAATAAATTGGCCTGCTCCCCAAAAAAGCTTAAGGAAAAACAAGAATTTGTTGGATTTGCCAACTTCTCCAAAAAATGTATAAGAAAATCCTGTAACATGATACCACCAATTACACAGATAACAAAGAAAGGGATACCAATTGTGTGGTTACCTAAGGCAAACATTGCCTTTAGTAAGCAAAATAATCTTTTCACTTCTGCACCAAAATTGGTACATTCTGATCCTGAACTACCTTATATTGTGGAAGTGGATGCTTTAGACTCAGCCATGGGAGCTTGCAGCTTCATTCTTGTGCTTATTTCTCTCTTTTAACGTCTTCAGTTGAGAGGAATTATGACATAGGGAATAAAGAGTTGCTGGAAATTAAGGAAGACTTTGCAAATGGAAGCACCTGCTTGAAGGAACTAATTATCTTGTAATTGTTATTACTCATCATAAAAATTTGGAATTCATTCATTCTGTCAACAGATTGTTATTTAGACAAGCGTGCTAGTCTCTATTTTTTTCCATGTTGAATTTTATTATCTTGTATCAACCTGGGTCAAGGGATGGTAAGGATGTTGTCTGAGTCTCTGTAGAAAGGCAACTCTGATAGGACAATCCTGCCTCAAAAGAACATCCTAGGGACCATAACTTCCAAGAAATTCTTGAGTCTCCTGAAAGAGGGTATGAGAACGACCCATTTCTCAATCATCCTTATAAGGACATTAACCTCACTTACAAGAATGACTTATGGACTCAGGCACATCATCTCTATGTACCTCTATGAACCAGTTTGGGTAGAAGCCCTCAGGTTAGTGAATGATTCTAAACCTACTGAGCATTTTGGAGTTTCTAAGACAGAAGAACTTTTATCACATTTTATTTGGTGGTTTAGGTACAAAAAAGATGTCAAGAACTATGTCAACTTGTGTCTGACCTTTGCACTTAGTAAGATAATCCAATATTTTCCTTTTAGGCTACTTAAAACATCAAGACCATGTTCCATAAAGACCTGTTCCATCATGACCGTGGGGTCAATTTCTATGGAGTTTGTGGTTAATTTTCCCCTCTAGAAAGAGATGACCACTATCTTGGTACTCCTTGACGCCTCACTAAGATGGCTCTATTTATACCTGTTAAGGGGGCACCCTCTGCTGAACAAACTGTGGAGAAGAACTCCCGAAAGGGGAAATGTTCTAACCCGAACAGCAAACCCCATTGAAGTCTAGGGGAGCTGAACAGAATCAATTAAAATTGCCCATTTTGAAGGCTTAAATGCAAGTAATTAAAAGGGATATGGTAGTCTGGGCACTGGTCTTGGGGACATGTATCAATTTAAAAAAAGTTTAAAACAATTTTTTTTTTAAGAGCAGTGATTTCAATTATGCTTAAAGTGCAACAGTAAACATGAAAAAATCCATTAATATAGTACCTGGGGGTCCCCTTAATGTGCCTGTAATGTGTAACATCTGTAGCATGCATGCATGCAGATTCCAATAAGCTCCTCGACTGCAGACCCCCACAACTACCGGCCATGGCTGGGGGGATGCAGCCCTTGTCTCCATCAACATGGGGACAAAGAACCCCTTCATGTTGAGGGCATGTGGCCTGGTATGGCTCAGGAGGGTGTGCACTCGCTTGTCCCCCCCTTTCCTGACCTGCCAGGGTACATGCCCAGATAAGGGTCTGGTATGGGTATTTGGGGGGATCAAACACCATTTTTTTTTTTTTTTTTACATTTTAGCGTGGGTTTCCCCTTCAAATCAATACCAGATCCGAAGAACCTAATATGAACTGGGGGACCCAATGCCATTTTTCTTATTTTTTTTACCAGCACTTTTTTATTTATTGTTCAGCTGTCAACGGTTCAACCCTCTGACAGCTGATGACTCATCGGTTGTAAAGGACACTGCGGCCAGCTTCCTAGCCTTGCTCCTTAACAACCAGCTTACACTGCACCCTGAGTGGGCAAAGCTTTGCCCAATCAGGGCACAGAATTCACTGTGCAGAACTCAGTGCATTGCAGGGTGTTCATTGGGGCGAACACCCTGCAAATTTGGGTGTTTGGCGAACGGCCGAACAGGCAAATGTTGGGCCCAAACTCATGCTCAGGCTGAACCATTCACCCGTCCCTATTTACATAAAGGGTGATCCATGTTTGGATTTGTGATGACGAGTATTTAACAGGTGGTGAGCAGGCATAGTATTGCCTCTGTGCCACCTACCTTAACCCTTTAGACCCCACACAAGTGCCCCATTGACTTGAATAGGTCACGTTTGGTGGGCCCATCAAGACTGAAAGGGAAAGAATTCCTGTTAAGGCTGCAAAGCATGACAGTTGTGGCATGTGTACATCCCCATCTGCTGCCTCTGCAGCTGAAGGGGTTAGCAGTTGGAGGGGGCAGTAAAACTGCAGCTAAACTGCAAGGTTTCATTGCCTCACAATTCACATGTGAATGAGTCCCAATAGTGCATCCAATCACAGCGTTCATAAATGTGGCAGGTAGTCAAGAAAAAAGTTGCATGTGGTGTTTCTGTACTCAAGAGGCATAGCAGAATGTGTTTTGGGGTGTAATTCTAACTATGCCTATGCCTGTATATTAGGGGTATTTTATTAATTCACAACTTTGTGTAAAAATTCATGTTCTTTCCATATTTTCCAAAAACTTGTAGAAAAAAAATGACATTTTGAAAAAAGCTCACTATGCCTTTTAGAAAATATATTGGCATATTTGCTTTCCAAAATGTGATTGTTTCATGTGTGTTTCCACTGTCCTTGTGCTCCAGGGCCTCCGAAATTGTAAGAGGTAGTTAGGAAATTAGATGTATAATTTGTGCAAACATAGGAAGACTGAATGCGCTCCTTGGATTTCTCTATTTGGCTAGACTGTGAAAAGTCTCACACATGTAGTGTCCTATAGTTGGGGGGGGGAGTAACAGAATGTATTTTGGGGTGTGATTGTAACTTTGACTAGGTAGTGTGTTGTAAATATCTTACTAATTGTCAACTTTGTGTAAAAAAATAATAAAAATTTTCTTTCCACATATTCCAAAAACTTGTTTACCATTTCCAATGCCTCTTAAAAATACCTTGAGGAAATTGCTTTCCAAAAGTGAGTAATTTGTTGGTATTTCTCTTATCTTGGTGCTTCCGGGCTCCAAAATCATGATAGTTGCATGATGTATGCTCCTAGAAAGCCTGAAGTTGCTATTTCGATTATAAGGCTCTCTATGTGGCTAGACTTTGAAAAAGTGTCACTTCTTTGATAATTCAGTACTCCTGCCATGGGAGTTGATTATATTTGATGGAACTCAAACCTTACTAATCCCCACACTGGCTCTCGGATCAATCCAGTAAAAATTATTTCCCCCTCTCTTTTCTTCTTCCTTTTCTTTCTCTATTCCCTTTCCTTCCTCTCCCATCCCCCTCATTGATTCTTGAAGCTCATTGTTACTAATGATGTATCTCATCCACGTTACATTGGTAACTAACATGGTAGAAATAGAGGGATACCTTTTGATAATATGTATTGGTTCTAAAATCTCTACTTCAAGTATCCTTATTTATTTATCATATTTCATTTTATGTTTTATATTCTTACCTACTTCTGTAATAATTGAGCTTCATTCCTTATGTTAACATGTATTAACATGTATGTTAAGCTTATTACTTTGAACTTAATAAAATCTTTTGACAAGGAAAAAGTGTCACTTCCCGTATGTGTAAGGAGTATTAGAATGTGTTTTGAGGTTTAATTCTAAGTATATCTATGCTGTGGGTTAAAAATATCTTATTAATTGACAACTTTGTTGTAAAAAATACATTAGCACTTTTTGAAAATATTTGGCTGTAATGACATTTCAAAAAAGACTTACTATACCTCTTATAAAATGAGCCTATTGATGTCAAAATGAGACTTAATGTTCAACGGAGTCCTTGAGTATCAGAACAAGGCTTGGTTCCTGATTATATGTATAAGAGGCGATGACGCAGTAGGTCGCCCATGCCCCGGGATGACGTGAATCTCTGACAAAATGCATAGGGAAGACAACGTGCTGACATCATTGCGACTTACAAATCCCAGAAGTGCGGGTGCTCTTTTTATGTTTTTTTACCTGCCGGTGTTTTACCATCCCTTCATGTGTGAGAGATGCTTTTTTTTTTTTTTTTTTGTAAATATTTTTTGATTGGGTTTTTCAAAAATAAAAGTATACAAACTTTCCAGACAAACAGGAGTACGCAGACTCCTTTCACTATTTTCACTATAAAATAACTTGTCGACTGAGGTAACGGTTTTCGTATCAACAAAATAACTATATATAAATAAACATACTGATCAGATACATAAATCCAGATAAGTCTTTTCCTATCTTTGTTCAAAACTGCACAATTGCTATAATCATTATACACTTTCTTCCTTTTTTATTTATTTCTTAGGCTATGTTGTGTCTCTTATAGACCTGGGTCCACAACCCCAAACGTTTTGTAAAACCTTTAAGAGTCCCTTCCTTAACTGCCATGTATCTTTCATATGTGTAGGAATCATCCACCAAACAGAGTACTTCCCTTAAGGATGGTGCGGTATTAGATTTCCATTTGCGTGCTATGACCAGGCGTGCTGCATAAAGGACATGAAATACTACAGTTCTACATGAGTAAGGATATAGATCCATATCCAAGCTGAGTAGGGCCTGTTCAACTTTAAGTTGATTTAATATGCCTGTAATCCTTTCTATTACTCTTGCTATTGCTGCCCAAAAGCTACGTAGAGATGGACAAAACCATAACATGTGTGCCAGGTTACCTACCTGCCCACATTCTCTCCAGCACAAATTGGAGGTGTTTCCTTTGTATTTTGCTAAGATATACGGGGTTTTGTACCATCTCTGTTGTACCTTCTGGGCTGCTTCTCTGAAATTGGAGCATTTTGTATGTGTGTAGGTACTTTTAATTGCTTGTATCCATTGGGCCCGAGATATGGTCAGGTTTAAGTCCGTTCCCATTTTAGAAGTTGTGGGGATTTTTCAAATTGCAGTTTATCGTGGAGGATATTATATATTCCTGTTATCCCTTTCTCGTGTTTAGGGACAGGTTGCCACATTTCCCATAACAAGTCTGGTAGATTTATGTAAGTTATTTTGGTAGTGGCTAAAATGCTGGCTACTCTAGCATATGTCATGAATTCCGTGTCAGGCAAAGAGTGTATGGCCTGTAAGTTAGTAAATGGTTTTATCCGTCCTTGGTCCATTAGTTCATGTACATATTTGATGCCGTGACTTCCCCAGTGTGTTAGTTTCAAGTCTGGAGTGAGGAAAGACAACGCTGTTATGGGGATTGGGACTCGTGTAAATTTACTGGTCCTACTCTTATGTTGGAGAAAAAACTGCCAAGCTTGTAGGGTAGCTGTAATTGTAGGGTGCTGTTTATATTGGTTAGAATCAGTTACTGTTTGAGAGAATAACAAGTCTTTCAAGTCCCCCTGTTCTACTTGATCTTGCTCTATTTCACGCCAATATGTTAGTTCTGGGGAGTGGAACCAGTATTTAAGCTGGTCCAAGATCGCTGCTATATGATAGTCTCTAATGTTTGGAACTCCCATGCCCCCTGCTAGTCTATGTTTAGTGAGGATATTATATGAACATCTTGCCCTCTTCCCCTCCCAGATGAATTTCGATAAGGAACATTGCATGTTGTTATAGAAGGATAAAGGGAGCTGTATTGGCAGGGCCCGAAAGAGATACAGGAGCTTTGGCAATAAGAACATCTTGTATGCTGCTAGCCTGCCCGACCAAGAGAGATAAAATTTCCTGAGCCTGTTCATTTCTTTCTCAAATTCCAATATCATCGGTTCAAAGTTGTATTTGTAGAGTTGTGACACAGAAATTGTCATCACCACTCCCAAATACTGAATCGAGTTTTCTGCCCATACGTATGGGATAGATTTTTGTATTTTTGCTTTCAGTACCTTGTTTACCGCTATCCCTAATATACTAGATTTTGAGGCATTGACCTTATAGTATGAAACTGCATTGAACCGTTCTAAAACATTATCTACCTCCACCAAGGACTGAGCCGGATCTTCTAGTGATAAAATTACATCATCTGCGAATAACGTTATAGTATACCTTTTTGTGCCAACTTGAATCCCCCTAATGTGGGGGTTGGTTCTGATCTTCTCCGCCAGTGGCTCCATCATTAGGGCGAAGATCAGGGGTGACAATGGGCACCCCTGTCTTGTCCCATTCGTAATGGCAAATCTTTCAGAGAACAATCCCTCCGTGAAAACATATGCTGATGGGTCGGAGTACAGAGCCGTTATGGCGGAGAAGATCTGACCCTCGAAACCAAATTTTGACAAGACACTGGACAAATAGCCCCAATGTATCCTGTCAAAGGCTTTCTCGGCGTCCAGGGACAGAAGGACCGAAGGTCCTTCGCCCCTGGACGCCGAGTGAATTAAATTCAAAATTCTCCTTGTGGCGTCTGTTGCTTGCCTACCTGCCACAAATCCAACCTGGTCTGGTTTAATCAACCTTGGTAATAGTTGTGCTATTCTGTTCGCTATGAGTTTGGCGTAGACCTTTACGTCCACGTTTAATAACGAGATTGGTCTAAAATTCTGTGCTCTGTCCGCCTCCTTCCCTGGCTTGGGTATCGTGATCACAGTTGCTTCTAGCATTTCTGTCGGAAAGGAAGATGAGGAGGCAGCGGTGTGGAATACTTTTTGCAAAATTGGAGTCAAAATGTCTGTGTATAATTTATAATACTCCGATGAGTATCCATCAGGGCCTGGTGATTTGTTTTTTGGCAAATTAGCTATTGTTTTTTGTATTTCTGAGATCGTAAATGGAGCGTTAAGCATCTCTTTGTCTGTTGCACTTAAGGTAGGCAGGGCTATGTCATGTAAAAATTGGTCAATCAGTGCTTGTGTTGGTTGTGGAGAGCTATCGTCTTTCCCTAAATTATATAGGCTGTTATAATAACTGCTAAATGCATCGGCTATGTCTTTTGGATTTGTTAATTCGGATCCAGTGTTAGGATGGTATAGGTGTGGTATTTTCTGCTGGACTACTTTGTGTTTTAGGTGGTTAGCCATGAGTTTGCCTGCCTTGTTGCCGTGTGTATAGAAGTTAGCCTTTAGTTTGAGGATGTTATGTGAGTGTTGTGTGAGAAGAAGTGTGCGTAGAGTATTTCTGACCTCCGCTAGTTTGTTACTTATGGTTATTGTGGGTGCGTTCTTGTTCTGTAATTCTAAATTTTCAATTTCTTTTAGGATGGTGTCCACATGCTGCCTCCTTCTCCTCCTCACCATGGCGCTTTTCTTTATTAATATGCCCCTAATGACCGCCTTGTGGCTATTCCACAAAATGAAAGGGTCGATATCCTGGATATCATTAGTGTCAAAATACTCCTTTAGTGAGTTCGCTATGTCTTTAGAGTCCTCAGGATTTACTAATATTTGGCCATCGATTCTCCATCTATTTGCACGGGTCGAAAAGTTGTTGCTACCAACTGTTATAGATACTGGAGCATGGTCTGTCCATGTAATGCCCCCTATTTCTGACTTGGAGGTATGTTGTAGCAAGAATTTGTCCAGCAGAAACATATCTATCCTTGAGTAGGAGAGATGCACCCGAGAAAAAAATGAGTAGTCCCTCTCTGTAGAATGATGGCATCTCCAGACATCATATAGGCAAGTAGATTGTAAAAATTTGGTTATGTCAGGTCTACGTCCTTTCCGGTTTGTTGTAGATATGTCCATTTGAGTATTATGTATGGCGTTTAAGTCACCACATAAGATAATATGACCAGATTTGTGTTGCTGCACTTTTTTCCATAGCTTATTCAAGAAATGAATCTGCCTGGTGTTGGGAGCATATGCGTTAATTATGGTGTACGCCACATTGTTAATTTTGCAGGCTAGTATGATATATCTGCCGTTTATGTCGCAGTCGCTGGATATATGTTCAAAGGTCACAGTATTCTTGATTACTATGGCAACACCTCTTTTCTTTTTTTGAGCATTAGCAAAGTATGCGTGTGGAAATAGTCTATGGGAGAGCTTTGGCTGGTTGCCTTCTCTAAAGTGAGTCTCCTGGATGCAGAATATGTCACACTTCTGGGTGATAGCCTCTTTCCATATCATATGTCTTTTCTGTGGGCTGTTTAAGCCATTAACATTAAGGGAAGATATCTTGAAAGACATTATGTAGTATAGTTATGCCCTCTTTTATTTGGACTTGTGGAGATGTAAAGATAGATATACAAAGGGGTTCTTACCCTATCGCAGTTTTCCCGGGAAGAGTTTCTGTTCGTTTGACCTTGTGTGGATCTTCTTCTTATGCTGGAGTGTTGGAGTGCTGACGCTTAGTAGTTAAGACCGTTGAAAACGTTGATGTACTTCCACCTGGTGATAGCCGCTTGATAATAGTCTGGAAACCAATTCCAATAAAGGCAAGAAGTCTAAGAACAACTTTGAAACAGTCAAAAGCAACAGGTAAAACAAAACAAAAAAAAACACTAGCGCTATTTAAAATTATGCGATTTCTTAGAAATCTGAGCAGGGGATTAGCCCGCTAACTTTGGGGTTACAGAAACAAAAGGATGCCGGGAGGGCCTTCCAGAGTCATTAAACGAACAATGTGAAGTAGTGTGGTAGGGCACCACATTTAAATGACATTTCTTCAGGTATCAGAATAACGTGTTGGATCCTGCCTATTTGTAGCTTCTTCTTCCTGGTCCTGAATAATGATTCCCCATTTCCTCAATAGCTTCAGACCATCTTCCATTGTGGTGATGCGGAATTCTTTCTCTCCTTTTGTGATTGACAGGGTGGCAGGGTAGTTCCAGCGATATGGAATGCTGTGGTTTCTAAGTGGTTTGGTAATTGTCGCAAGATTTCGCCGTCTCTGCATGGTGTGAGCAGAGAGGTCGGCGAAAAAGGATAGCCCTTGTGTGCTATCGGGGAGTTGTTCAGTATGTCTTGTGGTGTACATCAGCTTTTCTTTGACCCTGAAATAATGAATCCTGGCAATAGTATCTCTAGGAAGCTTTGCTGAAATGTGCTGTGGCTTTGGAAGGCTATGAATGCGGTCTATGGCCAGTTCTTCCAGTGGTAGGTCAGGAAGAACATCTTTCAATATGTTGGTGAAGTATGCCATCAAATCGGGGGGTTTAATCGTTTCGGGAATTCCTCTTATTTTGACATTGTTCCTCCTGGAACGATCTTCAAGGTCTGCGACCTTTGACTTGAGCCAAACAATGTCATCATCATGCTCATTGTGGGCATCTACCATGTTATTAAACGTTGATGTAAATTCCCCCATTTTTCCTTCAATATGGCTTACTCTATCACTGACTTCTGCTACTTCAGATTTGCATTGCTTCATAAGCTGCAGCATATCAGTGTGAATAGCACTTCTGAGGGATACAAGCATGTCTTTTAAAGTGGAGTCTATGACAGGCTGGTTATTTGTGGGGTAAGCAGCTATGGCATCCTGGAACTCCAGTGTGTCATCTATAGATATGCCGGTGTTCCCCTCCCCAGTGTCTGTGACAGTATGCTGCATTAGGCGCTGTTTAGTCTTCACAGGACTATTGGCATTAGAGGAGGATGGGGATGTAATCTGTTTAGATGTGGAGCGCTTTGGGTTCTTCTTTTCTGCATTCCCCATGAGGATGTCAGTCTGTGTCCTCACAGGGGATCCCTGCATGCTGCCGCCGCGGTCGCCATCTTGGCAGTGTGAGCGGCCTGTGTGTGGAAAGAAATCTGTCATCTTACCCGGCGGATTCCTCTCCTTCCTCCTCCTCGACATGTTCTCCAGTCAGGCAAGGGTCTATTAGGCTCAAAACCACCGCTGTTTGGTGCCCTAAGTTGCGGTATTAGGCTCTGGAAGGTCCGTATGGCAAGGAGCTGTGGACTCACGCTGCCATTCTCCTTGCGCGCCGGCTCCGCCCCCCCTGTGTGAGAGATGCTTTTAAACCAATAAATCGTTGAATTTACACAATGCAGATTTTTCTTTATTATTTTGGAGTGGGACTTTCAGGAGAGAGAGAGATCGCCTGCAGGACCACAGATCTTTGGTCAGATTGCAACCCAAATGCCCTGGTGGGGTAATCAGCCACAAGCGTTACTGGCCTTTCTAAAGGTCCAGTATATCTGGTAAACAGGCATTCCTTATCACCGGTGGAGGTCTCATAAGGTGCTATTTGGATTATAAGGCTCTCTATGTGGCTAGACTTTGAAAAAGTGTCACTTCTTTGATAATTCAGTACTCCTGCCATGGTAGTTGATTATATTTGATGGAACTCAAACCTTACTAATCCCCACACTGGCTCTCGGATCAATCCAGTAAAAATTCTTTCCCCCTCTCTTTTCTTCTTCCTTTTCTTTCTCTATTCCCTTTCCTTCCTCTCCCATCCCCCTCATTGATTCTTGAAGCTCATTGTTACTAATGATGTATCTCATCCACGTTACATTGGTAACTAACATGGTAGAAATAGAGGGATACCTTTTGATAATATGTATTGGTTCTAAAATCTCTACTTCAAGTATCCTTATTTATTTATCATATTTCATTTTATGTTTTATATTCTTACCTACTTCTGTAATAATTGAGCTTCATTCCTTATGTTAACATGTATTAACATGTATGTTAAGCTTATTACTTTGAACTTAATAAAATCTTTTGACAAGGAAAAAGTGTCACTTCCCGTATGTGTAAGGAGTATTAGAATGTGTTTTGAGGTTTAATTCTAAGTATATCTATGCTGTGGGTTAAAAATATCTTATTAATTGACAACTTTGTTGTAAAAAATACATTAGCACTTTTTGAAAATATTTGGCTGTAATGACATTTCAAAAAAGACTTACTATACCTCTTATAAAATGAGCATATTGATGTCAAAATGAGACTTAATGTTCAACTGAGTCCTTGAGTATCAGAACAAGGCTTGGTTCCTGATTATATGTATAAGAGGCGATGACGCAGTACGTCGCCCATGCCCCGGGCTGACGTGAATCTCTGACAAAATGCGTAGGGAAGACAACGTGCTGACATCATTGCGACTTACAAGTCCCAGAAGTGCGGGTGCTCTTTTTATGTTTTTTTACCTGCCGGTGTTTTACCATCCCTTCATGTGAGAGAGATGCTTTTAAACCAATAAATCGTTGAATTTACACAATGCAGATTTTTCTTTATTATTTTTGAGTGGGACTTTCAGGAGAGAGAGAGATCGCCTGCAGGACCACAGATCTTTGGTCAGATTGCAACCCAAATGCCCTGGTGGGTTAATCAGCCACAAGCGTTACTGGCCTTTCTAAAGGTCCAGTATATCTGGTAAACAGGCATTCCTTATCACCGGTGGAGGTCTCATAAGGTGTCCATTGCACAGGGGATTGAAGGGGATTATATTGTGTCTGAAAGTCTACACATGGACTATGAATTTTAATTTTAAGATTTTGGCACTGCTGTCTACTTATCACCCTGCTTCTCACATCACTCTTTTCCAATAAGTTGTTCATTTTCATGTTCATGTTCATTATTAGATGTTTGATGCTGTATATGTCAACTCTGTTTTATACTATTACTATTACCCCAATTTAACCCCTTCAAGCCGAGGCCACATATGTGCATATGGTCCCCGCTAAGGGGTTAAATATGTGCAAATATAAGTTTTATAACATACATTTTTTTTTTAATATAGCAAAAAAATAGAAAAACACAGTTTTGTATAAATACCTCCAAAAGAAAGCTCTTTCTGTCTCAAAATGTGATATAAAATTCAATTGGTTACAATATTGCATGACTAAGTAATTGTCATTTAACATGTGGGGGCTCTGAAAACTGAAAAATGGCTTGGAGAGGAAGGGGGTTTAACATGCTGGTCTTCAGGTGGTTAAGGACCATTTCAACTTCACACAATGATGCCTAAGATGTAGAGATACTGCCCATATGTATGGTCAATTACAGATGCTTCTGTTTCTGTGACTGTTCTCATCAAGAGGACTTAAATTATAATTATATCTTACTATATTATCACATATTAGCACAATGTATGCTTAAAATCTTTAAAAAATATTGAAAAAAATAATAAGGACTGGTTTATTTTTTAAATAATCTTGACAGAAATATTATGTTTTATGTGACATCCTTTATTAGCTAACTTAAATTATTCTTGATGCAAGTTTTTGGGACGACTTAGATCCTTCCTCAGGTTAATACAATTAACCCTTTACAAGTGGGTATAGGAGGGTAACTTTGCTTTAATATTTCCAGTAAAATTTCCAGTAAACCTACCTTTTAACATTTTTTGCACAAATAGAGGCTATAAAATATACATTTACCAGTTTACATTTACGTACAAGGTTGGCAAATTACAAATGTCCCACTAGATGCAGGTAAGTCTCACATAACCCTTTTTTACATTTCTGTAACACCTCCTGGGTAATGATGTTGTGGAATAGCCCAGTACTTGCTACTATTGGTGGAGGAATATCCTAGACTACATCTATGGGTTTATTTTGATCACCTTTATGTTGATGATCATGGCCATACAGCAATAAGGATACTATATGCTCAATGTGCAGGTTTATATATCTTTAGCTACTGTATTAATTTAAATTAGACAGATAGATTTGACAGATTCAAGCTCAGCAGCTTGTGAAACATACAGTATCTCACATCACATTTTTGTAAATATTTTATTATATCTTTTCTGTGACAACCTTGAAGAAATTACACTTTGCTACAATGTAGTGAGTGCACAGCTTGTATAACAGTGTACATTTGCTGTCCTCTCAAAACAACTCAACATACAGCCATTAAAGTCTAAATTGCTGGCAACAAAAGTGAGTGAAAATGTCTAAATTGGGCCCAAAGTGTAAAAATTTTGTGTGGTCACCATTATTTTCCAGCTCTGAATTAACCCTATTAGGCATGGAGTTCACCAGAGCTTTATAGGTTGCCACTGGAGTCATCTTCCACTCCTCCATGATGACATCATGGAGCTGAGCACATGCTTGGCCAATCCATCACCTTTACCCTCAGCTTCTTTAGCAAGGCAGTGGTTATCTTGGAGGTGTGTTTGGGGTCCTTATCATGTTGGAATACTGCCCTGCGGCCCAGTCTTTGAAGGGAGGGGATCATGCTCTTCTTCTGTACTCTTCTTCAGCACTCATGCAGCCCCAGACCATGACACTCTCACCACCATGCTTGACTGTAGACTGTAGGACGACGGCCATGCAGACCAATTTGATGCAGTGGGCAGCCTATGGTCTGAGCACTGACAGGCTGACCCCCCCCCCTTTACACCCCTTTAACCTATGAGAGAAGGATTGCGATAACATCAAATTTAACACACCTGCTCCCCATTCACACCGAGACCTTGTAACACTAACGAGTCACATGACATCGGGGAGGTAAAATAGCTAATTTGACCCAATTTGGATATTTTCACTTAGGGGTGTACTCACTTTAGTTGGAAGCGGTTTAGACATTAATGGCTGTGTGTTGAGTTATTTTGAGGGGACAGCACATTTACACTGTTATACAAGCTGTTCACTCACTACTTTACATTGTAGCAAAGTGTAATTTCTTCAGTGTTGTCACATGAAAAGATATAATAAATAATTTACAAAAATGTGAGGGGTGTAATCACTTTTGTGAGATACTGTAAATATGAAATGATGTAATGATAGCATTTTTAATAGAAATAACAGTCACAGGTCAATTAATTTTATAATGTTAAAAGGAAGCATATACAGTTTTTTCATTAAAAATCAAATGTACCGTATTTATCGGCATATAACACGCACCCCAAGTTTAGGAGGGAATTTTAAAAGGAAAAAAACTTTTAGGATGGAAGTTTAAGGAAAAAAAAAAACTTACATTTAAATGCCCATCAATGCAGCCTTATCAGTGTCCATTGCAGCCTTGTCAGTGCAGCCTTGTCCCAGTGCAGCCTTTCCCCTCAGTGTCCATTGCCATTTAAAATTGGCGCCGCCGAGGACAGTATCCGATGGGGGACACTATCCGATAGGACACCGGAGCGAACGCCGCCGAGATAGCAGGGACTGGGCAGAGCCGAGATACACATAGCCGAGTGTACTCGGCTCTTCTCGGCTCCACTCACAGTCACGCCCAGTCCCGCCCTATGATGGACATAACACAGGTCCAATGGCGTGACTGGGCGTGACTGTGAGCGGAGCCGAGAAGAGCCGAGTGCACTCGGCTATGTGTATCTCGGCGGCGATCGCTCCGCTCCGCTCACAGTCAGCGGAGATCGGCGGGGATCAGCGTATAACATGCACCCACGATTTCCCCCTGATTTTCAGGGGAAAAAAGTGCGTGTTATACGCCGATAAATACGGTAATTTATTTTTATAGTAAAGCATTTTATTTTAATTAAAATCATCAAACAAATGGGCAGACTGAAATTTCATTTGTAATAAAATGTTCCTTTTGCTTTAGGTAATCAGTAAATATTAAGCTATTTAAAATCATATATAGCTATGGCTTTTATTTCTAAATATATATTCGACAAGCAATGACCTTTATCAACAAACATTAATTAAGTTAATATTTAATTCCTTTAAGAATTAAATATGGATTAATACTATTATTTATTTTCATGCCTGTATTACCTCTTCTTTGCAATTAATTTGCAAAGTAAGTTGACAATCCGCCAAAATGTTTGATTGTTGCTGGACCAACTTGCCCAAGAGTGAAAACAACTATAATGAAATCAGTCAGAAAATTGAATGACCTGTGCTTATGAAACAAGGTTCATTAATTTTAAGAATTTTCTTGAAAATCTTAATAAAAAAGCAATATTTCAATATGACATATAATTTCATAGTTGGGCAATAACTACTTAAAAAAGTAATGTTTTCTAAAATGCACAGAGAATGTAAGCGGATAAGCATTAATACAGCAAAGACGTCTGGGAAATGCATTAAATCTAGTTCTGCCTGACCTTGTATAAATCCTTGTTTCTTTTTATTCCATATACCTCAGGGCACATTTGAAAATGGGAGTCATTTTTATAGTCTTCCTTTTAAAACAATTCACTAATTAACAGATGAGAAACAGTAGTGGCCTGTAACGACAGTCTTTATTAAAAATGTAATAATGTCCGTTTTAACAGATATACGTTTTCTGAAGAAACAAAAAACATTTGAAAAAGGATGAAAACATTTGTGCCCTTCTTTAATAATGGATGTCATTTAATTTATAACTGAGAGTATATTATGGTTGATTTACTGGACTACTAATCCCTATTCCCTCTAAAAAGTAAAGTTAATGATACTCACAATCTAGTGATTAAAATTTTAGATTTAACACGACTACTTCCAGATTGCTGAGCAAATTAATGGAATGCCTCTAGCCACTAGTTTATGTAATGGCTTCCCATCTAAGGATTAGTGTAATGGAGATTATCTCTGTTAACTGTGAACACATACATGTATTGTATGCACCATTTGTATTAGCACATGCATTGTAGGACCTCTTGCATCAATGTTTATATTCAAAAGAGATGTCCACTTTTTGTTTTGCTTATAAGTAAGCATTTTTGCACTTCAGAATTGTTTTTGTGCAATGTAAACCTATGCCACCCCTTTATTCTACAATAATATACTTGTAATCTACTTACTTTATTTGTCTATTGCCTGTTCTTACATTCTTATAAATGTGCATTGTTTACAGATGACCTCCTTCTCTTTGTGACCTCCATATTTACATAGTTAGTAAGGTTGAATATAGACACCAGTACAACCAGTTCAACATGAGTGAGTGTGTGTCTACAATTGTTCCTATCCCTGTACATTGTGTCTCATTAAGATGCTCATCTATTATATATATTTTTTTTTAAGGTACCCATATGGCGCCGTCAGTTTAAGCAGTGCTCCACACATACATCGCTCACTCACACTGGTCCCTACCCTCAAGGAGCCCACAATCCAAGGTCCCCAACTCACATTCATATACTAGGGCCAATTTTGGACAGAGGCCAATTAACCTACCAGCATGTCTTTGGAGTGTGAGAGGAAACCGGTGTACCTGGAGGAAACCCAAACAGGCACAGGGAGAACATGCAAACTCCAGGCAGGTAGTGTCGTGGTTGGGATTCGAACCAGTGACCCTTTTTACTGCTAGGTGAAAGTGCTACCCACTATACCACTGTGCCTTCCCTATTTACATTTATGCCTAATATTCTGAGGATTCTAAAAACATTTGGGGCAATTTCTGGGTCATATGTGAATGTTGCTAAATCAATTGCCTTGAATGTCAATTTGCCAGTCGCCTTGAGTGACTGCCTGAAAAAAACAATTTCTATTCACCTGGAGAAATTCACACATCCTATACTTAGGCATTCAACGTGCTTCTACCGTTGATGCATTATATAATATCAACTAACCCCCATTATTTAAAAAAACTGGAGGGTAATCTTCATCAGTGGTTGATGCATGACCTGTCCTGACTAAGTAGAATTAACACGGTTAAATTGAGTCTTTTTCTGCAACTTCTATCTTGTTCTTCCCTCTTCATCAGGCTCATCTGGCCCACTTTCAATCTAAAATTGTCAAATATGTGTGGGGCTCCAAGGGACCTTGCTTTTCTAAGAGCATACTATATTCTCTCTCATTTATAGGCTGCTCTTACAGTCTTCACATAAGTACCCCTATATGTTAGCCTGCAAGACAGGTATTTATCGTTAATGGGATTTGAATGTTTGGCATAAATGTTTCTTTCATTCTTTTAAGGGTTTTATGAATGTTGTATTGATGGATGATTGATGTTGGTACTTAGTCACTACATAATTAGCTAAAATGTACCCTTCCTCCTTTCCTTTATGTTTTTGAGGCTGCTTCCTCCTAGACTCTATGTTTCATACCTGGTGGGCGAGTCCCAAAATTGACAGCTTTTTGAATTACATTTTTGCTTTGTTGCGCAAGGTCACAGGGGTATTGGTCCCAAAATCACCTTATATTGCACTCTTCAATTCATCTATTGGTGGAGTTTCAAAAAGCTCCCAGCATCTGATCCACATTATTTTACCGGGAGCAAAATTGACAATAGCTCATTCATGGAAGCATTCTACGGTGTCCCTGTCTTAGGCAAAGCAAAAGATACTGTGGATTATGTCTCAAGAGTGCTTAGTGAGTACCTTAAAGACACGGTCTGAAAATTTTAAGCCACCTGGGAACTTTGGGCTCAATAACTGAGTATCTCCTCACTGTTTAACGGGTGCTTTTACAGAAGCAACATAATTCTTTCCTCTCTACATTCAGATATTTTCCTTCTTTTTTTTTTTTTTTTTTTGCAAATATACAGCGTTTATGAAGATGTAACGTAATAAAATCAAGCATATATAGTGCACAACACAAACAGTAATATTATAAGTCACTGTTCGTACTAACATATCGATGCGCAGAGGATATACATATACAGCCGCTGAATAAAAGTTTTTAAAACCAAATTGATGGCATTCCACGGGTTCAAAAAACAAAAGGAGGGAGAGATGGGGGACACCCACAGTCCACAGACCCCCACTCTTTTACCACTGAGGCAGCGGCAGAGAGGTACCAGAATGTTCAGATGTAGCTGTCCACTGTGTACAGTAGGTGTACACAAAATGGCGATAACAATGAAAGAAGAGACCTACTACTCCTGGAGGGCTGATGGTATGTGAACTGGTGGATTGCAGAGGGAGAAAAGGAAGAGGGAGAAAAGGAAGAGGAAGAAAGGGAAGAGGGAGAAAAGAAAAAATGTGGGTGGTAGTAAAGAACTGGGTCAGGGTTAAGACCCCAAGGCTTAATCTCCACCCATGTCCGTATTCATAGGGATAATATCATGGGTGAGAGCATTCCTGTATCCACCTCAGGTATCGTTGAGAGGTCTTTTAGTGGCTCCAACAGAACCAAGTGGCTGTAAATTTGTGCATATGTTCATGAGAAATGTGGATAAGTGCCTCCATTTCCTCTATTGGATTTAGTCTAGCAAACCACTCCCTGATGGTGGAAGCATGCATGGCAATGGGTTGGACTACAGAGCTCTTCTAGAAAGGGGTGTGTGATGAAGAAGATATTACTCTGGAGTGAAGTCCAAGGGGAAGGATGTAACTTGTGAAATGATATTGCATACCACTTTCCATAAGCGTTCTAAAAGCTCACAGCTCCACTAAATATGTAGCATGGCACTTTCTTCTTGGCCACATCTCCAAAAAAGATTGGAAGAGGCCGAGTAGCATTTGTGGAGAAGGCATGGGGTCCTATACCATCTAGTACTGATTTTGTAACAATTTTCCTGAATTGCTACATTTGGCGGTCCTCCGTGAACAAATTCCTCAATTGTGTCCCAATTGTCCTAGAGAGTAACTTGTAGTTCCTTTTCCCAGGCCTTTTGTGTCTTATCTGATAATGGGGAAATGTTCCCTGTTAGCATAGAGTAGATAGACCAGATTAAATGGCTTGGGGGCGCATGTCTAGTGCATAAAGATTCAAGCGGTGTGGGTGGCCCAGCCCATGTTTGGTTTGGGGCAGAGGACATTAGATGAGTTTTGGGATTGTTTGATTTGTCTGTATGTCCAAGAAGGAAAAGACCTTGTAGGGTACATGGACACCAGTTGTATAGACTTTCTACAGAACTTACCTCCGACAAAGAGTTGATGAGCCAAAATATCTCCATACTGCCCGCCTCAAGTCAAAAATGTATTGGACATGCCGGGGGAGGGGAATTAGCCTGTATTTCCTCAGATCGTGGTCAGAGGACCCGGAGAAGACAAAAGGGATGTGGATTTAAACACAATCTGAAAGCAGAGTAATGAAGGGCCAATGAGAGGATGAGACAGTCTGTTGCAACAGATGGCGCATTGGAAGCCAAGACAGTAGGTGCAGAGAGTGTTGATATATCTTTTTCTAAACATACCCATGCCTTCCTTCGAGAATGGATATTCCAATGCACAATGCGCACCAGGTGACATGCCAAATAATATTTGTAAAGGGTCTGATAATAAACACCCCCACCCCACCCCTGCAGAACATAATAGCGCTACAGGAGGTATTCCCCCCCATCAGCACTAACCAGGTTGATGGGGAAATTGAGCAACTTGTGCATTCTAAATTCTATTCTGATCTAATGATTGACTTCTATCAAACAGGGAGGGCCACGCACTGATTAAATGCGGCCCTGCTGAACTGACCACATTTCAATCCATCTATGGCCAGCTTTATTTTAGGGCATAAAAAACCTGCAGTATCTAAAAATCCATTTTAAAATGTACCTTCCATCAAGAAGAAAAGGTTACCTGCCTAGGAATCCCTTTTCTGACACCCATAAGTTGGTAAAATATGTCTGGAATACATCAGGGGTATGAGACAAAAAAGCCAGGGTTATACATTCCGGCATTCCTGGAACCCAATCAAAAAGAACAAAACAGGGAAGGAGGCACAAGTATCACTTCACCATTTTGCACATGAAGCTTCCCAATGTGGCAGTCACAGGTTATGCGTTACTGGATGGTCCTTGTGGCCGAAGGCAACACCCTCCTCAGCATCAATTCGGACCATCAATAACTGCAAAGAGTGTGGTGGTGACCAAACCTTACTTGGCATAACTGCCCTACACACCATAGTGGACACCTAGCCTACAGGCACCCAGATGACAAAGCGCTCTATTGCCAATCCTGCTTAAACTGCAGCTATCCGGAGAGGTCAAACAATGCTTTTTAAACATTGGACCTAAGCAATTGATAAGAAAAAAATAAAAGAAAAGTTTGCTTGTAGTCCAACTTTAAAAGTACGGTCATAAACATATTTGCTTTAGGCCATGCAGATAATGTCAGAGACTCCCGGTAAAACAAGGAACCATCTTTGAACCCGAATGGGAAGGAGGGAAAGTTAGAAGCAGATGTAGAGCAATGTTCTGTAGCCGCTGTCATCTGGCCACATTATGCTCATCTCTCCCAGGAAGTCTGATAAAAGGTTGCAGCTTCCTCCTCCAGAACTCCGACGGATGCAGCAAAAGCTGAGTAAACTCAGCATACGGTAGCAGCCTCTTCCGGTCTTTTCAAAATGCAGCTGAATGAATTCGCAGTCCCAGTTGAACGGGATATGCTGGTGAATCGTAGTCTGTCCAAACACTTGCTTCACGTCATCAATAGTTATTTCTCCTTTCCCAGTTTTGTCAAAGAGCTGGAAGGCCACCATGAACAGTGCATCTGGTGCGCACAGGACTGATTCGAAGGCTACAAACTCCTGGAAGGAAATTAATCCATCTTTGGTTTGATCCACAACGCCGGCCAATAGCTGCATAGTTTTGGGGTTTGGCTGTCCATCTCCGGTGATGTTCAGGTAACGTCTGACAAAGTCAAGAGGAGACATAAAATAGTCTCCACCCTTTTCCACACTGGCATACCTAAGAAATATAGTTTTCAGTTCAGCTGGATCGGCCCTCTTGGGTAAAACTACCTTGGCAGCCATGCTGTACAGAACTCACACACACTTCCCTTCAGACACTTCCACCACACGTCACTGCCGCCCCGCCCCCCAACCCCTTCTTTTCTTTTTCTCATTTCTTTTCTTTGTTCTTTTCTATGTATTCAGGCTTCCATTTTTTTGCATACCCTAACGGGTCTGGGATAATTGTCATTTTTTTTTGTGCCTTACTATGTCCCCCTTACTTTGGGGAAGGTTTAATGGTGATTTCCCCCGGGGAGACTCTCCACACTAATTTATTATGTTTCTGTGATATTCTCATTGATTTGTGCACCTGCATCATTCCCCTGCATATTTCCCTTTCTTTAGGTTCAGTGAAACTAGATCTCAGTATTTTCATGTAGATAGTTACATACAATTATTTGGTTGGCTCTAATTACCTACTTCTAACATTACTTGTAAAATCTGTGCAGCAGCAAACAAAGATATTTTTAAGTTACTTGTACAAATGTTGCGGTGCCTAACTTTTTAAAATCAAATTTTAATTTAATCCTAATAAAATGTTAAATTGGTATACCCTACAACCCAATCAGAAAACAAATAAAGGATTTTGGAGTCCCTTAACTAATGAATAATTAAAAACACGGAAAGCTTTTAATTGTCGCTGACATTTGCATACTTGATGCTGGTAAAATAATTACTTGTGACCAAGTAAATTTGATTTTATTCCTATTATTTCATAATAAAATTTCTACATAAATTTACATACTAATGTTTAATAGACTAACAAGACAATGTTATTATTTTAAAAATACAATTAAACAGTTATACAAGTTACTTGTTTGTACTTTGCAGGCTCATGATTAAAAACAAAACTTTTTTTACATTATAAATAGTTTAATGTTTATTACATAAATATCTAAAAAAATAAATCAACGGATATGGTTTTTTTTCAATTAGCAATAGAATGAGATGAAATAATGTACCCATATTTACTCACCCTAATTTTACAGAGATATTAAAGTAGTATTAAAGTCAACATTTATTTATAGAAGAGAGAAAGTCACAACAAAAAAAAAATTGCTTGAATGAAAATATATTCTCTGTAACTATTCAAACATCCTGAACATATTAGATGAACATCTTTATATAGTAAATACAGCATGAAGAGCTTGTTAACTGTCAACATGGTTTATTCAAAATTTAAAATGTTCTTGTATATACTACACTGACTAACCTTACTTATTATTTGAGCTACTCAGTCATAGGGCCAAATATAATAAAGTATAAAGTAAAGTCAAAATCACCCTGCATGTGAAGGGTGATTTAAAAAAAAAATAGAGCTTCCGTTTCCCATGATTGGAATTAGGTGTTAAAAGCTCACTTCACTGTGTATTACTTTAGTAAAGCAGACACATAGTTAACATACAGAAATTCATGGGGCATATGTGCCCTGGGCCCCTGGCCCTATTAGAGTATAGGGATGAGCCGAACACCCCCGGGTTCGGTTCGAACCAGAACCTTCGAACGGACCGAAAGTTCGCGCGAATTTTCGAACCCTATACGTTATAATGGACGCGAACGTTCGAAATCAAAAGTGCTAATTACAACGGCCAATATGCATGTTAATGTCATAAAACAGGTTTGGGGACCCGGGTCCTGCCCCAGGGGACATATATCAATGCAAAAAGAACTTTTAAAAACTAACGTTTTTTCGGGAGCAGTCATTTTAATGATGCATAAAGTGAAAAAAAAAAAGTGACATTTTCCTTTAAATATGGTACCTGGGGGGTGTCCAAAGTATGCCTGTGAAGTGGCATGTGTTTCCCGTGTTTAGAACTGTCCTTGCACAAAATGACATTTGTAAAGGAAAAAAAAGAAGCCATTTAAAACCACTTGCGGCTTTAGGTTTGATCTTAAGTAGAATCTGAACAGGTACATTATGAAGTGTAGCTCCATCCCAAAAAAATCTATTTTTAAGCTTTTTGGAGAACATAGGGAGGGGTTATCACCCCTGTAACATTTGCTGTCTTTGCACATCTGTTCAGAACATGTCACCTCACTTTCCGTCCCAATGACAAATGTTTTTGGAAAAGTGGGGTTTTAATTGAAACAAGGATTGGTGATAAAGCATCAGTAAAGAGGAGATACTTTTTTCCCAAAATAAATCTAACAGGATAGAATTTCCCTTCCTAGGGGTAGATTTCCTCTCACTTCCTGTTTTCTCTTTCCGTTTGCAAGTAGGAGTCGTTTGTAAGTTGGATGTTTGAAAGTAGGGGCCTGCCGTATATACTCTGCAGAAATTTGCCCTATTAGATGTTGGTGTAGCCACGAGACTGGTGGTCACAGGAATGGGCCCTGCTGTGAGTTATTGGATCAAGATTTATAATTGCATGCACCTGTTGAACAGGGCAGAAAAATTGGGCCTTTGGTGGTGGTGGTGGTGGTGGTGGTGGACGGTTTTGCCACAAGACTGTAAGCTCTCACAGTTACTCTTGGTGGGCGCAGGAATGGGCCCTGCTGTGAGTTATTAGATCAAGATTTGTAATTGCAAGCACCTGATGAACAGGGCAGAAAAATTTGGCCTTTGGCGGTGGTGGTGGACGGTGTTGCCACAAGACTGTAGGCCCTCATAGTTACTCTTGGTGGGCGCAGGAATGGGCCCTGCTGTGAACTATTAGATCAAGATTTGTAATTACCCGCCCCTGTTAAACAGGGGCTGAAAAATTGTGCCTTAGGCACTGGTGCTGGTGCCACAACACTGCAACCCCTCACAGAGACTGTACTTGGAGCACAGCAGTCACACGTGTTGCGAAGCATTTTTTTAAAAAATTGTAAGTACACGCCCCTGTTAAACAGGGGCTGAAAAATTGTGCCTTAGGCACTGGTGCTGGTGCCACAACACTGCAACACGGCCCTCACAGAGACTGTACTTGGAGCACAGCAGTCACACGTGTTGCGAAGCATTTTTTTAAAAAATTGTAAGTACACGCCCCTGTTAAACAGGGGCTGAAAAATTGTGCCTTAGGCACTGGTGCTGGTGCCACAACACTGCAACACGGCCCTCACAGAGACTGTACTTGGAGCACAGCAGTCACACGTGTTGCGAAGCATTTTTTTAAAAAATTGTAAGTACACGCCCCTGTTAAACAGGGGCTGAAAAATTGTGCCTTAGGCACTGGTGCTGGTGCCACAACACTGCAACACGGCCCTCACAGAGACTGTACTTGGAGCACAGCAGTCACACGTGTTGCGAAGCATTTTTTTAAAAAATTGTAAGTACACGCCCCTGTTAAACAGGGGCTGAAAAATTGTGCCTTAGGCACTGGTGCTGGTGCCACAACACTGCAACACGGCCCTCACAGAGACTGTACTTGGAGCACAGCAGTCACACGTGTTGCGAAGCATTTTTTTAAAAAATTGTAAGTACACGCCCCTGTTAAACAGGGGCTGAAAAATTGTGCCTTAGGCACTGGTGCTGTGGCATGGATCATTGAGGAGGAGGAAGAGGATAGTCAGTGAACATAAGAGGACAGTCACTCAGCATCAGCATAGGCAGTCTTGAAGGGATGTGACATTAAAAATTATTCGGTTATATCCGCCTCAGGTGCCTGGTAGCTGGTGGTGATCCAAGACTGATTCATTTTGATGAATGTCAGTCGATCAACCGAGGCGGTGGACAGGCGCACCCTATGATCAGTCACAAATCCTCCAGCAGCACTGAATGTGCGTTCGGAAAGAACGCTGGAGGCAGGACAGGCCAGTAGCTCAATTGCATACTGTGCAAGCTCTGGCCAGTGATCCATCCTCAGGACCCAGTAAGCCAGAGGATTTTCGGTGGGAAAGGTGTCCAAGTCTGACCTTGCCCCAAGGTATTCCTGCACCATGTATATCAGACGCTGGCGATGGTTGCTGGAACCGATCATACCTTGGGGCTGCGGACTAAAAAATTGTCTGAACGCATCGGTCAGACGTCCACCTTCCCCACCGCTCCTTCTGCCACTGACCGAAGCCTCAGCAACTCGTCGCCCAGGACCAGGAGTTTGTAGCCTCCCAGTTTCTGGGAACGCGTTGCACAGACCTTTCTGCAAGGCCTCCCTGAGATGTCTCATCCTCTGCTCCCTCTGCGACGGCAAGATAAGGTCCGCAACCTTACCCTTGTACCGCGGATCAAGGAGAGTGGCCAGCCAGTAATGGTCCCTCTCCTTGATCCGAAGAACACGAGGATCCTTCCGCAGGCTTTGCAGGATCAGGGAGGCCATGCAGCGTAGGTTAGCTGAGGCATTCGGTCCGGAGTCTTCTGGGTCACTGAGGATGACATGATCGCCAGCCACCTCCTCCCAGCCACGTACAAGTCCACTGGCTTGTTGGGACTGTACATCATCCCTAAAAGACTGCTGCTGCTGATGCTGAGTGCCAGGCTCCACCTCCATGCTCACACAATCCTCCTCCTCCTCCTCCTCCTCCTCATCCTCTTCCTGTGTGATGGGTGGGACAGAAGGAACACTGTCCGGATAAAGGGGGCCTTGAGAGGCAAGGAAGTCCTCCTCTTCCTGCCTCTGTTCTGCCTCAAGTGCCCTGTCCATTATCCCACGCAGCGTATGCTCCAACAGGTGGACAAGAGGGACAGTGTCACTGATGCATGCACTGTCACTGCTCACCATCCTCGTGGCCTCCTCAAATGGTGAGAGGACAGTGCATGCATCCCTGATCATGCTCCACTGACGTGGGGAAAAAAACCCAAGCTCCCCTGACCCTGTCCTGGTGCCGTAGTCGCAAAGGTACTCATTGATGGCCCTCTGCTGCGTGTGCAGTCGCTGCAGCATGGCCAACGTTGAGTTCCACCTGGTGGGCATGTCAGATATTAGGCGGTTCTTGGGCAGGTTCAGCTCCTTTTGCAGCTCAGTCAGCCGAGCACTGGCATTATAAGATCGGCGGAAATGCACACAGACTTTCCTGGCCTGCCTCAGGACATCCTGTAAGCCTGGGAACCTGCCCAAGAACCGCTGCACCACCAGGTTGAGGACGTGAGCCATGCAGGGCACATGGGTGAGCTGCCCCTGTCGCAGGGCGGAGAGGAGGTTGGTGCCATTGTCAGAAACGACCATTCCTGGCTTAAGCTGACGTGGCGTCAACCACCTCTCGGCCTGCCCCTGCAGAGCTGCCAGAACCTCTGGCCCAGTGTGGCTCCTGTCCCCCAAACACACCAGCGCAAGCACGGCATGGCATCTTTTTGCCTGCGTACTTGCGTAGCCCCTTGTACGCCTACGGAGCACCGCTGGTTCCAAGGACAGAGCACTGGAGGAAGAAGAAGAGGAGGGGGTGGAGGAGAGAGGTGTGTCACAACCAGTAGCAGTAGTCGCGTTTTGGAGGCGTGGTGGCGGAACAACCTCCAACACTACTGCACCTTGTCCTGCATCCCTCCCAGCTGCCAATAGAGTGACCCAATGGGCCGTGAAAGAAAGGTACCGTCCCTGTCCATGCCTGCTGGACCATGAGTCAGCGGTAATATGCACCTTACCGCTGACCGCCCTGTCCAGCGAGGCATGGACATTGCCCTCCACATGCCGGTAGAGAGACGGAATCGCCTTCCGCGAGAAAAAGTGGCGTTTGGGAACCTGCCACTGAGGAACCGCACATTGAACAAACTCACGGAAGGGGGCCGAGTCTACCAACTGAAAAGGCAGCAGTTGAAGTGCTAGCAATTTAGCAAGGCTAGCATTCAACCGCTGGGCATGTGGATGGCTGGGAGTGTACTTCTTTCTACGGTCCAGCAGCTGGGGCAGGGAAATTTGCCTGCTGCATTCGGACGTCGGTGTACTGCAAGTACTTGGTTGTGACACACCGAATTCTACACCTTCAGTCCTCTCAGAGCAGCTTTCAGAGAGGACTGAAGGTGTAGTGGGGATGGAGATCCCAGCTGAGGAGGAGCAAGGAGAGGTCCGCTTAGTTCTTTGGTGTGGGTCTTTTATGTGTGCCTGCCAACGAGCTGCATGGCAGGTCGCCATATGTCTGGTCATGCTTGTCGTGCCCAAGCGGCTGATGTTTTGGCCACGCGAGATACGCTTGAGACAAATATTGCAAATAGCAGTGGTGCGATCTGCTGCACTCGTCTCAAAAAAGGCCCACACCAAAGAACTTTTCTGATAACGTGCAGAGGCAGCGCCCTGCACAGGCGGAGCTCTGCGGTGTTGTACAGTTGCTGTGCTGGCCTCTACCTGGCCTCCAGGGGGCATCCTGCCTCGTTGGACATGTGACGCCGCATCCTCCTCCTCCTCGTCCTCCTCCTCATCCTCTCTCCCTTGAGGCACCCACGTGGAGTCAGTGACCTCATCATCCCCTCCCTCTTCACCACTAGAGCAAACCTGGCAGTAAGCTGCAGCTGGTGGAACTGTACTGCCAGATTCCTCAAGCTGGGTATCGTCATCCGAGCCTTCGAATCGTTGGGCATCCTCCTGGAGCATGTACCCAACACTGTGCTCAAAGAGTTCGGGGGACTCCTCAGGAGGACATGGTGGGTCTAGGGAAGGGGTGGCTGATGATGCTCTGTCAGTACCCTGAGCCTGGGTGAGAGAGGATGAGGAGGATGAGGAGGGCTTGGTCATCCATTCTACCAAGCCTTCAGCATGATGCGGCTCCACATGTCCAGCTGCCGAAAACAAAGACGCGCGTGTCCCATGGCCACGTGCTGATGACGATGCACGACCACGTCCACGTCCACGGCCACGTCCACTAGAAACAGAGACTGTCTGCCCTGTGTTCTTGGCTCTGCACGCTCTGCCTCCCCTTGGCGGTCTTCCAGCCATTGTAGTCGGTAGTCCTGTGGGTGCTGCTGAGAAGAAAATATAGGAGCTCTGTGTGATGCCACTAACACACTAGAAGTCCTATAGGTGCTTCTGCAAAGAAAATATAGGAGCTCTGTGTGATGCCACTAACACACTAGAAGTCCTGTGGGTGCTGCTGAGAAGAAAATATAGGAGCTCTGTGTGATGCCACTAACACACTAGAAGTCCTATGGGTGCTTCTGCAAAGAAAATATAGGAGCTCTGTGTGATGCCACTAACACACTAGAAGTCCTATGGGTGCTGCTGAGAAGAATATATAGGAGCTCTGTGTGATGCCACTAACACACTAGAAGTCCTATGGGTGCTTCTGCAAAGAAAATAGAGGAGCTCTGTGTGATGCCACTAACACACTAGAAGTCCTGTGGGTGCTTCTGCAAAGAAAATAGAGGAGCTCTGTGTGATGCCACTAACACACTAGAAGTCCTGTGGGTGCTGCTGAGAAGAATATATAGGAGCTCTGTGTGATGCCACTAACACACTAGAAGTCCTATGGGTGCTTCTGCAAAGAAAATAGAGGAGCTCTGTGTGATGCCACTAACACACTAGAAGTCCTGTGGGTGCTTCTGCAAAGAAAATAGAGGAGCTCTGTGTGATGCCACTAACACACTAGAAGTCCTGTGGGTGCTGCTGAGAAGAATATATAGGAGCTCTGTGTGATGCCACTAACACACTAGAAGTCCTATGGGTGCTTCTGCAAAGAAAATAGAGGAGCTCTGTGTGATGCCACTAACACACTAGAAGTCCTGTGGGTGCTTCTGCAAAGAAAATAGAGGAGCTCTGTGTGATGCCACTAACACACTAGAAGTCCTGTGGGTGCTGCTGAGAAGAATATATAGGAGCTCTGTGTGATGCCACTAACACACTAGAAGTCCTGTGGGTGCTTATGCAAAGAAAATAGAGGAGCTCTGTGTGATGGGACTAACACACTTCAAGTCCTATAGGTGCTTCTGGGAAGAAAATATAGCTCTGTGTGTGTGATGGGACTA
The DNA here is from genome assembly GCA_028564925.1 of Lithobates sylvaticus. Classification (NCBI taxonomy): domain Eukaryota; kingdom Metazoa; phylum Chordata; class Amphibia; order Anura; family Ranidae; genus Lithobates; species Lithobates sylvaticus. The sequence goes on from CM053030.1 coordinate 248,818,089, forward strand.
ACACACTTCAAGTCCTATAGGTGCTTCTGGGAAGAAAATATAGCTCTGTGTGTGTAATGGGACTAACACACTTCAAGTCCTATAGGTGCTTCTGGGAAGAAAATATAGCTCTGTGTGTGTAATGGGACTAACACACTTCAAGTCCTATAAGTGCTTCTGGGAACAAAATATAGGAGCTCTGCCTGCCTGCCACGAACACACTACAAGTCCTATAGGTGCTTCTGGGAAGAAAATATAGCTCTGTGTGTGTAATGGGACTAACACACTTCAAGTCCTATAAGTGCCTCTGGGAACAAAATATAGGAGCTCTGCCTGCCTGCCACGAACACACTACAAGTCCTATAGGTGCTTCTGGTAACAAATATAGGAGCTCTGCCTGCCTGCCACTAACACACTACAAGTCCTATAGGTGCTTCTGGGAAGAAAATATAGCTCTGTGTGTGTAATGGGACTAACACACTTCAAGTCCTATAAGTGCTTCTGGGAACAAAATATAGGAGCTCTGCCTGCCTGCCACGAACACACTACAAGTCCTATAGGTGCTTCTGGGAAGAAAATATAGCTCTGTGTGTGTAATGGGACTAACACACTTCAAGTCCTATAGGTGCTTCTGGGAACAAAGTATAGCTCTTTGTGTGTAATGGGACTAACACACTTCAAGTCCTATAGGTGCTTCTGGGAAGAAAATATAGCTCTGTGTGTGTAATGGGACTAACACACTTCAAGTCCTATAGGTGCTTCTGGGAAGAAAATATAGCTCTGTGTGTGTAATGGGACTAACACACTTCAAGTCCTATAGGTGCTTCTGGGAAGAAAATATAGCTCTGTGTGTGTGATGGGACTAACACACTTCAAGTCCTATAGGTGCTTCTGGGAAGAAAATATAGCTCTGTGTGTGTAATGGGACTAACACACTTCAAGTCCTATAGGTGCTTCTGGGAAGAAAATATAGCTCTGTGTGTGTAATGGGACTAACACACTTCAAGTCCTATAGGTGCTTCTGGGAAGAAAATATAGCTCTGTGTGTGTGATGGGACTAACACACTTCAAGTCCTATAGGTGCTTCTGGGAACAAAGTATAGCTCTGTGTGTGTAATGGGACTAACACACTTCAAGTCCTATGGTGCTTCTGGGAAGAAAATATAGCTCTGTGTGTGTAATGGGACTAACACACTTCAAGTCCTATAGGTGCTTCTGGGAAGAAAATATAGCTCTGTGTGTGTAATGGGACTAACACACTTCAAGTCCTATAGGTGCTTCTGGGAAGAAAATATAGCTCTGTGTGTGTAATGGGACTAACACACTTCAAGTCCTATAGGTGCTTCTGGGAAGAAAATATAGCTCTGTGTGTGTGATGGGACTAACACACTTCAAGTCCTATAGGTGCTTCTGGGAAGAAAATATAGCTCTGTGTGTGTAATGGGACTAACACACTTCAAGTCCTATAGGTGCTTCTGGGAAGAAAATATAGCTCTGTGTGTGTAATGGGACTAACACACTTCAAGTCCTATAGGTGCTTCTGGGAAGAAAATATAGCTCTGTGTGTGTAATGGGACTAACACACTTCAAGTCCTATAGGTGCTTCTGGGAAGAAAATATAGCTCTGTGTGTGTGATGGGACTAACACACTTCAAGTCCTATAGGTGCTTCTGGGAAGAAAATATAGCTCTGTGTGTGTAATGGGACTAACACACTTCAAGTCCTATAGGTGCTTCTGGGAAGAAAATATAGCTCTGTGTGTGTAATGGGACTAACACACTTCAAGTCCTATAGGTGCTTCTGGGAAGAAAATATAGCTCTGTGTGTGTAATGGGACTAACACACTTCAAGTCCTATAGGTGCTTCTGGGAAGAAAATATAGCTCTGTGTGTGTAATGGGACTAACACACTTCAAGTCCTATAGGTGCTTCTGGGAAGAAAATATAGCTCTGTGTGTGTGATGGGACTAACACACTTCAAGTCCTATAGGTGCTTCTGGGAAGAAAATATAGCTCTGTGTGTGTAATGGGACTAACACACTTCAAGTCCTATAGGTGCTTCTGGGAACAAAGTATAGCTCTTTGTGTGTAATGGGACTAACACACTTCAAGTCCTATAGGTGCTTCTGGGAAGAAAATATAGCTCTGTGTGTGTGATGGGACTAACACACTTCAAGTCCTATAGGTGCTTCTGGGAAGAAAATATAGCTCTGTGTGTGTAATGGGACTAACACACTTCAAGTCCTATAGGTGCTTCTGGGAAGAAAATATAGCTCTGTGTGTGTGATGGGACTAACACACTTCAAGTCCTATAGGTGCTTCTGGGAACAAAATATAGGAGCTCTGCCTGCCTGCCACGAACACACTACAAGTCCTATAGGTGCTTCTGGTAACAAAATATAGGAGCTCTGCCTGCCTGCCACTAACACACTACAAGTCCTATAGGTGCTTCTGGTAACAAAATATAGGAGCTCTGCCTGCCTGTCACTAACACACTACAAGTCCTATAGGTGCTTCTGGTAACAAAATATAGGAGCTCTGCCTGCCTGCCACTAACACACTACAAGTCCTATAGGTGCTTCTGGTAACAAAATATAGGAGCTCTGCCTGCCTGTCACTAACACACTACAAGTCCTATAGGTGCTTCTGGTAACAAAATATAGGAGCTCTGCCTGCCTGCCACTAACACACTACAAGTCCTATAGGTGCTTCTGGTAACAAAATATAGGAGCTCTGCCTGCCTGTCACTAACACACTACAAGTCCTATAGGTGCTTCTGGTAACAAAATATAGGAGCTCTGCCTGCCTGTCACTAACACACTACAAGTCCTATAGGTGCTTCTGGTAACAAAATATAGGAGCTCTGCCTGCCTGCCACTAACACACTACAAGTCCTATAGGTGCTTCTGGTAACAAAATATAGGAGCTCTGCCTGCCTGTCACTAACACACTACAAGTCCTATAGGTGCTTCTGGTAACAAAATATAGGAGCTCTGCCTGCCTGCCACTAACACACTACAAGTCCTATAGGTGCTTCTGGTAACAAAATATAGGAGCTCTGCCTGCCTGCCACGAACACACTACAAGTCCTATAGGTGCTTCTGGTAACAAAATATAGGAGCTCTGCCTGCCTGCCACGAGCACACTACAAGCCCCTCTTTGTCAATCAATCTTTGTAACTGAATCTATCTAACTCAATCTCTGCAAGTGAATCTCTCTCTCTATCTATCTAAATGCAGCAGAGTGTCACAGGAACAGCCTGCTCAATCTGCGCCGGAACAGCATGTGACCGGCGCAGACGGCGTGGCGGCGTTTTATAGGGGGGGGCGTGTACTACAGCCCCTGAGCTGTAATTGGCTACAGGCGTCCTGCCTGTAGCCAATTATGGCTCTTCGAGTTTCCGGGGCTGTGATTGGCCAAGCATGCGGGGTCACAGTGCATGCTTGGCCAATCATCAGCCAGCAATGCACTGCGTCGGCCGCGCCGGCCGCAATGCATTGCGGGGCCGCTCGCATCACACGAACGTGATGCGAGCGGCCAAAATAGTTCTGGGCTCGCCGAGCGAGCGAACGCCCGGTGCTCGATGCGAACGTGGGTTCGCATCGAGCACCGGGCCCATCCTTATTAGAGTACCTCTACTCAGTGTAGGGTTGTACAGTGCGAGTTCAACATGTTAACATTGTGGGGAGGCAGATCAAGTGGGGACGGCTGCCATTGTTTTCTGAAAATCTACTGCAGTTGCGGTTGGAAAGTGTAATATCACATCTGGATGCGTGAAAATTTCCTATTACTTGTTCGCTGAATAAGAGGTAAAGGCTGGAAAGAGGGAGCAGTGGTCGGTTTTGCTCGTTTCTGCATCTACACTGTAAATATATGTAAATCTGGCACACAACATTTACTGTACCTCATTCCATACTCTGCGTGTTAACTATTCTCCACCACCATACTGCATATTTTGTGCTGTGGATTCCCCTCATCACCTTGATTGGTAGGCTACACTTTATTTTCCCTATTCTGATCACTTTACTCTATATGCTATGCTGTTAATGGCACAGTTATGACAGCTGTATACACTTTGTTGTACATTTCATTCTCCTAACCAGGATGTTTATTATCGAAACAGTTGCTGGTTGCTAAGTAGTGCTCAACATTTTAGATGTAATTATTCTTTAACTACTTACGTAGCAATGTATTTTTTTTCAACTGCAGATCGCAGTGCGATTTATAAATGCTTGTCACACAGAGACAATGTACCCAGCCGATCCGAGTGGCTGTGTACCATGTGATTTCTGTGATTGGTCATCACAGCAATCATATGCATGGGCGTCCGCAGGTAGGGGCAAGGGGGGTCAAGTGCCCCCCCCCCCTGGAATCAGGGATTGGATCTTAAATTCAGCACAGTTGCGTTGCTATCGGGGTAGGGGCAGCCCGCACCTGGGTGCCACCCGCCAGTAGGGTGACACCATCAAGGTGCTGTCAAGCCCCCTATCAGTGTAGTGTGACTTCGGCTCTTTTCACTGCTCAATCCAGCAGAGAACTAAGCGGCACTGTGACAGGAGAAAGGCGAGCTGCGGGCTATCAGAGGTTTCTCCCGCTCTCCCCCCTCTTTCTCCTGTCAGGGAGAGGAGACAGCGGCTTTCACCAGGTTCCCCGCCCAGCTTCCTGCCAGCTCCGTTCCTTCCCTATTGGCCATAACTGAGGGCCAATCAAAGGAGACTAGGAGAGGAGAGCATCACGGGACATGTAGTCCCGAAGATTGGCGGCTCCATTTTCCACAGGTAGGAGGCTACAGCTCGATCAAGAGAGAGATTGAGAGACTGCAGCCTGGAAAAAAGCTGAGGGAGAGAGCGCTACAGGACAAAGAATGAGGAGTGTGCTGGGCAGAAGCCAGAGAAAGAGCCACACTGCCCAGTGCCACCAGGGAGTGCCACGCTGCCCAGCGCCACCAGAGAGAGCCACACTGCCCAGCACCACCAGCGAGAGAAAGACTGAGCCACTGCCAGGGTCGCCCCCGGGGATTCCTCCGTCTAGCCGGAGGGATCACTGCTGTAGTTTTGCTGGGTTTGGTAAGAGGACCTGTTGGCCATTATCCATTACTTATCCTAGGGACTGTACTACGTCTGCAGTCTCTGACCATGATAATGTGATAATGACATTGTTGAAAAGGGCCTGTGCATGGGTGACCCTAAAATGATGCCCCCCCTGAAAAAAGTTCTGCGGATGCCCATGATCACATGGTACTATTCACAGATCTGATCCCTCTTCTCAAGAAAGGAGAGAGATCAGTACTTATGAAAGGTCACAGAATGAATATATCAGCAGCTGCTGATCAATTCATTCTGTTTCAGTGGACAGGGATCTTTTTTAAACCCATTCCTGCCCCCCTCATCTTCTACAAATACTATATTTCAGGGCTCAAAATGTAAAGTCCTGAGCTACTAGTCAGGTCTTAAGAAGGTGCCCCTCCATCCTTCCTCTTGTCACCCTTTGTTGGCCACAGAGCTCCCCCTTACATCACAGTCCACAGAGACTGCGTATCATGAAATCAGTGGGCCCATGTGCAAGATCAAAAGTGGGCCCTAGACATCGAGAAGAATAAAAATGTGGTGTGCGCAGTGCATCGCAGCAAAAGGTAGGAGTGGTTTAACGTTTGCTAAATAATAGGCGTGACTTAAGGGGGTGTGGTTAAATAGAGTCAGAGGTGACTTACATAATGCAGAATGTGGTAATGTTAAATCGGGAATTTACAGTGCGGAGTGTACCGCAGTAGGTAGTATGCAGGGGAGGGCTGGGCTGGGGGGCAGAGTGGCAATTGCCCCCCAGGCCGCCCTAACTTATGTTGAAAACGGCCGGCGCCCGCTGCCCGCTGCTATTTTTACGGCTGAAGCGGTCGGCCACTGTTGCATTCCGGGAGTTGCAGTCCACATTCAAGCTCCCAAGCAGTGAAGAGTACTAAACTACAACCCCCAGAGACCAGAGTCTTGTAGGCAGGGTGCCTGTGATTGGCTCAGGCTGTGGGCCTGGGTGCCGGCTTTCGCTGGCCGTGGCGTGCAACCTGAGCTGCCAGGTAAGAGACCCTGACACCCTCAGCTGACCCCCACATCCCACCCCCCCATACACCCCATTTACCCTGCCCCAGTGATCAGGCTGCATTGGATGGGCACTGGTGAGACTGCATTGATGGGCACTGATGAGGCGACATTGATGGGCACTGATCAGGCTGCATTGAAAAACCAGCTGGGCATGGATGGTGAGCTGATTCGATGGTTCAATGGGCCACTTGACTGGACTTCCCCCTCAGGCCTAAGGCTGCCAGCCCTCCCCTGGTAGTATGGGCAGGAGAGGGGTGCAGAGTGTATGGCGATGGGTATTATGTGCAGGAGAGAAGTGCAGAGTGTATGGCAGTGGAAAGTATGTGCAGGAGAAGGGTGTGAAGGGTATGATGTGGGTAGAATGTGAAGGGAGAGGAGTGCAGAGTGTATGGCCATGGGTGGTATCAGGCAGTCTTTGTTATTAATGGGAACCTGGGCAAATATTTTCTTGCCCACACACTATGCAATTTCACTCAGCACACCTCTGTACCCCAGCACACCTCCATACCCACCACCGTACCCCCAGCAGACCTCTGTACTCTCCCAACCCCCAGAACATCTCTGTACACCCAGCACATCTCTGTACACTCAGCACATCTCTGTACTCCCCAACACATCTTTGTACCTCTTAAAGACTTCCGCACCCCATAGCACACCACCTCACCCCCAGCACTCTTCCATATCCACCAGCACATCTTTGTACACTCTTGCACACCTCTGCTCCCCCTGTCCCCGGACACCTCTGCACCTCACAACCTCCTCTGTATGCCCCAGCACACCTTTGTACTCCCAACCCATCTATGTATTCCCTGCATATCTCTGCACCCCCACCCCATACCCCTCCATACCCTCTGCACATCTATGTACCTCCAAAACACCTCTAAACCCCCTGAAAGTCTCCATACCCCCAGTATGCTTCTGCACTCCCCAGTACATCTGTGTATCCCCCTCCTGCACACCCAACACACCTCTGTAGCCCCCAGCACATTTCTGTAACACACACTCCTGCAACCTGTTTGATACCCCATGGCCACATACCATTCCAATCCATTTCTCAGGCTATCATGCCTTCTCTGTTGGTGGTGGGAGTGCAGAGGGCCTACACAGAACCTAGTGTAGGTGGGTAACTAGTGCAAACATGCCTGTTTTTGCTTTCAATGTCCCGTGATGCCTTTGTTTCGGGATTGCAGCACTGGGCTCATTAGCCACTTCAATACAGGGCACTTCCCCCCTTCCTGCCCAAGCCAATTTTCAGCTTTCAGCGCTGTTGCTTTTTAAATGACAATTGCTTGGTCATGCTACACTGTACCCAAACAAAATTGTTATCATTTTGTTCCAACAAATAGAGCTTTCTTTTGGTGGTATTTGATCACCTCTGAGATTTTATTTTGCTAAACAAATCAAAAGACAGAAACTCTTGAAAAAAAATGTTTTTCTCGTTTCTGTTACAAAACTTTGTAAATAAGTACTTTTCCTTATATTTACTCCTTCACTGATGGGCACTGATGAGGCTGCACTGACAGGCACTGATAAGGTGGCACCGATAAGCTTGCACTGATGGGCACTGATGATGGACACTAATATGGGGCACTGATGGGTGGCACTGATATGCAGCACTAAAGGGCATTGATAGGCAGCACTGATGGGCAAGCATAGGTGGCACTGATGGGCACTGATAGGTGACACTGAGGGGCACTGAAAGGCAGCACTGATTGGCACTGATAGGCGGCACTGATAGGTGGCACTGATGGACACTGATGGGTGGCACTGATGTACACTGATAGGTGGCACTGATGGGCATCACTGATTGGCAGGCATTAGTGATGGGCACTGATTGGCATCCCTGGTGGCCATGGGTGGCATACCTGGTGGTCACAAATGGTGGGCGTCCCTGGTGGTCCTGGGTGGGCATCCTTGGGGTGCTGCGCTAATAATCAATCAGCGCAGACCCACCCCTGTCAAAGGAGCAACCAATTGGCTCTCCTCTACTTGCGTCTGACAGACACGAGTGAGGAAAAGCTGATACACTACTTTTCCTGTTTACACCATGATCAGCTGTGATTGGACACAGCTGATCACATGATAAAGAGTCTCAGTCAGAGACTCTTTACCTAGATCAGAGTTGCAGTGTGTCAGACTGACAGGCCGTGCCACTGATCGCCGAGCTGCGCCCCCAAACCCCCCCCCCGCGCGTGCTCACCCACTCGTTATCCTGATCAGGTCATATGACGTCCAATCAGGATAACTAAACCACTTTGCCAACATCATTTTGCTATATGGTGGGCGGCAAGAGGTTAGTGTTGCTGCACATGTTGATATGATGGGCAGCTGCAGTTTCTGGATCCTCCCTCTGTATCTTTGACCAGCAAATGTGTCTTCTTTTGTGGGCTACACTCCGCATTTAGCAGTCTGCATGACAGGCCCTGAACCACTTTTCAACTCTGGCAGCTTCCAGTATATTAGGGACTCGGGAGGGGCGTCTGTGCACAAAAGGCACCTGCTTTAGTACACTCACTTGTGTACTGAAGCCGGTGACTGCCTGGCACAGACGCACATCTCTGCTCCACTGTTCTGCCGAGCTTCTCACCCTGGGTCCTCTGCTTACCTCCAATGCCCGGCTCCCCTTCCTCCTCCCTGCTGCCTCCTGTCCGATTCCTGCTCCATCCAGGCAGCAGGGCGGACCCTCTGCATAAAGTCATCCACCTTCGGGCTGGGTTCCCCACTGCTGGTAATGGCCTCCCCCTGCTCGCTGTGCCTTTGGTTAGATTTGCATAGGATCACTGTACACAAGTGACCGATAGCACTCCCCGATCTTGGCACCCTAACGTATCCATAGGTGCAGTGTAGGGATGAGCCCAATGTTCGAGTCAAACATAAGTTTGACTTGAACATCGGGTGTTTGTCCGTTCACCGAACATTATGTGGCTTTCGCTGCAAATTCAAAAAGCCGAGGAATGCTGTTAAAAAAGTCTATGGGACACTAACATGAAAAAACAAAAGTGCTAATTTTAAAGCCTGATGCCCCGTACACGCGGTCGGACATTCCAACGGATTTTGGCCAAAACTTGTCTTGCATACCCACGGTCGCACAAAGTTGTCGGAAAATCTGATCGTTCGGAATGAGGTGATGTACAAAACGTACAATGGGACTACGTAGAGGCCAGTAGCCAATAGCTTTCGTCTCCAAATTTTTTCTGAGCATGCGTGGCACTTTTTGCATCGGTATTCTCTACACACGATTGGAAAAAGTCTGATCGGATTTTGTTGTCGGAAAATTTTAGATCCAGCTACTAAACTTTTTCAGTCAGAAATTCCGATGGAAAAAGTCTGATAGAGCCCACACACGATCGGATTTTCCGACAACATAATCCGATCTGACTTTTTCCGTCAAAATTTACGACCGTGTGTACAGGGCATGATATGCTAGAGAATAAAATAGCGGTTGTTGCAATACTTTCTGTCACACTGTATTTGCGCAGCGGTCTTACAAGCGCACTTTTTTTGAAAAAAAAAACTTTCTTTAATTAAAAAATAAGACAACAGTAAAGTTAACCCAATTTTTTTATATTGTAATAAGATAATGTTACGCCGTGTAAATTAATACCAAACATGTCACGCATCAAAACTGCGCCGCTCGTGGGATGGCGACAAACTTTTACCCTTAAAAATCTCCATAGGCAATGTTTAAAAATGTCTACAGGTTACCAGTTTTGAGTTACAGAGGAGGTCTAGGGCTAGAATTATTGCTCTCACTCTAGTGATCGTGGCAATACCTCACATGTGCGGTTTGAAACATTATATGCAACCATGTAAATCAGTGTATTGAAGCCTAGAGAGTAAAACACAAAAATGTAGCCATATGGGAGAACCACTATACTTAATAATGGGTCCTTACCCCTGCTGAGGGGTCTTTTGTCAAGTTTTTTTGAGTTTTAATATAAACAGAATAGTTTTTCAATATATGGAACACTGCGTTAAAAATATAAATATCTAATTTTTGAGGCTGATGTCACTTTTTGCAGAGATTCTTATGAGCATGTTTTCCTCCTCCGGCATTAATGAAGTGATATACATATGTTAATTCTTGTGTCTGGGTATTTGTTTTTTGTTTTTTTGCTTTTTGATGTTTTTACTTCCCATCTATGTTTTTAGAGGTTTAGACATATATCATTAGCAATTAAAAACATCATGAAATGTACATATTTCAGTAGAGATCTGGGCTTTATTGTCTGTATTATATCAAAACAATAACATTGTGTGGGACATTGGTCCCAGTAAATTTAATGTGGATTCAACCAGAATCAAGTTTCCATGCGTTATAAGAATCTGTTAATTTACCAATTTTTCAATTATTCAATTAAGTCAAAAAGGGGGGGAATTTTAAGGGCGCCGGAGGCATCGGGGGACACCCCCAGACCGAGGGCCCTGGCGGACCGCCCAGCAGAGGCGCACATGCAAGCACAGAACCGGGGCGGGCATGGAACTACGAGGCCTATCTGTGAAAAAGTAAAAACAGAGAATGGTGGAAGTGAAATTATGGTCACAAAGGTGACTATGAAATAAGAAAGCGAGAGCAAGAACTGTGGTGGTGAGGGAGGGGATTGTAGTGAGTTGGGGGGTTTTTGGTCTTTGATGTGGGGTTGGGCTGCCGGGGCTTCGTGTCTCTCTCCCCGTCCGGGGGCCATGACGCGCATTGCGGGCGTCCGCCCATCCCTCGCTCCATTGGCAAGCTTGGGGGGCGGGAGCTCTGCACTGCGCGTCGACGTCACGCATCCCACGCTGCACGTGCGGCGTCTCCTGTGCCGTCGCGTGTTTGCTGCTGGGCTTCCACGCACGTTGGCAGCGGAGGATTTTGGATGTCGGCCGGCAGGAATTGGTTGTCCTTGCCGGCGCCACCCCTTCCCCGTTTCCTTGCCATACGGCGTGACGTTGGTGGGCGGCCCTGTGGGGACGTATATATGGGGGCACGTGACCGGGCGCTATTGGCACTCGAGGCTCCATACACACTGGACCACACACTACTGCAATTCCTCCTTTTTCCGTTCCTTTCTGACCATACAGGTACACCTGCACCTTGCACTTACTCTTTTATTGGGAATTCACTTTCTGGAGCCCCACTTGCCTTGGCTTTCCCCACCTCTAGTCACCCCCCTTTCTCACTTTTTGTTTTTTCCTTTTCCTTGAATGTGTTTTTTTTTTTTTTTTTTTTTTTTCCCCCAACTCACTACAATCCCCTCCCTCACCACCACAGTTCTTGCTCTCGCTTTCTTATTTCATAGTCACCTTTGTGACCATAATTTCACTTCCACCATTCTCTGTTTTTACTTTTTCACAGATAGGCCTCGTAGTTCCATGCCCGCCCCTGCTCTCTTATTTTCAATTATTCAATTAAGCCCATTTTGTCCACTTTGTTAACTGGTATTGGCATGTGTATATAAATCATTGTTATGTGTCTAAAGAGTCAGCTATGAGTAAGCACCAGTAGTTACGGTAAGAAACATGTTAGCGATTGATTCCATCCTTTGATGTATTGATTTTTAACCAATAAAGACATTTTTGTTTGAGTGCGGCCATTCGGATCGAAAAAATCTTTTTCATATGCTATTTGCATACTGAGCCAGCACCTGTACCTGATGGAGGAGGAGATTCTGTGGCTCAGACACCTGGAGCGGGTTCTTTTCCTGTTTGTCTGTTTATCCGGATTGTAAGCATCATGGAGATGTTTCATTCCTTTTATTCTAAACTATACCAGGTTGAAAACCCCATTGATCCTCCTTGCTTAGAGGCCTTCCTGGATGAGATTCCTCTCCCTAAATTGATGAATAGTCACCGTTCTATCCTTGACTCTCCCATATCGGAGTCAGGAGTCCTAAACATATTCAAGGGCCTTTGCACTGGTTTGGCCCTGGGGCCTGATGGCTTCTCGGCTGGCTATTATAAAACCTTTATGACTGCCCTTTCTTCTTACCTGGTCCGTTTCTTCAACTCTATCCGAAGTGATATGTCACTTGAGCCGGCTTCCAACCTGGCATATATATCTGTGATCCCTAAGCCAGGGATAACCTATCTCTTTGATCAATAATGATTTAAAATCTTGTCTAAGATATTGACAAATCGCCTAGCTTCCTTTATTTGAGTATATGTCCACAAGGACCAGGTGGGATTTATGCCGGGTAGGCAGGGCTCAGACCAGATAAGAAGGGCAATTGATGTGATCTCACTTCGAAAATTGGGATGGGAGTCCCCCCCCAGGAAGGCTATTTACTATCAATAGATCTCCAAAAAGCATTTGACACAATATCCTGGCCCTATCTTTTTTCTATTCTAGAAAGATGGGGCTTTGGCCCAAACTTCATGAGAGTTCTGGAGGCTTTCTACTCAAATCCCACAATGCAAATTTGGATGCAAGGCTTCTATTCAGACTCCTTCCCTATTGCCAGAGGTACGAGACAGGGTTGTCCCCTATCTCCGTATATTTTTGCGATCGCCATAGAAACTCTCGCTATCGCAATTAGGCAACACCCTGACATTCATGGAGTTCGCTGCGGCCCTCTTACTCACAAGTGTGCTCTCTTTGCAGATGACATACTCTTCTTCATAACCTCTCCCCTTATCTCAACCCCTAATATCTTTAAATTGCTACAAGACTTTGGTCTAGTATCTGGCCTCCAAATTAACATGGTCAAGTCTGTGACCCTTAACATATAAACCCCCCTACCCTTAGTGGAACGCCTCCAGTCAGCTTGGCTGCCGCTATCAACAATCTCTACAAGATTAATTATCTCCCTATTTACAAAAAAATAGAGGCCGATATATTACAGTGGTCCCTCCTTGGGCTCTCTTGGCTGGGGATGGTTAACATGGACAAGATGACCCTCCTTCCACGTATCCTTTACCTATTTCATTCACTCCCTATCCCCATAATTAAATCTCACTTAACTAAGTTACAATCCTCAATTGCCCAGTTTGTCTGGGGAAAAACAGGACACCGCTTCTTCCAAATTGATGGTGGTACTATCAGGTGGCACAACTATCTCAGATATCAATTATTTACTCAAGAGGAATCAAGGAATCAATTGGTTCATTACGGAAAGACAAGTGGTACCTAATAACACCTTAGATTACCTCCTGTGGTGCTCCCCGAAATCCCTCCCCCCCATACTTACTCCCACCTTATCGCACTCAATAGCTCTGTGTGATGTCTTGAAAAAATCTCATAAAATTTGTTCAGATTTACGCTCCCTGAAACATATATTTCACAACCCCCTCTTTCCCCCAGAATTAGATATTAGAGCCTTCCAATGGTGGCTACATAAAGGCCCCTTCAGAATCGGGCATTTCTAGAATTCCAACGGCCCTTTAACGTATAGTTTTTGTGTTAACAAATTGGATATGCCTCTTTCAGAGAGATTCAGGTTCTACCAAATTTTGCATTTCTTGAACTTAATTTGGGCCAACAAACCAGATTCTCCCAAGTTCACTATTTATGAGCAGTGGTGTTCTAGGATCATCGACCAGAGAGGAGGTATTTCCATGATCTATTCTGCTCTAGCTGACTTCAAGAATAAAGCTTCCTATATGCTAAACTGGGAAAATGACCTAGAGATGGACTGGGACCTAGATACCTGGCATCATTGCTTCTTTTGCTCATTAAAGGGGATCAATAATGCCGCCTTGAACAAAGCTAACATGAAAGTTATATCCCGCTGGAATCTGGTACCAACCCGCCTTAATAGACTATACCCCAATACCTCCACTTTATGCTTCTGAGGCTGTGGACACACGGGCTCCCTGCTCCATACCCCTTGGTCATGTCCCAGACATTTGATTCGCAAAATAACGGGGACTGCACTCTCTCAATCCACTCAGGTAGCTCTCTTCAAACAATGGAGTGATAAAATTCCCAAATGTTCTCAAGCACTGATCTTTTTTATCCTATTAGGAGCCAAAGATACAGTTGCTCATGCAAGGAAACGCCCCTCGGTCTCCATCGCCTTGGCCAAACAGAACATTTCCTGGATAATGGCACAAGAAAAAACTACCTCCTTAACACCAGGAAAAAAAATTACTCGGTTTGGGCACCTTGGGCTCGCTATATGAAGGTCCCCCTCATTCCCTAATGGTCTTTCTTAACTGAGTACGTGCTGACATTTTTGCCTTCCACATCGCTATTCTCTCTCTTCTCTCTCTACTCTCACTCTGGCCTCTTCTGTTCCTTCCCCAGTTATCTCTCTATATTCCTCCTTTCGTTCAGATGACTCCTAGGTTGAGCTATAGATCGTTACAAACGAGATAAAATATTGATGTGGGGAATAGAAAATGATAAAACAAGAGGGGGAGAGATGGATATGCCTCCTCCCGATCTCAGCTTGTTCCCAATAGGGGAATCGCTGTAAAAGACAAGATTTTGACTCATCTGAATGTTTGTCCATTTTTTTTTTTATTCTGAAAAACCTTAATAAAAACCATTGAAACTTAAACTGGCAGTAGCGCACGCAAAACTATACAGCATTAAACTGGCAGTAACGCACACAGAACTATATGGCATTAAACTGGCATTAACGCACACAAAACTATATGGCGTTAAACTGGCAGTAATGCACAAAACTATATGGTGTTAAACTGGCAGTAACGCACACAGAAGTAAATGGCGTTAAACTGGCAGTAACGCAATCAAATAGATGGTGTTCAACCGTCACAACACTGGCGCTATCTGAACTGTCCCTACTCTAGCTATACACTAATGTAAAGATTACTGACATGGTCTCACTACACTACACTGAAACTATATGAGCTATCCCTACTCTACACTAATGTATGTATGAATGACACGGTCTCACTACACTACAGTAAAACTCTCTGAGCTGTCCCGACTCTAGCTGAACACTATGCAAAGCTGAATGATGGTCCTCCTCACTACACTCACGCTATCCCTAGACTGACACTTAACTAATATTCTACACTGACAATTGAAGCAAAATAGCACAGTATAGCACACTAACTAACTAACAGCACTGAACAGAGCCCTGTTCTACCTCTCCACACCAAAATCACACTGAAAATGGCTGCCATTGAAATAATACTTTTATACTGTGGGGCGGGAATGAGCCATGATTGGATAAAGTCATGATGAAAGTGTCCAATCATGACTCTGACAGTGCTCTGTGCCCTGATTGGCTGAAGCTTTCACTGCTTCAGCCAATCAGGGTTTGCAATGCACTGTTCAGCGCCGGAATGCATTGTGGTCAGTTCGGGGGCCAAACAAAAGGTCGAACTACCCCTTTGTTCGGCTACTCGCCGAACGTCCTAACAGCAAAAGTTTGGCCCAAACTTATGCTCGGGTTAAACCGTTCGCCCATCCCTAGTTACAAATCCTCAAAATCCTCTATTGCAGAGGATCAGCAGAAATAATTTTGAAGGTGTGCTCGCCTGGCTTGCAATAGTGGGAGCCAGACTCAAGCTATTCATGCAGGTTTGGGTGGACCATATAAAAAATCCATGAACAATATCCACTATCCGGTTGGGTCACAAATGGAGATTCAAAAACTGAACTCCCAGGGACTATTTTTAATCTACCAGACTACCAGGTGTGTGCTGGAGCTGCAGCAGAAACGTGCAAAGTTCCATTTGCTCAGAAAGGAAGAGATTTTTTTTACTCTCCACTTTTTCTTGTAAGAAAGAAAATGGGAGACCTGCGTCCGGTCTTAGATCTAATGAACCTCAACGAAAAAATTATAGTTGAATCCTACAAGATGGAGAGCCTCCGATCGATCTTACTGGCAATAAACACAGGGGATTGAATGCTGTCAATCAATTTGTAAGATGCCTATCTGCACGTTCCCATACACCCGACTTTTCAAAAATGTCTTTGTTTTGCGGTAAATAATCCACATTTTTCATTTCAAAGTCTGCCGTTCGGAATCTCGACTGCCCCCAGAATTTTTATGAAGATTCAATTGCCAGTGATAGTGTATTTGAGAGAGAAAGGACTGAGAGTCCACTATTATCTGAATGATATCCTTCTCCTAGCCGACTGCCAACAGTCTCTCCTCCACCACCGGGAAATACTGATATCCACACTACAGCAATTTAGGTGGATGATAAACTGGAAGAAAAGCATCCTGCAACCAACTCAGAAGATGGTATTTTTGGGAGCAGGATTAATTTCCAGGTCCAACAGAGTGGAACTTGCTCAGGAGAGATAGGACTCTTGATTTACAGGGTAGAACGTATATGACCATTCTGGGAACTATGTCAGCTACTTTCCCAAGGGTCCAGTGGGCCCAGTGGCACACAAGAACATTTCAAAATTTGTTTTGCCAATCTTTATCAACAAAATGGTAAAACAATCTGTATAGTGGTATCGGGTTCACAATCTCAGACAATATCGACATATTGTTCCTCCCCAACCAAAAATAATTACATTGGATGCCAGCCTGAAAGGACCAAGAGGTGCAGAGACATTGGCATTTCGGGGCGCAAGGCATAGTCTCAAACATTTTTGAGCTCAGAGCCACCTTTCAAGCCCTCCTAGCATTCAGCCCACTCCTCAAGGGAAAAAATGTCATGCTACGCATAGACAACAAAGTTGCGGTAGCCTACTTACAGAGGCAGGGTGGCACCAGGAGTCACACACTCATGAAAGAGGTAAGTCCTATTTTTGAGTGGGCTCAGGTACATTTGGTGGATCTGAAGGCCATATATGTTCCAGCAACACAGAATAAATTGGCTGACAATCTGAGCAGAATCTTCATTTTGAACAATGAATGGTCTTTGAGTCACCAAGCCTTCTCTCTCCTGATGCAGACATGGGGTGCTCCCGATATTGGCAGCAACCCTAATGATTGCCAAGTGTCCAAAATTTCTGATAAGAGCTGCATATCCAACAGCAGCAGGGATAGACTGCCTACACCAACCTTGGAGCCTCCAGCTAGGACATATTTTTCCCCCAATACCTCTAATAGCGAGATTTCTATCCAGTCATAGATCCAGAAGATCAACATCCACGGTGATAGCAGTAATACCTTTCTGTTCGAGATGGCGGTGGTTCACAACCATTCTACAACTGAGTATAGAGGATCCGTTACCTCTTCCAGTGACACTGAATCTGCTCTCACAAAGCCAATTTCTACAACCAGCACCAGAAAAACTACACCTGATGGCTTGGACATTGAAAGGGATAGGTTGCTAAATCAAGAATGTTCACTTAACGTGGTAACTACCTTGCAGCAAGCCAGGAAGGGTACAACTAATAACACTTACGATAAAGTGTGGGAAAAGTTTTCTTCACCTGCACAACAGAAATCCTGTGATCCATTGGCACCTACAGTGTCACAAATTCTCGAATTTCTCCAATCAGGCCTAGACAAGGGTCTAGGTTTTAGCAATCTAAAGGTACAAAGCTCTGCCTTATCTGCCATGAAGGAAATCAAATGAGATTTAGATCCCCTTATCATACAATTCCTAAGGGCATGCTTAAAGATAAAACCACAGAGGAAGCCAACGTTTCCTGCATAGGATCTTTCCATGGTCTTAGAAGCACTGTCAAATTCTCCCTTTTACCCCACAGAGTCAGTATCCCTATGGGATTTAATGCTTAAAATAACCTCCCTTATTGCCATTACCTCAGCAAAAAGGGTATCTGAGTTGCAAGCTCTACTGGTGAAAGAACCCCACCTAGTTTTTTACCTGGATTGAGTGGTTCTAAGACCCTCAGATCAGTTCATACCTAAAGCTACATCTGCTTTCCACTTCAATCAAGAAATCAACATTCCAGAATTTCTTACTCGTCAAGGTGATCCACATCCTTTGGATGCAAAAACAACTATTACTTTGTACTTGACGCCTACCAGCTCATTCAGAAAGACAGAGAATCTTCTGGTTATCCCTCATGGCTCTAGAAGAAGTCAAGCAGCATCTTCATGTTCAATAGATTCATAGTTGATCAAAACCATCAAGAAGGCATATGCGGTACAACAACTTCCAATACCTGATGGCTTAAAGGCTTGCTCTACTAGGGCAGTGGCATCCTCGTGGGCAGCATATTGCAGGGTGTCTCCAGAGACAATATGCAAGGTGGCAACTTGGTCTTCCAAAACCATATTCATGTCACACTATAGAGTGGATACTGCACAATTGACAACTGTTGAATTTCGGAAGAGCAGTTATTCAAGCTAATTCTTCTGTTTCTTGTGAATAAATTAATTCTTTCTAAGCACCCACCCTTATAGCAAGTTTTTTTCACAGTGTTTGCCATGATGCGACCGGAAAACTGAAAATTGTATACTCACCTTTCCGTAATTTTCCTTTCCTGGCACCTCTTAATGGCAGCACACAGACTCCCACCTATTTAAAGTGATAGATATGGAGAATGCTGTGGTGGGTCCCTCTTTAGAACTTAAAGCTAACCTGGGGCTGTGGAGGGAGCAACACACAGAAGGTTTTTTTTTCCTTTATGCATAGAATGCATGAAGGTAAAAAAACTTCAGCCTTTACAACCCCTTAAATATATTGTCACCCAATATGGTTGGTAAATACTATAGGGAAGCATAAAATGGATTAACAATGGTAATAACACAATTTAGCATACAAAGTGATTTGCAGTAAGGACCAGGCAAGGGATGACATTTGACATCCAGATCAGCATAAACAGTAGCACAGCCACCTCAAGTGCAGCAGTGAGCAGCAGTAAAGTTTAATCTACCGAGTGCTGAAACTATACTGCTAGAGTGCATTTATGGCAGCATTCTAGTTCTAGACTGACTGGGTATGCACATTCCAAAAGAAAAGGAAGATGGTAGTAAGGGGGGGGGGGGGGGGGACCAAAGGGGGCTTACAGAATAAATATTACAGGAGGGGCAGTTCTTTGAGATGTACTTCTGCTAGCTATCATTGGGGCATTGGTGCAATTAATGACAGTCTTAGTTAACCAACATGCAATACAGGTATAGCACAGGTACACGATATACTGTATGTGGTTTTTATGCAGTAAAGGTTTGGTATAATGAGGTGTACGTTGGTATTGGTGCTGTCTAGGTTAGGAAAAAGTGCAGTACAGAGTGCATTATACAGTAAATTGGGTAAACTTGGTATACTGCTCTCAGTGGCTCAGCCCGTGCTAGCAGCATCAGCAATGGGTAACTAGCCCTCTTGCCAGTCCCCATGATGCTGCTGTAACCTCTCACTGTAGAAAGGGTGCCCCTCGGTCTCTCCCTGGAAGCCTCTTGTGAGCAGTGGTAGGAAGCTGTGAGTGGACACTCCAGTCTCATTGCTGCAGCGGTGCAGGCGCTGTGATATGGGTGGTGCTGACCCTGGGTGTCCTCACTCCAAGTCTTAGTCTATGCTGGTATGGTCTCCTGTTGGTGGGCAAATATCCAGACAGAAATGCTCCCTCTCACTCCCTCAGTGCCAAGAGGAAGAATTTTCCAAGGCAGTTTCATAAAAAACATCTCCCCACTCCTACTACTGCACAGTGAGTCCTTCTGGGGGGTAATGAAGCTAAATCCCCCGCCCCTATGATGTCACAGTCCCAGCATCCTCCAGGACTGTGACATCATATGGGGGCGGGGTCACCATGTGACATGAGCATGTGACCCCGCCTCCTTGTCCCTATATAAGTCACAACACAGCGCGTCTCTGCCATTCCGGCCAGAGACAGCGACGAGTCAACATCTGAAGAAGAAGAAGAAGAAGAAGAAGAGGGAGAAGAAGAAGGTGACAGCGGCAAGAACAGAAGAGACCCCGGAAGACCCCGGAAGACCCCCGAAGGCGGATCGAGACCCCCAGACGACGGCGACGACGAAGAAGAAAGCCAGGCTCCTCCGCTCGGTAAAAGAGCTAGGTAAAATAGCGGAGGAGTCCGGTGAGAAGACCCCCCCAAGACATGGGGACAAGGTGCTTTGGGGTGGGGGGGCCGCACGGCCCCCCTTTCCCCAGGGCACCCCCCATGTTGAGGGCACGCGGCCGGGTACGGCTCAGGAGGGGGGGTGCTCGCCCTTCCCCACCCCTTTCCTGGCCGGCCGGGCTGCGTGCTCGGATAAGGGTCTAAGATGGATTTGGGGGGACCCCCACGCTGTTTTTTCGGCGTAGGGATTTCCTTTAAATCCATGCCAGGTGACGGGGCTAGCACGGCGGCATTCACTGCCTTCGCTAGCCCCGTCTACCTGAAGTCACGTTCTAAATTAACGGACTTGCCGATGATCGGCAAGTCCGTTCATTTCCAAAAGTCCCGCGGACTAGCATACAGACCGTGGGATTGTCCGCCAGACTCGCGAATCCAGCGGACAATTTTTATTTTTTTTTATATATTCTTTATTTTCATTTTCATATTTTCTCCAAACGATTCATCATTTACAGCCATTGCTAACACAATTACATCTAATCTATTTTCAGTTTTCCCCAACCCTCTAGAAAAAAAAAAAAAGAGAAGAAGAAAAAAAAAAGGAGAAAAAGTTTTCCTACCCCGTCTCGCTCACCCCCTCCCATTTCCCACAGCATTTTCTTCCATTATCGTCAAGTATCGCTCTGTTTCCCTGAACTCAATCCATTGTTGCCATATCCTCTGGTATTTCCCTTCCAGATTATCTAGGTTGTATATCGACTCTTCTATTATTCTTGTCCTCTCCACCCTCTCAACCCACTCTTTCATTGAGGGTATATCCTGAGATTTCCACAAGCACGGGATTAAGGCTTTCGCTGCGTTTAATAGGTAGGGGGTCAGGCTTCTCCCATATTGTCTCCCTCCCTTCTCTGTGTCGTGAAATAAGCATACCCAAGGAAGTTTCTTAACCCTAACTCGTGTTATATAAAAAATTATTTCTATTATTTGCTCCCAATATTTTTGTATTTTAGGACAGTCCCACCACAAGTGTGAGAAAGACCCCTCTGTAGCACAACCTCGCCAGCAGTTTGGAGAGTTATCTCCACTGTAGGCGTTCTCTCCTTGTGGGGTTACGTACCACCTGGCTAGGAGTTTATAGGACATTTCTACTGATTGGATATCTTTTGCTACTGAGAAGACACGTCCTATAATCCTATTCCTCTGTTCGTCGCTGTTTAGAGGGCCAATCTCTCTTTCCCATTTTTCTAAGTAGGATGGGTACTCGTGCTCCGCCTCACGTAACAATATTTTATATGTCTTTGATATCCTTTTCTCCAGACTATTGGGGGATTCCATTAATTGTTCTAAGGGTCTAAAATCTCTCTTACCCCTTAGGGGTTTTGGGAGTGTCTGTGTGAAGTGTTGTATTTGGGTGTATCGCCACTTGTCTAGTGCTCTGTGTCCCCACTTCCTAGTAATTTCATTGTAAGTGCTCATTCTATTCCCTTCCTTCACATCTATCAATCTCAAATTCACCTTATTGGACCACCTTTTAAACTATATATACTCCTCTTTTCCTGGGAGGAAAAAATTTGTGTCTAATAATGGTGTTAGTGGGGAATTATAGTCCCAATTGTGTCTCTTGTGCACTAAGTCCCAAATTTTTAGTGAGTGTTTTGTGAGTGTGTTTGTGTTTGGGCCTAATTGTCGATAATGTGAAGGTACCCATATCATTTTTCCTATTTTTGTTCTACTCAACTTTCTTTCTAGCTCGACCCAGCTTTTCTCCTCATTATTATGGCTCCAGTCTATTATTCTAGAAATTGCGACTGCCTCATAATACTTTTTGAAGTCCGGTACGGCTAGCCCCCCTCTTTCTTTTTCTCTTGCTATTGTGCCAAATGCAATGCGTGCCCGTTTACGCGCCCAAATAAATTTTATTATCATTGACTTTATTTTCTTCAAATATATCTGAGGGAGAGGAATTGGAATCATTTGGCAAGTATAAATGAATATGGGAAGTATGAACATTTTGACCGCGTTTATCTTTCCAATCCAAGAGAGAGCTTTGTGTTGCATCCCTCGAAGTTGTTCTTTAATTTTGTTAAGTAGAGGGATATAATTGTGGTTATAAAGGTCGTCTAATTGAGGTGTCAATTTTATTCCCAAATAGCTGAGTTATTTTTTGCACCATTTGAATTGAAATTTAGTTTGTATGGCTCTCTGCTCTTCCATTGGCACTGTTAAATTTAATATCTCAGATTTTGTCATGTTTACTTTAAAGTTCGATAATTTACCATATTGTTTTAATTCTTTCATGACCATTGGGATTGATATTCTGGGGTTAGAAATATAGAGCAGCAGGTCATCCGCGAATGCCGATACCTTGTACTCCCTATCCCCTACTCGAATTCCCTGGATGTCTAAATTTTTGCGTATCGCGGTCAGTAGGGGTTCCAAGGTAGTCATGAATAGGAGTGGGGAGAGTGGGCATCCCTGTCTTGTCCCATTAAACAAGTCGAGGGGACAAGACAGGGTGCCATTAACTCTTATTCTAGCTGTCGGATGATGGTACAGAGCCTCGATCCATTTCATCATCCTATCGCTCAGTCCCATATAGCTCAGTGTTTCGAGAAGAAATACCCAATTGACCCGGTCAAAGGCCTTTTCGGCGTCAATTGACATAAGGACTGTAGGGGTACCCCTCCTGGTCGCTTCCTGAATCAACATAATTGACTTCAATGAGTTGTCTCTTCCCTCCCTCCCCTGAATAAACCCTGCTTGATCATTATGGATCCACTCTGGCAGATATGACTTCAATCTCTCGGCAATTATTTTTGCAAATAGCTTTATGTCCGAGTTTAATAGGGAAATTGGTCTATAGCTTTCCACTGCCATCGGGTCTTTCCCCTCTTTCAGGATCAGAGTAATATGTGCCAGTAGTGTCTCCTCTCTAAATTTCTCACTTTCCCCTATCAGATTGAAATATTTGCAAAGTCTAGGTGCTAACTGTTTGGAAAACTTTTTATAATATGTGATGGGGAATCCATCGGGGCCCGGGCTTCCTCCCGGGCGCGTACTTGTAATAGCTCTCTCCACTTCTTCTACCGATATGGGGGCCCCCGGTGCCTCCATCTCGTCTACCTTACCCTTCGGGAATTCCAAGTTCCGTAGGTACTCCCTTATTTTCTCCCTCCATCTTCCTTCATTTTCTTTCTGTTCTATATTATATGAGGTGCTATAATACCGATGGAATGTACTTGCTATTTCTGGAGACGATACTATTACCTCACCCTTTGCTCCTCTGATCTTCCCTATGAACGTCCTGTTCTTTTTTTCCTTCACCCTATTAGCCAACCATTTACCTGCTCTGTTCCCCCACTGGTATCTTTCCCGATTTATGATATGGAGTGTCGCTTTCCTCTCTTGCTCTAGGCATTCTTCCAATTCTCTCTTTTTGGTTATCAACTCTTGTTTTTCAGGTATCCCTTTGGGCCTTGTTTTCTGTTCTAGCGCATGTATATCATTGTATAGCTCCTTTTTCCTTTTTTCCCTTGCTTTTTTTTTCCCGCTCCAATTCCTATTAAACTCCCCCTTATCACTGCTTTATGGGTTTCCCATACTGTTGAGGCCGCAACCTCCGGTGACTCGTTTAGAGTAAAAAAGGTCTCCAGTTCCTGCTCTATCTTAGTGATCGACTCTTGATCTTGAATTAACGAGTCGTTCAATTTCCAGTTTGTTCCAGGTCTAGAGTCCCCTTTTATCTCAAGTTGAATTTTCACTGGGGCATGGTCAGACAGGGTAATTGTTTTTATTTCTGCATTTTTGAGTGCCGGTACCAGCTGATGTTCTATAAAAATATAGTCTATCCTGGAAAAGGAGCTATGGACCTGGGAGAAACAGGTATAGTCTCTCTCCTTTAAGTGTGTAATTCTCCATGTATCTTGTAACTGCCAATCTGCTAATGCTTTGATCATTTTTTTTTCCCTTTGTTCCGTGACTCGGGACCTCCCCACTGAGGTATCTACCTTTGGGTCTATGCTCCAGTTCAGGTCTCCTGCTACAATGAGTTTGCCTTCTTTAAAGCCCTCTAGTCTACTTAATACTCTCTTAAATAATTTATCAGGATTTTTATTTGGCGCATAAACATTCACAATTGTACATTTCATGTTATACAGTTTACCTTTTATGAATAAGTATCTTCCCTCTGAGTCCACGAGACGCTCCTCTACCTCAAATTTTAGTAGCCTGCTAAGACCAATTGCTATACCTCTTGAGTAGGAAGATGGAGAGTCTGCATAATACCATGTCGGGTAGTGAAACGAGTTTAATTTAATTCCGGAGGTATGTGTTATATGCGTCTCCTGAAGGCAAACAATACCTGCTTCCAGAAAATGAAGTTCCTCATTTACTCTATGTCTTTTTTTTTTTGTGTTTAAACCTCTTACGTTGTATGTAATTAAATTGATCACCCCCATGATTCGTTTTTAATGGAACGGTCTACTAGGAGCGTCTCGTGGAGCGTAGGGCTGATTTTTAGTACTGTGGTGGGAGCGAGTGGGCGAGATCTCCCCAAAAAAAAAAAAAAAAAAAAAAAGAAGAAGAAAGGATAAAAAACACCAATCAAGCATGCTGGGAATCCCCATTGATAAGGGATATCTGCTGCCATCAATGCTGAGGTCAAGAGTTTTAATTGCCACCTTCTTCTCAACGTCTCTGGCGCTAAGTCCGCGTAGATCTGCAGCTCTGCCCCCCCGAAGGTCACCCCCGTGAGTGTTCTGATTCTGCTCATTATCTGGGCCTTCTCTTCCACATAATGGAACCTTATTATTACGTCCCTCGGGGAGTCCGGTCTACCTCTCGGGGTCCGTGCCATCCTGTGTATTCTATCTATTTTCAAAGTGTCTGTGGCTTCTCTGTCTAGAAAGGGGTTGAATAATTGCTGCGCTATATTTCTCAATTCCGTGTTGCTATGCAACTCGGGAAGTCCCTTTATGCGTAGATTCTTCCTTCTACTTCGATTCTCTTGATCTTCTAATTTATATAGAAGTGTTCTATTGGCTCTCTGAAGGGCAATCACCTGATCTGATATTTCTTCCAGCTTTTGGTCGTGAACCACTAGCCTGTCCTCCACCTCTTCTACTCTCCTCAGGACTAATCCAATATCTCCCCTTACGGCTGCGATTTCCCCTTTCAGGGATGTTTCCAATTTTGAGAACATCTCTGTGAGCATCTCCCTTATTTGTGGTGATTCCTCTTGGGGTATAGGCTGCATAGTTCTTTCTCTCTCTGTATCTCCTCCCTCCGCGCCTCTCTCTACCCTCCTATCCTGTGTCTCCTCGTGCCTCCTAGCAATACTTTGTGGACTTTTATTGTCTCCCTTTGGTCCTGCTGTCTTTACTCCATTTACTTTCCCTCCTTTACTATCCTCAGGTCCTCCCTGCCTATTTAGACCTGAATGGAGGGGTACTCCTCCTTGGCTCAATCTCGGGCCCCCCTGTCCCTCCTCTACCATGCTAGTATTGGTGGCCATATATCTCTGAATAAGAAAACTGCGCCAGGTAAAACTAAAACGACAATAATGAAAACCAATACACATGAGTGATCTGTGTATCTGATTGGTAGTATTTGAGATACTAATAACCTAAGAAATAGAGTCTGCACACAGATTCAAAAGGGCATAGGCAAACAGTAATGGTATATTCTCAGGTTATCAAAAAATAACAAATATTCAACTAAAATTGTTAAAATATAAAACTGTGGATAATGGTAAATAATATTTTTCAAAGTCTTTGTGTAAGATGAATAACAAAACAACGGATCAAAGTCCTCTTATGCGGTAGGTTCCACTACACCAATGTGCTCCACTTCTAATTAAAGTGCCACCACCAGTAAGTAGGCTCCTTACCAGATATATAGAAAACAAACGCACTCAGGTTTGAGCTTTAGCACAGGATTCCAAACATCAGGTATAGTTGCCCCTCAGACAGTGTCCTCCAAGGTAGATATATTCAAACCAGAGCTCCAAAGCAGGGGGGAGGGAGAAGCACACTTCCAAATGTCAGGATAGACAGATAAGGCACTCAAAGGTGCATCCAAAGGTCACCATGAAAATGACAAAGGCAGACCATAGCGTGATATTGTAAAAAACTAGAATGACTTTATTAAAAACGGATATTACTCACATTCTTATGAACAGAATAGGCAGTAAGAAATCCAATGATAATTTAAAAAGAGCGCCGGCCGGCATCCAATCGAACCCTTTCTCCTTGTAACACGAACGTGGTGACGTCACTGCGCGTCCTCCCATACGCGTTTCGTCATCAACAGACGTTTTCAATGGAAAACGTCTGTTGATGACGAAACGCGTATGGGAGGACGCGCAGTGACGTCACCACGTCCGTGTTACAAGGAGAAAGGGTTCGATTGGATGCCGGCCGGCGCTCTTTTTAAATTATCATTGGATTTCTTACTGCCTATTCTGTTCATAAGAATGTGAGTAATATCCGTTTTTAATAAAGTCATTCTAGTTTTTTACAATATCACGCTATGGTCTGCCTTTGTCATTTTCATGGTGACCTTTGGATGCACCTTTGAGTGCCTTATCTGTCTATCCTGACATTTGGAAGTGTGCTTCTCCCTCCCCCCTGCTTTGGAGCTCTGGTTTGAATATATCTACCTTGGAGGACACTGTCTGAGGGGCAACTATACCTGATGTTTGGAATCCTGTGCTAAAGCTCAAACCTGAGTGCGTTTGTTTTCTATATATCTGGTAAGGAGCCTACTTACTGGTGGTGGCACTTTAATTAGAAGTGGAGCACATTGGTGTAGTGGAACCTACCGCATAAGAGGACTTTGATCCATTGTTTTGTTATTCATCTTACACAAAGACTTTGAAAAATATTATTTACCATTATCCACAGTTTTATATTTTAACAATTTTAGTTGAATATTTGTTATTTTTTGATAACCTGAGAATATACCATTACTGTTTGCCTATGCCCTTTTGAATCTGTGTGCAGACTCTATTTCTTAGGTTATTAGTATCTCAAATACTACCAATCAGATACACAGATCACTCATGTGTATTGGTTTTCATTATTGTCGTTTTAGTTTTACCTGGCGCAGTTTTCTTTTTCTATATTTCATGTGTGTTTATCCCACTATTCTGCAGCCGGTCTAGGTTTTATTCATTGATTCATTTATTTGTTTATTTATCTATTTATATTCCTTATTTTCCTCTCCCCCATCCAATTGTGTGACCATTTGTGTGTGTTAGGGTAGCGCGGTTTTTTGCTTTCACTCATATATCTCTGAATGCCTCCAGGACTTTGGGTTGGGGGGTTATTTTTGACAGGCTTGCTTGCTTTACCCCTCATATTTATTTCAATCCCTCTTCCGTTCCTTTTAGGGTGCTCACACTAATTATCACGGGCTTTACCCAATTGATTTAATTTACCCGGTGGCCGATGGGGTGTGTGCTATATGGTTTCTGTTCCGGCGGTTATAATAACCCCCACACACCACCCGGGTGGCCAATATACCTTATTGGGATTTATCATAATAGTACCACATGCATTTAAACCTTCAGGTAACCTTATATAACATTTTTTAAAAGTTCACTCCTCCCGCTGAAATGTCTCTTAACCTTACACCTCGATCCTCCTTTCCAGGGGAGAGGGGGGCTAATAGGGGGTTAATAGAGGGTCAAAGGATGATTCCAGGGGGGGATCAGAGGGATCAGAGGGAGCTCCAAAAAAGGAGAAAAAGGGGGGAGGGGGCAAGCTCCAAAAAAAAAGTGGGGGGTGGGGGAAACCAGTCAGCACAAAGTCCGCAGCACAAGTCAGGATTTTCCAGCCCCTCTTTGTTCTCTGTTTGATGGATGTAACCATAAGTAGCCGTTGCTGTAATGTTCACCGAGGAAAAAAATAAGTTTTATAGGTTTGTAGCTGTTCCCTCCGTTTTCGAACACCCCCTAATGTAGTTATGGTTTACAAGTATTTCGGTGACTCAAGACAAAGGGAAGAAAATAAAAGTAGAGGTGGGAATAGCATTTTCATCCTAGCACATCGATCCGGTATTTGCTATACAAGTCCTCCTGGGTCTAGGCTGATTATTTTGCGGGGTTCACTCTCCAATGCTTTAGCAATCTCCCCCTCGTATGCACCAAATCATACACTTCACCTTTCTAACGTCTGTTCAGGGCGAGTGACCCCTGGGGGCTGCGACTATGGTGGTCTCCGTAGGGTAAAAGTCACTAAATTTAAGGTGATGGTCTACTAGAGTTCTCTCTCCCACCTTCCAGCATTCCAGTACTCCAGTGCTCTCTTCCTCCCGTACTGTTCAAAAATAGGCTTCACCTCTCAGCTCTCTATTTGGTGCAGGAGGGCATAGTATCCTTTGGTTACTCTTACTGGTTTACTGTTCACCATTGAATTTTAAAAGTTTTTTGTGTGCCCACGGCACAGTGGCTATACTTTGCATGTATTTCAGTCTCTTTAGGAGGGAGAAGGAGAGAAAGAGATTGGGGTGGCAATAATCTTTTCCTCCTAGAGAGCCAGCCAGTTGTTCGCTATACCCGCTCTCCTGTATCACCAATCCATTCATACCACCGGTAGGGGGGTTAGGCGGGGGTTATTCGGTGGTTTAGCTATATTTAGCCGTGTAGTACTATGCGTTTTTTTTTTTTTTTAGAACCTGGCTACCTTGTTATGCCTTATTCTGCGTCTTTCCACCCACAGTCCACATCTATAACAGACCTCTCTCTAATGCAGGAGTACAGCGGGGATACAAGTTATTAGTTGGCCCTACGGGCCGCTCACCACTCCTGGGGTTGGCTGTGGTGTCGAGTTGGCTCCTTCATCCAGCTGCTGCTGTGGGACCTGACCTGCCGTCTCTTCCTAACTCCTGTTCTGAGGCCGGGTTCTGTAGTCCGCGGCGGCTGTATGCTTCGCAGATGAGAGTCCCCTCGGGGCGTCTGAGTGAGGCTGTGTGGAGCTGTCAGTATCCCGGGGTGAAGAAGGCGCTCTCTCTGGTGTCTCCGGGTTACCGAACGGGGAAGACTGGGTGGGAGAGGGGGGGAGTCCCTCAATGTCCACGGTAGGCTGTGCGGGGGGCGGGCTGGCTCCACACCTCGCCGGTCATCTTCTCTTCACGCGCGCCGTGTGCAGCATCTAGCGGGCCGGCGTGCTAGGCGTGGAGGAGCGAGCAGCGGTGGAGCGGGTGTAGGACGAGCGCAGGGCTTCTGACGAGCGGCGCACACGCCGTCACGTCATGGCGCCTCCTCGGTTTACAACCACTCCAGCGGACAATTTTAAAACAAAACTTAAAACTTAGTCCGCCGGACTTTTGGCGGGAAAAAGTCCGGCGGTGCCCACACACGGGCGGATTGTCCGGCGGACTCCAGTCCGGCGGATAATCCCACGGGAAAGTCCGCTCGTGTGTACCAGGCATTACTGAACATGAGCTCAATCCTGACCATTTGTCTGTTCTAAGCAAAGGACTGGGTTTTTCACCCTGTAACAAAGGCAACTCCTTTGAGATATACAAAGATGTATGCCTATTCCTAAGACGTGTCAATTTTAAGAAACAATAACAAAAAAAAGAGGATAGACAGAATACAGTGATGGATATTGATGAATCACAGTTGGTTGACTATTTTGAGGGAAATACATGGATTGATTTGGAGATGTTGGATCCTCCACCTATGTCAGGCCTAGCCAATAAATCCCAGCGATTCCCTAGTTTTTCCAGTAACAAATATTTACAAATGTTTCTGGAAGCAGCTACAGAATATATACGTGCTATAAAATGGGATAAAATAGAACCAGCTAAAAATAACCTCTCAATTCAAGAAAGAAAGGCCCTTCAAGAGTTAAAAATCTTACCCAACTGCATCATAAAACCAAGTGATAAGGGTGGAAACGTAGTCTGAAAGCAATTACTTGGAAGAAGTTCATAGGCAACTGAACGATGTCAGTTGCTATGAAAGATGGCCAAGTAATCCCTTTCCCCTATTAGTCAAGAAAATAAACTATCAACTAATCAAAGCTTTGGAGGTAGGTTTACTCTGTCAAAAAATAATTCCTATTCCTTACAATAACAAACTTTAATATACCAACTTTTTATGTTACACCGAAAGTCCACAAACAATTAGAAAAACCCCGGGGAGACCCATTGGAATGGGTGGACCATTAGAAAGGATAGGTAAATATTTAGATAAAAGAATTAGACATCTTGTGAAATAACTACCTTCCTATGTGCAAGATTCTGCAGACATCTTGCAGAAATTGAACAATTTGGAGATACCAGAAGACTGCATATTAGCAGGAATAGATGTGGAATCTCTCTACTCATCTATTCCCCATGCAGGAGGGATACATGCAGTGTCTCAATGGTTGGACACTAGGCAACCCCTGGCAGGACCCCACAATGAATTTTTGATAGAATTACTAGAGTTGATTCTTAAAAACATCTACTTTATCTTTGATAGTAAATACTATCGACAAAAAAGGGGAGTAGCCATGGGGGTGTCTTGTGTACCATCCTATGCATGTTTGCATTTGGGATGGTGGGAGAGAGAAGAAGTCTATAATAACTCAGCTTTTTTGAAACATGTTGCCCTTTCGGTAAGATTTATTGATGATGTCCTGGTGTTGTGGAGAGGTACAATGTCACAATTTAAGTCATTTATAGATGAACTTAATAATAATACCAGAAACATCTTTGTCATGTACAAGATGAACAAGGATCAAATTGAGTTTCTTGATTTATTGATTCATAAAATAGACTGTAAAATAGTGACCAGCAGTGTTGGTAATCTTACTTTAAAAAAGTAATTATTTAAGTTACAAATTACTTCTCCCAAAAAGTAATTGCGTTAGTAACTCAGTTACTACATTGGAAAAGTAATTAGTTACTCAGCAAAGTAACTGTGACTTTTTTTTATATTCTAAGGGGCGGGTCTAGTATTACTGTAAGCAAGGGGCGCGTTCCCCCTGCACATCTATTTCCCCTCTGTACCCCCCTGCACATCTGTCATCCCCCCCCCCAGACACATATATCTGTTCCCCCTCTGTACATCTGTCCCCCCCAAACTCACGGATTGGATCATTCCTCGGATCAGAGTCACGGATCGTATAATTTTTCGAGGTCAGCAAATAATTGAATTTGCAAAAACCTGTGAAAATTCCACCACCATATAGTCCCCACTGTAATATCCACAATCTCCCCCACTGTAATATACATCTCCCCCACTGTAATATCCACAATCTCCCCCACTGTAATATACATCTCCCCCACTGTAATATCCACAATCTCCCCCACTGTAATATTGGCTGAGTATGGCTGGGTACGGCTGAGCATGGCTGGGTACGGCTGGGTATCGCCGAGTATGGCTGGGTATTACCGAGTATTGCAGAGTATGGCTGGGTATTACCGAGTATTGCAGAGTATGGCTGGGTATTACCGAGTATTGCAGAGTATGGCTGGGTATTACCGAGTATGGCAGGGTATGGCAGAGTATGGCTCGGTATGGCAGAGTATGGCTGGGTATGGCAGAGTATGGCAGAGTATGGCTAGGTATGGCAGAGTATGGCTGGGTATGGCAGAGTATGGCTGGGTATGGCAGAGTATGGCTGGGTATGGAAGAGTATGGCTGGGTATGGCAGAGTATTGTCAGGGTATGGCAGAGTATTGCAGAGTATTGGCAGGGTATTGGCACGGTATTGCAGAGTATTGGCAGGGTATTGTCAGGGTATTGCAGAGTATTGTCAGGGTATTGCATAGTATTGGCAGGGTATTGCAGGGTATTGCAGAGTATTGGCAGGGTATTGCAGAGTATTGGCAGGGTATGGCAGAGTATTGGCAGAATATTGGCAGGGTATTGCAGAGTATTGGCAGGGTATTGGCAGGGTATTGGCAGGGTATTGGCAGTGTATTGCAGAGTATTGCAGAGTATTGGCAGTGTATTGCAGAGTATTGGCAGTGTATTGCAGAGTATTGGCAGGGTATTGTCAGGGTATTGTCAGGGTATTGCAAAGTATTGTCAGGGTATTGCAGAGTATTGGCAGGGTATTAGCAGGATATTGCAGAGTATTCACAGGGTATTGCAGAGTATTGGCAGGGTATTGGCTGGGTATTGCAGGGGTATGGAGGGATGGCTGTGACTGAAATTGTCACAGAGCAGCACTGTGGGCACTACAGATCCAGCCCACAGTGCTGCTGCCATCCGATCTCTCCCCTCCAGCGTTTACAAGTGATCGCTCCTTCATTTGACAGAGCAATCACACTGTAAACTGCCGATGGGTGCACCGAGATGGCCGCCGCTCCAGAGCTAGGCCGAAGCCGCGGCCTTTCCTAAGGCCGAGGCTGCGCAGCGCTCCGCGGATCGTCAGCCGCGATCCACGGAGTGCTCAGCGGCCTCGGCCTTAGGAAAGGCCGTGGCTTCGGCCTAGCTCCGGAGCGGCGGCTATCTTGGTGCACCCGTCTGCAGTAGACGTAATTGCGGTAATGCCACCTAAGTAATGGGAACGGCGTAACCATGAGGGGGAGAGTAATCAGTTAGATTACTCGTTACCCTCTAAAGCAGGGGTCTCAAACTAGTGGCCCTCCAGCTGTTGCAGAACTACAATTCCCATGAGGCATTGCAAGGCTGATGGTTACAAGCTTTGACTCCCAATGGGCAGATGCATGATGGGACATGTAGTTCCGCAACAGCTGGAGGGCCAGCAGTTTGAGACCCCTGCTCTAAAGTAACGGCATTAAGTAACGCCGTTTACTTTAACTAAGTTAGTTACATCACTGGTGACCAGTACCTTTAGAAAACCCATGGTGGGGAATACCCTCCTCCACGCCACCAGCCACCATCCATGGCCATTAATTAGGGGAATCCCGGGGGGACAATTCCTGCGTATACGCAGGAATTGTTCAAACTTTAGGGTTTTCAAAATAGAGAGCAATGATCTAACTAAAAGATTTAAAAGTAGAGGATACCCAAATTCAGTTATCAGACAGGCAAAATTAAAGGCACAAGGAAAACGGAGAGAAACTATACTAGGACTGGAACAGGATGAGGAAAAAATGAATAAAATCGATCGAGAGAAAATAGGACTGGTGACTACCTATTGTACTCACTGGAACGATTTGAAAAACATACTGGGTAAGCACTGGCATCTGCTTATGCTGGATAATAGACTTAAACAAATTTTGGGGGTTCACCCTAATGTGATAGCAAAACGTGCACCTACAATTGGTGATGTATTAGTCCATAGTGAGTACACTCAGAAAGCAAAACGTAACCCTCGTCTACCCTTTGCTCAACAAATTGAGGGCATGTATCCATGTGGATATTGCTCGATATATAAATTCGTTATGAAGACAAATACATTTAAGGACTCCACTGGGAAACATACATACAGAATAAAATCATTTGTGAATTGTTCTACTATGTATGTTGTATATCAAATTGTCTGTCCCTGCGGAAAAATATACGTAGGAAAGACAATAAGAGAATTTAGATAAAGATTGGGTGAACATGTCTCTAGTATACTCACTAGGGACGAGGATTTTCCTGTAGCGATCCACTTTAGGGATCATCATGGGGCAAAACCCACAGGCTTACAATGCATGGTTATTCTCAAACTGGAGATGTCCAATAGGAGAGGAGATTGGGACAAAATGCTACTGCAAAAGGAAGTGAAATGGATATTCTTATTGAATTCAATGACCCCTAGGGGGTTAAATATTGATATGCTTCTGCAATGTTTCTTGTAAGGACATAACATTTGGTTTAAGTGTTCACTAAAATTAGTGTCTGCATTCTTTAATTATCACACAATATATGCAGGCAGTGTAATACATGTACCTATGTGGTGGATCATATATTAAAGACAATCATGCCGATGCTGATGAAACATACTATGATCGATTGAGATGGGACCAATATATATGCAGATATTGGGCCACGATATGCCTACACACAATAGCCACTATAGTGATCGAAGCAAAAGACATCTATGTAAAGACACTGACGTACCCATATTCAGGAACGTATTACCGCTAAAAGCCCTTTAGTGAGACTATTGACATCCCTTCCCTTGTTGTCTTTCTGGTGTATATATACTCCCCTTTACCTTTTAAATTGTAATCAACCTCATAATCTATTAATGATATGTTAAACAAATCAGTTAGAATTGGAGACTGGACAAATATCCCAGATATGAGTTGGAAATGAGAGATGATCTGCAGGTATAAAACACGTGTTTCTCTCTGGGGTAATGAAATAAATGTGCCGATCCAGACATGGTTATACAATAACTTTTTGCTTGATGGAAACGATACTGAAATATGTATGGTGGTTGAAAGCTATCTGCTTCGCTGCTCTTAGGAGTAGTGAGGCAGAAGTTCCAAACCAGACCTGCTTATATAATAACTCTTTGCCTGGTGGAAACAATATTGATATATGTATGGTAGTTAAAAGCTATCTGTTTCACTTGATGATGAATTCAACATAGCAGCGGCTTCCAAGACTTAATCACAGTACCTTGCAGCATAAAATACAAATATACCTTCATCCCTGTGCCAGATTCATCGGATCCAGTGGGTAGTATACAGTGAAAATAAGCATGACCAGAAATGACTCCTACACGCGCCAAGGTCCATATTAGCGCTGAGATGGAATCGGCGTGTGTTTGAAGGCTGTGGATATATGTCTTGCATCCGATGGATCCGATACAATGGGGGTGTTCTGATAGCATCACTACTTTGATGGATAGGCTTATATAAATATGTTGTCCCTACGTATTGGATGGGAGAGGGATGCAAATGAGAAGAATATTTAAATAAATATGGAAATAGCTAGCAATCTCAATCCTTTATATACATCTACTTTTTTGTGTAAAAAATACATGCTTGCATGATGAGTCTGTTGATTTTGACCATGGAGAAAAATATGCTGTGGTTTCTAGACCTGTGAGAAATTTACCTAATATGTTTGTATAGGCATTACCTCTCGAACTCACTTAGAAAAAAATATTTGTATTTTGGTAAACTAGGAGTTAAATTATTCTTGATTTGGAAAACACCTTTTTCCTTTGATCTGAGAGATTGTGTATCTGTTTTTTGTACTGATGAGTGGGGCAGCACACTATTGCAGGGAATTTTTTAATGTTCAGGCACATATGTATCACATTTACTTTTGTTTGATGGGTAGATAGCACCTGCTTTTAATTTTGTACAATCAAGGGTGGGTTGTGGCCCCTTACTTAAACAGGTGATGACTGACTGATCCCCAAAGCTCTGACGAAGTTCTGCTCTGTGAGGAACGAAACATGTAAGCTTTTTACGCTGGGTGAGCACCCCCACTATTCACCTATACCTACAAACACCCCTTATTATGGTCGTGAGGACTTTGAACGGGTACCTGATGAAAAATTTGTAATGACCAATCTATGCAACCTGTATACAGATTTTTATGGATGGCCATCTACTATTGACAGACATTATGGCTATGGATATGAATAAAACATCAGTCTTTGGATTGCTATCCAATTGATACACTGATATACAGCTTGGAACACGGACTAGGGTCGACAGGACAAGCAAATAGCTGGACAAAATTGGTATGTATATGACCAGCAGAAAGAATCTCACTACATTCTGAAGAGATCTATAAACAACCAGCGATCAGTAAGTAACCAAAAGAGCTTTGTATATGATAAAGCACGGCTTTAATCACAGGGATACACCTGCATGTTGTGGGCACCTCGACACAAGGTTACACTGAATATATCTGGCTTTATCTGTCTGACCAACCTGGACTGCAGTGTATAGCAATCCTATTAGTGTCTGTCACTTACTATTTGTGCAGGATGGAAAACAGCAGGAAGTATTGTATGAGAAGACATATGGAAACATTGAGAGGAATATATCTTCCTTCCCTATAAGAGTTGTTTTTGAGTTATCATACAACAGTTTTTGATGTCCTTTTTACATCTTCCTTATGGTGTTTTTTTGATGTCCCTGACTGACCTTTGGATTACATTTTGTGCACATTCTCTAGGATGCTTTCATTGTGTCATTCCGATCTGAACAGTGTGAATACTTCTGTATAACAGAATCACACTGCTCTTTTCAGGAAATTTACAGTTCAGTCCTCGCCCTAGGTGGTTTGGGTTAATAACAGGTGTTTTCTTGGGAGTGCTATTTATTGAGGTAGGGAGGGATCCACGGACTGCATATTCCTATCTTCATTGTGGGAAGGATGGACTATATGGATCATCTGTTTTAATGTTTTTTGGGGGAGGGTACAGACCAAGTGGAAGTTATTCCCAAATTTATGGGACTTCCTTTTGGTCTATTTGCAGGGGATTAGGGGATTATAAGGTTGCCGTTTTGTAATTTTCTAACTATAGCTAATAAAATCATGTAGTTTTACACTTTAGGGTGTGTTTATTATAATTTTTTGGTTATTTTTGTTGTTTTGGGTGCAAAATTATATCTCTCTGAAGTCCATACATATCTTAATATAAGAAAGGACTTTGCTTGCTTTGGAAACTGCAGCTTGACATGCTATTATTGAGCTTATGATCTACCAAATACCCCAGATCCTTCTCCACTATGGATTCCCCCAGTTGTACTCCCCCTAGTATGTATGATGTATTCTTAGCTCCCAAGTGCATAACTTTACATTTATCAACATTAAATCTCATTTGCCATATAGTTGCCCATCTAAACAGTGCATTGAGGTTGGCTTGTAAGTTGGAGATATCCTGTAAGGACTTTATTCCACAGCATAACTTTGTGTCATCTGCAAAGACTGATACCACCAAAAGAAAGTTCTATTTGTGTGAAAAAATGATACAGATTTCTTATGGGAACAACATTGCATGACCAAGCAATTGTCATTCAAAGTGTGACAGTGCTGAAAATGGCCTGGGCAGGAAGGGGGTGAAAGTTCCCAGGACTGAAGTTGTTAAAGATCCTTTGGAGAAAACACTAGATTACGAACTTTTATTTTTTCAGTAACAAGCAACACACTCAGTGTATTTACAAAAAATATCCAATAATTCTATCAGATTTATAGACCATTGCAAGCATTTGGAGCACATTTATACATTTATACAAACAGGATATCTTTACACAACACATTTTAACTAGATTTCTATTATGCCGTGTACACACGACTGGACTTTCCTGCAAACTAGGTCCGACGGACTTTGGGTGGAGTTCCAATGGACTTTACAAACGAACGGACTTGCCCACATACGAACAGACTAGGTCCGGTCGAAAGTCCGTTCATTTTTGACGTGGTGATGTAAACGGGACTAAAGAATAGCCAGCAGCCAATAGCTGCCCTTGCGTCGTATTTGGTCCGTCGGACCAGCACACAGATGAACGGTTTTCCCGATTTGATTCCGTTGGAATTGAGTCCGTCGGATAGATTTGAAACATGTTCTATTTATATGTCCGCCAGATTTTTCCCCCGAAAAACGGATTAGCCCACACATAATCAGATTGTCTGACGGACTAATCCCGACAGACCTAGTTTGCCTGAAAGTCCGGTCGTGTATGCGGCATAATAAATACTAGAGCTAGTTTGGAAGTGACCAAATAACTGTTTAAAAGTAATTATGAAAGGAGATATCCTTCTCTGAATCAATATTTTTTTATTTTTTTGCAACACTGTCAGAAGGCACCAGTAATAGACATGAAGTAAGGCAAAGCAGGAAGAGTTAATGTGAAGTCAAGACAAGTTGAGGTCTGCAACAAAGGTAAAATCTAAGTGCAGTCAAAAGAGTTACTCCCCAATAAACTAATGATGTACAACTTGAAAGTGAAACTTAAAAAAGGTGTAGACCTATTAGAAATGCTTCTCCAGAAGCATAAAATGAAAACTGATGCATGTGTATGGCAAGAGGAAGGGAATTTGGAGTGTAGGAGGACTATCAGAAGAATAAAAAACCCAAAGAGAGGAAAAAGAATCACATTACAGGAAACCATGGTTGAGGTAGCATAAGAACATCCAGAATCATAAGCTAGTAAAGAACAACCTATAACCAACCATTCAATACCCAACCAAGCTCTATATGGTTACCTGTAATGCAGGTGACTGCTGAATACCTAGCTCAAACAGCTCAATGTATATTAAATACATGTTACTTTACTGATGAAAGATGGATGGATCAATGGACGGATGGATGGATGCATTACGGCAGAAAGTATTCAACAAAAATTGCCTTTACACTTAGCTAGCTTTTTGCTGTAAACATATTCAGCTATAAGATTTCCAACTGTGACTAGCGGGGGGTGAAAACATTGTCTTGCACAAAAGTTTCATAATCTTAACTAATTTATCCTTTTTGCCAACTTGGCATTCTTTTACTTTGTGCTCTAATTATTTTCTGGCCATAATTTAGTAATGCAAACTTAATTACTGTCTTTTTCAAAATTTTCTGAATTCATGTCTCATCATTTTTAAAGATGCAAAATTATAAATATTGGTTAAATCAAATTATGAATATGGTATGTTACTGCGCTATACTATTAAATTATACCAAATAATTTTATTCAGATTATTATGTGCTAGGTCATGGTGATAAAATACAATACAATTATTGTAACTCCATTGGGATTTAAAATGATTCTGTACAACAATTTTAAATCGGAGTCTATATTTTGAACTACTTAATATTATCAAGTATCCCTATTATTTCTGTTCCTTTATCTAAACACAGTTACAACTTTAGCATTTCATACACAAATGGCATGTACTGTAAATAACATTTCTGGTCTAACGGCAATGAAAATAACATACTGTAAAAAAAATTAGTTACAGATATTTCAACAGAGTATTTTAAAGTGGTTCTGCACCCATTTCATTTAGTAAATCTCTTTGCCTTCCAAATCAGGCAAAGAGTACTAAATGAAATGTGTTTTTTTTTTGTTTTTTTTACTTACCTTGTAATTGATGACTTCCGGTCTTCTGTCTCTTCGGGGGTGGGCAGGGTCTCTGCGTCGATCGTCGTCAGGCCGCACTGTCTCCTGGGATCTGGTGTCATTGTTCCCAGGAGTCAGTGCGGACATCTTCCGAAATCTCATGAGATTTCGGCCACATCTTCCGAAATCTCGTGAGATGTCGGCAGATGTGCCGTTACTGCGCACGCGCGAGTAACGGCGGTGCATGCTGGGCCATCTAAAGTGCCTGTGGGGGTTTCACATGCCCACAGGCAAGATGGCCCCCAGCACAAAAGAAGAAGATGAAGAACTTCATCGGACGCAAACCGGCGGCGATCGAGATGGAAGATGGAACAGGTAAGTCCCCCAATTGAGCTATATTCCCTTGGCATATAGCCCAAAAAAAAAAAAAAAACGGTGCAGAACCGCTTTAAGTTACATGTGCCTATTTAACCACTTGCCTACCAGGCACGAACACCCCCTTCCTGACCAAGCCATTTTTCAGCTTTCAGCGCTGTCGCATCTTGAATGACAATTGCGCGGTCATGCAACGCTGTACCCAAATAAAATTATAGAATGTATCATTTTTTCCCCACAGATAGAGCTTTATTTTGGTGGTATTTGATCACCTCTGCGTTTTTTATTTCTTGCGCTATAAACAAAAGAAGAGGGACAAGTTTGAAAAAACATAATATTTTTTACTTTTTCTTATAATAAATATCCAATTTTTTTTTTTTTTAACAAATTCTTTCCTCAGTTTAGGCCGATACGAATTCTTCTATATATTTTTGGTAAAAAAAATCTCAATAAGCGTATATTGATTGGTTTGCGCAAAAGTTATAGCGTCTACAAAATAGGGGATAGATTTATAGCATTTTTATTATTATTTTTTTTTACTAGTAATGGCGGCGATCTGCGATTTTTATCATGACTGCGACATTGGGGCGGACATATCGGACACTTTTGACACATTTTTGGGACCATTCACATTTATACAGCGATCCGTGCTATAAAATGCATTGATTACTGTATAAATGTGACTGGCAGGGAAAGGGTTAACACTAGGGGGCGCTGCAGGGGTTAATATGTTCCCTATGTTAGTGATTCTAACTGTGGGGGGAGGGGACTGACTGGGGGAGGGGACCGATGGGTGTCCCTATGTACAAGGGACACACCATCGGTCTCCTCTCCAGTGACAGGACGTGGATCTGTGTGTTTACATACACAGATCCACGTCCTGCTCAGTTACTGGGCAATCGCGGGTGCCAGGCGGACATCACGGCCGCCGGGCACACGCATCGGGTCCCCAGAAACGCAGCGGGCGCGCGCGCCCCCTAGTGGCCAAAATGCGAGCGCCGTCATATGACGGCGACCCGCCACAAGAGCCGCACCGCTCCGCCGTCAATTGACAGTGGGCGGTCGGCTACAGGTTAATGATTGATACAATTAAATCTAAAAGTAATGTAGACCTCCTGTATCATAATTAAAGTAGGTAAAGAACTATTCACACACCACTAGCAAGACTTCAGCACTAATATGCTAACACTAACCCAACAACATTCTTGAAAAGGACTGCAAATTGTACTTGCCATATAAATAATGAAAGATTGTTAAATAATAACGGTCAGGAAACACTGGACAACAGAGATTTAGCTTCCTAAACACTTCTGGTATATTTTATAGATTCGCTATAATTCAAAATAACCTGTAATTTAATCTATCACTTACCATTTTATAGAAATCTTCTGTTTTTGCAATTTGCAATATCTGTTGGCTATGCTGCACATATGAAAGAAACATGAGAACATCAAACCATTATCAAAGCACATCCAGCCCACCAAGTACAACTTTTTGGCCATGCTGCTTGGAATGCAGCTTGGATATCCCAAGTACTCTTGCTATATATGCAAATGGGAGAGCTGTGCAAGAGCAGTGCATTACATTTAAAAGAAATGCTCATTCTGAAAAAAATGGTTTCAGGACAGAACAATCTGGCACATAAACCACTTGTTGACCCAACAAAGATAGTTTCCCTCCACCACACAAAAAAACTCAGACTGATAAAAAAATTCTGTGAACAAGGAAGACTGATGTTTCCAATAATAGCGGATACCAAGATTAAAGAAAGTGTTCTTGTTGGCCCACAGATCAGGTACATCCTTAATAACAAGCAGTTTAAAAATGTATTTGCAGAACATTGCCTGGAAAGCATTCAAGGAAGACATTGAGAATTTTCTTGGCAACAACAGATCACCAAACTGCATTCAGCTGGTTGCCAAACTTCATACAGCATACGAGACCATGAAGTGCAATATGTCACTCAATAGATGGGAAAAAGACCAGGGGCTTCAGCCCGAAGATACATTTTATAACGCCGCCCACATTTTAAAGTAAGTCCAGCCCAAGCTGTACCCAATGTTTTTAAGCACGTAAGAGTGTATTATACTCACCAGTGCCCATCAGCTCAGCCTCATCAGTGCCCATCAATGCAGCCTCATCAGTGCCCATCAATGCAGCCTCATCAGTGCCCATCAATGCAGCGTCACAATTACCCATCAATGCAGCCTGATCGGTGCCCATCAACACAGCCTCATCGTTGCCCATCAACACAGCCTCATCAGTGAATAACAAAGCAGCCTCACCAGTGCACATCAATGCAGAATCACCAGTGCCAATCAGTGCAGCTTCTTCAGTGCCCATCAATGCCGTCTGATCAGTGCCCATTAATGCAGCCTCCCCAATGCCCATCAATGCAGCCAGATCAGTGCCCATCAATGCAGCCTCACCAGTGCCCATCAATGCAGCCTGATCAGTGCCCATCAATGTAGCCTCACCAGTGCCTATCAGTGCAACCTGATCAATGCCCATCAGTGCAGCCTGATCAGTGCCCACCAATGCAGCCTCACCAGTGCCCATCAATGCAGCCTCACAAATGCCCATCAATGCAGCCTCATCAGTGCCCATCAATGCAGCCTCACCAGTGTCCATCAATGCAGCCTGATCAGTGCTCATCAATGCAGCATCACCAGTGCCCATCAGTGCAACCTGATCAATGCCCATCAGTGCAGCCTGATCAGTGCCCACCAAAGCAGCCTCACCAGTGCCCATCAATGCAGCCTCACCAGTGCCCATCAATGCAGCCTCACCAATGCCCATCAATGCAGCCTCAGCACCAGTGCCCATCAATGCAGCCTGATCAGTGGCCATCAGTGCCCATTCCATCAACTCAACCTTACCTGTGCCCATCAATGCAGCCTGATCAGACAGCAGTGCCCATCAGCTGAGCCTCACAGTGCCCATCAGCACAACCTTACCAGTGCCCATCACGCAGCCTTTCCAGTGCATGGGGAGAGAGGAGAGTCATTGGTTTACACACAGCGGGGATCTCCCACTTACCCGGCGCAGCAATTGTCATACTAAGTCTCACCCCCTGGACTGGCTCCTATGATGGACATCACACGTCTCGGCATTGGACCAGTGTGACGTCCATTATAGGAACCGGTCCAGGACTTTGTATGTAAAGAAATTAGCAAGATTCAAATTATATCAAAACCTACTCCCTCAGCGCCTATGAAATACAATCTAAATGTGTATCAGCAGCTACTATCAAGAATCAAAGTACATAGAATTATATATCATCAGCAAACATTATTCCAAGGAACGTTCTTACTCAAGATATTAGCATCGCTTTAAAATTCAAACATCTATATTAATACAGGTAACCAAATGCCTTGCATAAATAATATTAGATCAGAATGAGAGTGTTCATTAATATATTCAGCAATACATTAGCAGTGCAAGAAAATTCTGTCACACTCTTGATGCCAAACGTGCAAAAAAAGTCCAAATCTATGAAAGTTTCACTCGTGGCCAAACATGTCCTTCAACACACCTTCTGTGCAGGTCCCTATAGGTGATGCACTTACCAGACTCAGCTGGTTTAAAAGCGTATAACACAAGTGGGTAGAAAATCCATATACTGCAACTTCCAGCATGTAATCAGAGAAGAAAATAAGCCTTCATAGCGCAATCTTGTCTCAATAATTTATAACATTTTAAAAGCATGCATGTATCAATCAATATCCCAGCCCGCATTGAATCTGACCGAAGGCGGGAAGGAGAGATCTTTGCAAGCTGGTAGGGGTGCTGCATAGCTCCGCCCTGACATGTTTCAGTGTTTACTTTCATCAGAGAGCATGACTACGCAGCGCAGCTAATCCCAATATATACATACTGATGCCGTAGGGGACACTT
Source organism: Lithobates sylvaticus (assembly GCA_028564925.1). Taxonomy (NCBI): domain Eukaryota; kingdom Metazoa; phylum Chordata; class Amphibia; order Anura; family Ranidae; genus Lithobates; species Lithobates sylvaticus. The sequence continues at coordinate 248,861,186 of CM053030.1, forward strand.
CCTCATAGGTCATGTGTTTATTGACATCATTTCCGTCTATCAACAACAGTACGCAAAGAACGACATGCCGTCAAATTTTGCGACCAGCCGTCAAATTTTGCAACCCGCTGTCGAACGGCTCACTGTCAAAACTACGACAGACGGCCGCAAAGCTCGACAACACAAATGGACAGAATGACACATTGTCAATTCTGCAACGAGCAGGCAGAAAGATCGTCAGCTTAAATGAACATTATACACATACTGCTATGTATATTGGGATAATATCATTCTATTGCATTATAATCATGTTTCTGGATCAAAAACACATAAATACATTCAACTTAGTTCTATACACCTATATTTTCTTATATTATTTTCATTAACCACCATATGTGTATATAATCGCAATACTTCATATATTGGTTTATGTGGTGCTCTCAAGATATAGTCACTAATCGGCGAAGACACAACACCAAAGCACCATATATTGATCACCATAGTTGATATCGATGGTCCAATGAGGGTGATTAGTTTACCATACATGGACAGATTTAGATCACACATATACCAATCTAATCGCAATCTCACTAATACATAACATCATTAAAATTAAGATACCCGCATTGTTATGGTATCTCATATCATTCAATATAAATTTATATGAATTATTATACCTAAAATTCCTAAAATTTGATTAATAAAAATAAAAAATAAATTAAATAAAAAATTTTCATAAAAACGCACAAGTTAAAAGTCGCTAATAAAACAATTCAAGTCAAGCTCCACGTTTAGCCCTTTAGGACATAATGTGTCAGCCATAAATATCCATTTAGTTTCGCATTTGGATAATTCACGGACTTTGTTGCAGCTACGCCAATCGGGGTTCAACTTTTCTACCCCCCAACATTTTAATCCTGAAGGGTCCATTTTGTGTTTCAATTTAAAATGCATGGATACATTATGTTC